>PYUH01000049.1:3949180-4020172 GCA_016808085.1 Suaeda aralocaspica
TTTTTTTTTTTTTGACAATTGTAGTGTTGGTTAAGAGAATGGCTGTGTTGCATTTGATGGCTTTGATATGTGGAAGATTTTCATGATCATTTTTTTGGAACAAAATTAGAGCTATTAATTCACATTGTAAGGCTTCTTGGATCACCCCCTGTCACGGAGACAGCAACATATATATTCACGCTATCATATGTGCGCATGTGCAAACACATATTGCTTTAGTTTATTGGCAACACCTGGAAATCACTGAAACAGTGATTAAAATAAGCAGTACAAATGTAAGCCTTCTTTATAATTAGCATAGTCTTCTTTGATATGCCGAAGACTTGTTTGTTGGAGCAAGCCCCATTGTTGCCACGAAAAATTCTCAATTTTCTTCATTTTAACATTATGTTTAATCTTGTTTTGTTTCAATTAACCTCAATGCTGTGTTCGTGCATCAGGTTTAACGTTTTAGTGTTTCTTTATTGACAAACAGGAGCTTAATTTTTAATATTTGCTTCTGCTATGGTTAGGCAAGTTTCTCCATCAATATTAGTGCAAAAGTTTGACATTATTGTGGAGTATGGAGGCTCATGTGGCTTTTCCAAGGTGTCAACCCATTATCGTGAGTACATTGGCTCTCAAACTCTACACTTTTTGAAGGTTGATCTGGATGAGGTTGCCAAGGCAATATGTGAAGGTGTTGTTGTCACCTCAGATGACAGAGATACAATTGTAAGTCTCGCTGTTTATGATATTGTTATCTTTGGTGAATGTCCGATTCCATTTGACATTTCAATATATACTGATGTTTTTGTCATATGTTGTTTCCGATTTAATATCATAACTTGAGGGTATTTCTCAAGCCTGTGCATGAGTTAATCAGCCTCTTCACTGTTGTTATGTGTGCTGTAACTAGAATGGCCCTAGATACTGCTTGTGCAGTGAGATGCTAACAGATTCATGTGGGGATGCACTTAAAGCAAATGACTACATGGATCCCCCCTCCTTTTTTTTTCCTTCTCCTTTTATAAGAATTATGCAGTAGTTTTCATTCTCTCTTTTGATACACTTTATTCACACTGGGCAGCATAATTGTTCACATAGACTTTGTTTGTGATGTTCTTTACTTTGCATACGGCTATCCTAAGTTGTTTTTTAAACCACCTGTTGAATTCTTTGTTGAAGTCGGGGTCTGTGACTTTGGGTGCTGTAAAGGTTGCTGGTGTGTCTGCGATTTTACAATTTGTATTGCCTCCACCCCAGTTAGTTGCCACAAGTGTTTATTGCACTAGTTTTGAAGGAAGTGGAAAGTCAGAGAGAAAACACTGAGTGGGTGGGTGTGGGACCAGGGACCTATCTTAGAGAGAAAGTAGAAAGAAACAAACCATATTAACGGCCCAACATAATGTACTAAATCACTCCTCAAGTAATAAACCTTGATCAATCCAAGTTTAATCCATTTGCAATCTTCATTTTCTACTGAAATACTTTGTAAAGCTGGTAGATATATGACCCCTTGAACAGCTGAATTATATATGGTTCCCCTGGGAAGTAAACCTTATATCACCTCTGCTCTCAGCTCTTTGGATTGTTGAAATGAAAAAAATCATATTTAATCTTTTCATATTTGACTGGATAAAATCTCTTAGCATCTGTTGCATTCATGAGCTTCCAACTCTCTTATGGGCAAGTAAAAGTTTAAACCATTGAATTTTCATTCTTCAGCATGTTGTTCATATTTCACGCTAGATCTTTCGTTATGGGTTGACAAGCTGTAAATGTTACTCTAAACCGCCAGAACATGGAAGCACTGTTGGATTTTGGACCAATCAAGGATATATGTCAGAAATCATCTTCGGTAGCAGGTAGTGCAAATTTTTGCAGCATGCCTATACCAGTGAGTCACATGGCTCAAGAATCTGAACGAGTTCATCCCTGTGACATATCTTTCCAAGATATGCCCATCATTGTTAACACTCAAGATTTTGATAAAGAGATGATAATCTCTCGAAGAATTACATATCAGAAGATCTTAACTATGGAGAATAGAGGAGTACAAGTTGCAGAGAGGGATCTGATTCTGCCTGTTGACATAATACTTAATTCTACGAGGTGTATAGTGTGGTATGACTGCAACAATATCGTAAAGAAATCCAGTGCTCAAGACGAGGGCGTTTTAAGTGTTTCTCTCTGCATCGAGAATATTGCAGCAAATGTTCTGACATCTTTGAGTTTTGCGTTCACTACCTGCGTTCTGGTAATTGTCTTCACTTAGACTCTATTTCTATATACCATTTTTCATGTGTGTGGTGTTGTTGAAAACTTAAAGTTTTGTGGTAGCCTTGGAAGCAGTATATTTACTTGTTTTTATCACATGAAACAAACCATTTTGGAGGAGACACACACTCAAAAGTTCAGGTATCTTTCATTATTGTCTCACGGGAAGGTGCCTGGCTTTGACCTTTGTGACCATGAAAATTTGTGTGATCCTGCTGCTTCCAGTCTAGAATTGTTTGGACATGAGGATTACATTATTGTTTTTGCTGTGCCTTTTATGATGACTGAGTCAGTTGCTTATAGTTCATCCATGTTTTGCGCTCTTTCTGGATTTGATTTGTTTTCTATCGCTGCTTTTTGAGAATTTTCCTTTGTTTTTTTCTCAAAGATTTTTGAAGGTGATTGCCACTTTCTGGGTCCTGTAATGGAGTCAGCAGATGAACTGTATGCAGCGGCAACCAGCCTTGGCACTTACTTGCAGATCTTTTACTCTTCATCAGTTGAGCTGACAGATGAGATTATAATAAATTACATAGGACATTCTAGGAATATATGTAAAGGGTTACCCTCTAGACTTCCTGATTCAGAGACTCTTGCTGAATCTTTCCTTTCTAAGTTCCCTTCTATTAATCCACTCTCAGCACATGCAATCATTTCTAGTGGACATATGCTCTTGGAGTTTTTTGAGTTGACAGTGGAAGGCAGGGTCCAAACACTTAGTAAATATTGTGCATCGGATGAAAGTGTCAATCTTTTCAGTGCCTTGTGCAAATATGGAGAGCGGGAGGATTCCAAGTCTGGTGTGACGGAATGTTCTTCCTCAGTATCTTCTCCTCCTGATTCAGGCAGTTTTGATTGCAAAATCAACTCTGGTGATAGAAAAAGAAAATTGGCTGCAAGTTCATGTGATGCTGATGTCAGATTTCCTAGGTCATCCAAAAAATGCAGTGAAAATGGATCGACTGATCAGGGCATGTTGAGGTCATCTGATTCAGGGGTGTCTAAATGTCCCAGAATATATGTGCAAAAGAAGCTGCCTGACTTCTTATTGGATGATAAACTGTTTAGTGAAGCAGATGAAATAGATGCTGCCACCAATACGAATTTTTCTAATGCATGGTGTGAAACAAATGTCAATGGGGTACCTAAAGTTCCCATAATGGAGGACGGTTTTGCTCGATCTACCCTACATGTGGATGGTGGATTTCCCAGTCAAATGAATCCAGGTAGACCAATGAAAAACAAACGAGAAGAGAGTACAAGCAACATAGTTCAGGATTTGCATAAAGATTTTGTTGGTGAAGTTGTTGACTTTTATGACAAATCTTTATTTGGTATGAGCTTTCAAATAGATGAAAAATCTCAAAAGCCCTCTCCACTGTTTTCTGAGAATGGCGAATTCCATGCTCCTAGATATACTAGGGCTGCTAGAAGATTATCATTTGGCAATGGCTCTGATCAGGACATCCCAATTGCTGATGTGATGGATACTAGCTCTATGCTAGAAGATGATCGACTGTTGAGGGAAGATAGTGGTTTTGATGGTGTAGAATATAACTGGAGCAATGGCAGCTGTAAGGCTCTAGAGCGAGACACGACGAAAGTTGTAGGTACACGGGAGAAGTCAATGCAAAATTTCAATGGCCAGTTTTCGAAAGGTAAAAATGTGCCTCCATGTGATGAAACACCACTTTCGAAAGCTGTTCATTCAGGACAATTGCAACAAGGGTCACCATGGACTATAGAATTTCTCAACCGTATTAAGGAGAAGAGGAAATCACGACAGCAGTATCCACCATATGCTTCTGTTCCACGTACTGGATATCATGGGAATATCGCAAAAGCCACAAAGAGAAGAAGCCCATCCATTCTTGAATATTATAAATATCAGAGTGATAAAACGCCTAGGAACATCACAGGACAGAAAATGCCAAGGCAACATGCTCAGTTGAGCAATGAGAGGCCTTCAGGATTTGGCCCAGTTTGTACCCCAATTGACAAAAGAGCAAGACGGGTTTGTTTTCTAGATTTATATTCTTATATTACTTGCTTTCATTTTTTGGTGTTCTTAAAGTGTGATTTTATGAATTGCAGAGTCTATCTTTTGCAACACATGGAAATGGCAGTCAAACTAAGCTTGTTTGGGGTGACAATATCTCTTGTACACAGGACAGCAGATTTTCAAGTTGAGTATGAGATAAGCTGGAGTTTGCTAAATATGCAAATGTGTTTAGGTAACATCGTTCTGTAGTCATGAGCAAGAAAGTACAGGTTGGTGGTAAATCTCTTTTTTAATTAAATGAAAGATACCGATAATACCTATCAATTAGATTAGTTATTGCTTCAAAATAGGTACATTAAATTTGTTCTAACCAATATTCATGGCAAGAGTAGCTCTATACTTGTTTGGAAAATGTTAATGCTTAGTTTCATTATTAGTAAGTTGTTATGATCTTGTGTCACTGGCATGCAATAGTTAAGGTTTTCAGCACTTTAGGTAGATGTTTGACAAGAGAATTTCATCAACAGATGTTTAAAACCTTCTTTCTGGACCTGATAGATAAGAAGAGGAGTCTAGAAAAAGCATCATTCTGATTACCTCTGCTTCAAATGCAACTATTTCAAAGAACTTGAGTTTTGGTATACATGCACTTTGTGCTGGATAACAAATTCATTCAGTATAACAATCTATGTCTGTACTGAGTAATTTCTGTGGTATTTGTCTCAAATTTTGGTGATTATATGGCTTCTGTTACTGAGACAATTATGTCTGTTTTACTTAAAAAAGTACATTTTAATGTTATGCCCATAATTGCAACTTGCAAGCTCAAATTAAAAACCATTGCATGAAGTTGTATTGCGTTTCTAGAAACCCCTGATCTATTCCTTTTTAAATAAATAATAAAAGCTATCCACTTCATCTATGCTTCCAAGAGATATGATTGCAATTACTGCACTCTATATGAACTAACTCTGCCAGCTCCCAGAGCTTCACTCACAGGATGAGGCAGAGTAGGATCGAGCTTCAGGATTTCATTGTTCACCACAGTCTGGTCTTCCTAGTAAACCTAAACTCTCTTCAAATAATATATGAGACACAAATCACATGTTACATTCAATTAAATAATTTTGATAATGAATGTGCTCTTGCTTTTTGGTGTACAATCTTTTCCATGATATCTGCCGAGTTTTGACACACGAAGATGAGTGTCCCCTCTCCAAATTCTAGCCTTAATTCTTTCAGGTATTAAATAATTATTTCTTTTGACCATTTCTCAAGTTGCGGATGGTCATTACAAGCTGTTGCCTTTCACCTTCAACCTCTGCAAACTTCAGGCTCATTTCCAAATACTTCTCTTGCATTTCTTTAAGCTCATCTCCCATAGTTTTGTTTTTCTCCTTCAGTAATGCCACTTCTGTGAGTAGATCGCTGGTTTGAGAATTTGCTACTTTCTTCTCGGTAAATGTTTCTCTTCTGCTGTGGTAAAGAGAATTTGCAGCATTAGCAGAACTTAATGTCACACAAAAGCATAGAAAGAACCAAGCTAAGGGAATGTAAAGTAGAACAGTTAGTGTGCTAAACCTTTCTCCTGATGTTCTGCTAGCTCCATTTTGCAATGATTTGCCTGAAGTTGCTGGCTGCTGTGATTTTTTTGCCATGTGTTTTCTTTCATCCACTTTGCCACCATTTTCAGGAGATATTCCAGAGGGTCTGACTACCTGTGGATTGACAAGGTGCTTCATAAGCTTACCTCCAGAATTATATATTCAAAATACTTCTGCTTTCTGTTAGAAACCCCAAATTTAGTTTACAGGCATAATAAGGATAAGGCAAAATAGTGTACTTTTGTCGTGTCTACATGACTTTCTAATGTGATGAGGGTTTTAATCAAGGAAAAGAAGTCATTTGGGCTCTAGGACTATAACATGTGAGAGAAAGAGGCAGATGGGTCACTTGTGGAAAACCCTTCAAAGTTCAAACATTCTACTCATATAAGTTTTTAGTAAGGTGTTATAAGAAAAACGAAATGAATGTAAATGATGGTTGTCACAGTTCAAACATTCAAGTAAGGTGTTATCAGAAAGCAAAATGAACTTAAATGGTCATTTTCACGGGGTTTCAATCAAATAGGTGCTTCTAGTGCACTTGAAACACTTCTCCTTGTAAGTATGACTAATCTTTAACAATAATTATAATTAAGTTTAAACTTCTCAGCAGTTAGATCTATGTTACATCCAAAGATTAATTTATTTATTTTCACTTCTCAACTTATCAACCTAACACTGAAGTTCTCATTTTGATGAGTAGTGTAAGGTAATCCTAATTGCCTGCTCTAGCTTTCTAGCAATAAAGATTTTCAGAATATTTGGCTTGCACTTTTTTTCTCTAACGGATATTAGGCTCGCACTTTGTTGTCCTGTATTAACCATTTTCTTGCACTAGCTTGAAATATTTCACATGATAAACTATTCTATTTTTAGTATATAACTTATAACTACTTAATATAAATTTAGGAGACAGAAATATTACCTTGAGTTGCTTAACTTTGTCCTTAAGAGCAGATACCTCTTTGGAGCTGCTGTCCTTTATCTTTTCTAGATTGGCTATTTCATGGTCCTTCTTCTGTAAATTTTCTTTCTGCCTGGTGAGTTGCTTTCTGAGGTTCTCATTTTCCAACTTCATTTCAGACAATTGGTTGTTCAATTCATTGTGTTGAACTTGGAGTTTTTCTAATTCTGACTGCACTCCAGCCATAGCATCTTCCTTTCCTTTCAAGCATCGTAAAATTTTCAGCTCCTCTTGTGCTTGTTTAATTTCAGTCTCTGCACAATTATATGTAATTTGTAGCTCTTCCTTGTCTCTCTTTGTTTCTTCTAAAGACTTGTTCGTTTCATCAACTAGTCTCTCCATCTCCTCTAACTTTTTTGTGAAGTAATAATTTTCTTCTGTAAGCCTTTCTACTTCCATTCTGAGTGTTTGGTTTTCCTTTGACAAGGCTTCACATTTGTTGTCTACTCTCTTTTTGATATTTTTAAGCTCCATATTCTCATCTTTGTGTGCAATTAATAGTTGTTTGTGTTCATGTTCTTGCTCTTTTAATTGAGTTGAAAGCTTTTCCACTTCAAATGTACTCTGCTCTTGGATTGACTCAAGTTCCTTGGTAACTTTCTCAAGCTGCTCTTCAAGAATGTTTTTATGATGTCGTAGTTCCCTAGCCTCAGTTTCTGCTTTTACTGTCAGATCTTCGTTTTCCTTGAACTTTGATTCTAATTCATCAGAAAGTTCACGGAACTCCTCTTGCAGCCGCTGTGCTGCAGAAGCATTATCTACTTTAGTTTTTCTCAAATTGTCCTCTGCCTGGAGGAGTTTTTGCTCGAGCTCAACTTTGGCATCTGTCATTGCTTTGAGCTCATCTTCAAAATTTTCTGCCTGACTTTCCAATTCATTTTTCAAACTATTTACTTCTGTTTGAAGGTCATGAATTGTATCTGAAGAATTGCAGAATTCTTCAGATTGCTGCTGAATAACCTTTTCCAATCTTGCTATCTGAGATTCAAGTTCTTCCACTTTACGTGCATTTTGTGTGCACTCCCTTTCTTTCTTAATCAATTCAAGCTGCTTCTTATTAAACTTTGAAGAGAGATCATCATTTTCTCTTTTTCCAAGCTCACAGTCCTGAGAAAACTGTTTGATCTGTTCCTGAAGTTTTGTGGTCTCTTTCAAATGGCCTTCCACTTCACCTTGCAGGTTCTTGATCTGTTGTTGCAACAAAATTATTTCTTTAGGATCTTGGTTAGGAGTTGGCGCTTCGTCTAGTTCTTTGTCACTAAACAGTTCATATTCAGAGTTGGTGCCTTGGAGTTCTTCTGATTTCCTGTCATCTTTCAATTTCCTGGTAAGATTGTCCAGCTCCTTGTCTTTCTTTCCTAGCTTTTCTTCCAGATCCCTCACCACAAGAATAAGTTCTGAATTTGAGTCTTGTGTCTTTCTTAACTGTGAACGAAGAGCCCTATTGAAATCTTTTGCTTGAACTAGGTCTTCTCCAGCTTCATTCAGGCGATGCCTTGATTTCTTATGCTCAGCCCCCGTTTCCTTTGGAAGTTCATTGCCATTTTCCCTGTTTTGCTTTGACTTTGTTCTATCAGCTTCTTGTTTGAATGCATCTCTTTCCTCTTTCAATCTAACCACTTGTCCTGATAAGTCCTGTGCCCTTTTGGTCTCCTTCACTATTTGCCTTTTCAATGTCTGTAGCTCTATGTCAGTTACCTCTGCTTGCCTCTTCAAAGCAAAGATTTCTCTTTCAAGCTGTTCAACAAGACTCTTGGGAGGATCTTGCTCTTGTTCTCTCTTATTGTTTGTGTCCTCCACATAGTTGGTTATATATTCCTCGTCTGAACTCCAATCCAGCATTATGGGTTTTCTCGCTTGACGTTCCTTGTCTGCAGGACTAAAAGCTTTTGATACAGGTTTATTTTGGTAGGGAGTTTGATCACTGTTTGTTTTCTGATGGGTTCTANCTGAGATTCAAGTTCTTCCACTTTACGTGCATTTTGTGTGCACTCCCTTTCTTTCTTAATCAATTCAAGCTGCTTCTTATTAAACTTTGAAGAGAGATCATCATTTTCTCTTTTTCCAAGCTCACAGTCCTGAGAAAACTGTTTGATCTGTTCCTGAAGTTTTGTGGTCTCTTTCAAATGGCCTTCCACTTCACCTTGCAGGTTCTTGATCTGTTGTTGCAACAAAATTATTTCTTTAGGATCTTGGTTAGGAGTTGGCGCTTCGTCTAGTTCTTTGTCACTAAACAGTTCATATTCAGAGTTGGTGCCTTGGAGTTCTTCTGATTTCCTGTCATCTTTCAATTTCCTGGTAAGATTGTCCAGCTCCTTGTCTTTCTTTCCTAGCTTTTCTTCCAGATCCCTCACCACAAGAATAAGTTCTGAATTTGAGTCTTGTGTCTTTCTTAACTGTGAACGAAGAGCCCTATTGAAATCTTTTGCTTGAACTAGGTCTTCTCCAGCTTCATTCAGGCGATGCCTTGATTTCTTATGCTCAGCCCCCGTTTCCTTTGGAAGTTCATTGCCATTTTCCCTGTTTTGCTTTGACTTTGTTCTATCAGCTTCTTGTTTGAATGCATCTCTTTCCTCTTTCAATCTAACCACTTGTCCTGATAAGTCCTGTGCCCTTTTGGTCTCCTTCACTATTTGCCTTTTCAATGTCTGTAGCTCTATGTCAGTTACCTCTGCTTGCCTCTTCAAAGCAAAGATTTCTCTTTCAAGCTGTTCAACAAGACTCTTGGGAGGATCTTGCTCTTGTTCTCTCTTATTGTTTGTGTCCTCCACATAGTTGGTTATATATTCCTCGTCTGAACTCCAATCCAGCATTATGGGTTTTCTCGCTTGACGTTCCTTGTCTGCAGGACTAAAAGCTTTTGATACAGGTTTATTTTGGTAGGGAGTTTGATCACTGTTTGTTTTCTGATGGGTTCTACTTTCTTTCTGTTCAAAAAGATAATTCAAGGTGCTTCCATTCGCTGTGTATTTCTTTCCCTCGTTGTTTAGGGGCGCCATTGTGCTGTATTCATCCTGGCACAAAATAAAAACATTTACTTGAGAAACGACATCCGGTGATTTTGGATTTAAGATTTGAATAGTTTCTATCTTGATGATTATTCAAATATCTTTAAACGGATGTGTTTAGGTTTTCCAAATATTGGAATATATAAATTGATAGAAGAAATGAGACTTTACTTCATGGGTATAATAGTTCACTTCTACCTCTATCTGAAAGTTACTGTCTTGACTTTGCAGACTGCCTTCATGGGCAAATGATGCTCGATTTTCTTCAATTTCTGTCTGAAGCTCCCTAAAAATAATTTAGATACACCACAGTCCTTATCAAAATTTCAGGGATTGCAAAAGGCTGAAATCAATACACTTTGGATCATTATGCATGACATTACCTTGAATCATCATCAGCCCCTTGCATATTCTGAATTGTGACCTGTCTTAGAATAACTTCAGATTAGAAAAAGAAGTTATCCTATCTTAGAATGTCTATAAATCATATATTAAATGAATTATTTGGAAGCTATTTTCCAAGAAAAATTTCTCCAAGGGACTGCTCATTTGCTAGTCATATTTAGGAATTCTAACCTCATTATCTGTAGTCATTTATACTTGTCAAGTGATCCCTATGCTATATTTCTTAATTATGAAAAAACCACATTTTACTTCAATTCTTTTGTTAGTTGGTTTGTGAAAGCAGTGGGAAAAAAGTTTTGTCTAATATGGTTGCTTAGTGATGGTTGACTGTTACTATATGAGCAAAAGAGAATTTGGTAACTTACATGCAAAATTGCTCCAGCATTTGAGGATTTAATTGGTAAGGATACTGTGAATGGCGTAGTTGCATCAACGTAATCTGCAAGGTTTACTAAAGCTTCTCCCAAAAAACCAGCTTTTGATGATCCCTGGAGATGTGCAGCAACAAAAAAAGGGGGGTATTAATATAAACATATGTGAAAAATGTAAAATGTATGCAGGTTGCTGAGAATGCCAAAGCTGATCAGAATGTGAAAATTTGGCTGATTCTTACAGTTGATATTACAAATTGGTATATTTTATCTTGAATCTTTCCTGTTTTTGTCTCTCTTGTGAGTTTCACAGATTCATATACTGGATTTTCCCATGTACAGATCCCATCATGAACCGCGGCCTTTCCCAATCGAACTGTCGGTTGCCCAACATCCACTGGAACCACAGATAGCATGAGCTTTGATTTGGGACATGGCACCTGAGAATACAGAGCATATGGCAATCAATAAACCTGGCAAGAACATGTGTAAATCCTGTAATTTATGATACATTTTATCCAGTCAATTTGATTTGTGGATTCAACACACAAGTATTTAATGCTCTTCAATTGCACTAACAAGGGGGAACTAGTGCAATCCATGCTGTGCACCGCTAAAGAAATGTATTGACATTCATCTTCGAAAACCAAAAAAATTCACTTCTTCCCTGAATTTTCTTCATGATTTTCATGTCTAGGGGTTAGACTAATACCTGTGATACTTGGAACTCTAACTTGAATACAACTTTGATCTTCTCATGCCTCCATCTCCCTACCTTGAACATCTTGAACCTTTATAGTTAGCTCACTGTACCAATTAATATCCTGCAACGTTTGTTTATAGTGATCTTTCACCTTCTGTTCGCTTTGCAGAGATGTGAAGGCACATAGCATAGATGGAATATAGACAACAAATATTCGACCTCTCTTTCAATGAGCTTCCTTCCTAAGTTTCAAAAATTGGTTGTACTTTTTTGTGATTTAGAAATAAAAAACAAGTATAGCCAAATACAAATTAGTTAGGACTCAAGAATTTTTGGGGTTATATATTTATATCTCTTTCTTTGTGTCCCTCTGTTTCCTTCCACCTTTTCGATTTGTGCAATTTTACCTTTCAGTACCTTTGCCTGTGCAAACCTTCAATGTGGTCCCACACTCTCAACATTAGACACTTAACTCGCTTGAAGCAGAGCCCTTGAGTTAAAGCATCTAAAAAGGTTAGGTAAAACCCAAGGAAGAGAATTACTGTTAGGACAAGAATGAATGGCCAAGCAAAGAAGCTTCACTTTCATTCTTTGATTAAAGTTTGATTTTGGCTTAGAGGATTGCAGCAGGTATCACGTGAGATCTATTGTTTGTTTAATGTGGTGAGCACGTGATGAGGAGCCTTCCTTGTTATTACTTATTAACTTATGATAGGTTTAATTTTAAAATGAAGGCAGATCCTTAGAAGGCAATCACATTAATATTAATATATAGTGGCATATTATGTAGATGGTATGTCTAGTCAATGTCTAAATTTGCCTGTGGTTAACATTTAATTATCTCAAAGCTGCTTTATAGTTCTTGGAGTACACTAAAGATCATTCTAATGTACTAATCAAACACCCGATTTCTAATTTGTTTATGAATTCTGTTTTCTTTGAGAGTTTTCTAAGTGAGCAGATTATTTTATTGAGGAGATTAGACAATAAGCCAACAAGCTAGTCCTTGATGAAGGGGTTTCTTTGTTATGACTATGATTATTATTAGTTTTTAATGTTTAAGTTGGTTTAGAGTTTAGAGTTTTATGTGATGATATGGGATGGTTTCAAAACGTAGATATATGAATGTTGGGTTGGGTGAGACTGTAAGAACAGGAAGGAGTCTCATAAAGTATTCTTTGGTGATAAGATTTGCACGTTATTGGTTTATTAATTCCATGTGATAATAGCGGTGAGGGATCTGTTTATGTAAAATCATAGTGCCATCTTTGCTGAATTATGTGATAGAATTAAGCATTCAATCCGGTTGACGGGAACTTGGTGCTTTAGAAAGGGACATTTCACACCTGCCAATTTGCCAAATGTCTCTAATCAAATTAAGTACGTAGTAGTTAGTACTTTGTAGGCTGGTGGCACATGGTTACATTTCTGTCATACATTAGTGCCAGATCATTTGTCAATTACTCTACAGTTTCCTCTTTGAAACAAAGGACCACCAAGGCCTAATTCAAAAAGGGGAAGTCATTAATTGCATCTGCAATAATTTGGATTAAAATTTACTAATTACTTATTTCATTTGTTGCCTTATTTAGTTCCTGTGGGTGAGTCATTTTAGAATTTGCTTCATTTTAGATTTAAATTCAAATATGCCATATGTGAGTTTTTCCACCTTATATGGTAGATGTGCATCTTTGTCTTAGTATAACAGAGTATATATTTTATTCCGTATTTATTTATTATGTTCAGGAAACTAATATTTCAATGAGTTCAATATATTTTCTATCCTTATTGGCTTATCTACATCCTCTTAGTCAAACACATAATCTTTAATCTCTAATACTTTAACTGGATATCCGATGATCCTAAAATGGGAATGCAAAGATTCTTATCCAATTATTACTATCCCTTCTAGCTTACCATTCTATCTCCATAACAAACCCCTTTAATGTACTCCATATCAATTTTTCTTTTCTGATCTATTTGGATAGTAAATACTGAATAGGTTGGACTCAGTAGCACATTTTTTTTTACCTGCAGTGAATGCTGGAGCATTGATCAACCAAAGTTAAAAGCTACCTTTTGGAAGTAAAAAGTAGGTTTCCTTCCCCTGTGCAATTGCAGACACTAATGCCCATTACGATCTACAATTAGGTGTACATCTAGTCAACAACCAACAATGTTTTGCACAGGGTGCATTTAGGAGCAACTCTTTTAGGATTCTGAGATCATGACTTTCCTAATGCTGCATTGCACTAATATTACGAAAAGTAATTAAATAGTTTATTATCTGTCACACTCTCCAAAGCTTTTGTTATTCATTTTAATTGTGTTTTTATAAAAAAAAAATAACGTAGTATTTGGCAAAGAATCTTGATTTACTATATCCGTAATATATTAGTTGCAATTTTTTATCCTACTTTATGTCAAATTGTTATAACTAATATGTTTCGAAGGAAGTACATGATTTTTGTTCTATAACTACTACAATTTTCTAGCTTCCAGTAGTGTGGCGTGTTGGCGACAAAACATAACTTTAACTGGTGCACTCCCTTTTCGGGCTTCCCCCACCACTCAACCTTTTATTTTTGCATTCATGCCTCATTTGAATAAAGAAACTACTTTTTTTTACTAGTTTGTTGCTCGTCCCTACTTATCATATGTTTTTGCTGAAATTTAAGTAACATCGGACAACGTGCTTGGGACGCAGCTGTCAGTGTATACACTTTATTAGCTTTAAATCTCCCGGGAATATAATACCTCATCAATTGGGACTATCAGGATTGGGGTTCAGATCGGTTCAGGTAGGCTTGTATTTTGGATTTAATGAAGGGTCTCTTTCAATCAGTATATGCCGAACTACTAACCTTCCCCATAAACTATATAATAAAATAGTCGTGTGATTTAAGTGTTTGGTATGCAAATAGTTGAAACACGAAGTATTAAAAATATCACAAGTTTAGCCTTTTGCTAATCACTAATTATCCTAACCCAATTAACAAAACTCTAAGTCACAAATACAGAACACTGCCATATAGTTAGAGCTTTTTTCTGCAATTTGATTGTTAGCAACTTGGCATTACTTCTTATCACTATACAAGTCACTGAAAAAACTGTAAGATTGTTGGTTCGAGGAAGATGTGCAAGGAGGTAGTGTGTTTAACTTTCAGTTGGATCTTTTTCTAATGATGTCGTTTTTTATCAAACATAGTAAGAACTGAATTGAAATTCCCACTAATCCAAGAGAGCTTGTGGCGCCACATGTTTATATACTTGTGCTAGTTTTGTTTTTGTTTCGAAATTTCTTGTATTGATACTACTTGTGCTAGTTTTGTTTTTGTTTCGAAATTTCTTGTATTGATACTAATATATTACTATATTAGTTTTACCTGTTCCTCGTTTCTCTATTACCAGTACTATCTAATTTTTACCAATTTAGTGGAGTTACCTCTACATTATAATTAAGAATTATATGAAAAATCAATTATTTTATCATCATTTTATTTTCTCTTAGAGCATCTTTGATGAATTATAGTGTAAAACTATTTCCATTGTGATTGATAAACAGATCACAAACCTAGGCATATCACCTGAAAATATTAGTTAAGTGCCTCTGGCCTAGTAAAATACGTTAGGGATCAATTTTGTGGGGTGCACGTACAATAATCAATGCAATAAAGTAATGAGAAATTTGTGACTTTGTGAGCACTTGCTAGTAATCTGTATTATTCGACAGGAAACAGCAATTTGATCCCTTTCATTTGACCACAAATCTAAAGTATTTGACCCCAAGTGTGGTTGGATACTAGTGCGTATCATCAAGGATGGCGTTGGTGTTAAGGGCAACACCGGTGACATATGTAGCACATGTGCTAGCTGTGGTGTGTGCAGTGATGGTGTTGGTTTGGTGCAGCAGCTTCAGAGGGGGGTTGGCCTGGGAAGCTCCTAACAAAAGTCTTATTTTTAACGTAAGTCCAAATGTTACCTTCTAAATTTATGTCATACCCCCACATCCTTGTTAACCTGTGATATTTGTTATTGCTTTAGTTGCTACATTAACGATATACACAATTTTCAAGGCATAGGAAATGGTAATATCTCTAATTATGTACAAGTAAATTATATCATTAAAAAATATGCATTGAAACGAATCAAGCAAGATCTATGTGTGAGTCAAATTTTCTAAATGAATAGTACACTTGGTCAAATTGTAGTAACTAAAAAACTATGAAGGGAGTTTTTAAATTAGATATACTGCATTAGAAGAATAGTGTAGTAAATATACTATACTTCTTCTGTCTCAGGATAAATTTATAACATTAATCATAAATGTTAGATAATTATAATAATAATAATAAGCATTAAAACATTGAAATTTGAGGTAAGTGACCAAGTTTTTTTGTAGGCATTTGATGCCATAAACATTGATAGCCTTAACTTAGAAAAAGTACGAATAAACTGGATTGACTGTGGATGAAGGGACAGCCATTTCTGCATGCGAATGAGTCCTTGGTAACTAATGCTGAACAGAAAATCACTTGCTTAGCTTTCATTTACGAAACTGAATTGTAGAAATGGTTGGTTAGGTCCATTTTTTATGCCAACTTCAAAGAAAGATTACATATCAGCTTCTCTGAATTCCAAAGAAAAGGGCCAGCTCTTTGGAGATAGGAAAGTTTTGTAGAGGTGAGAGTAAAGAGGATTATATTATCAAATCACAATTGCACAGCCTTAAATCAATCAATTCTTGTTGAACTCTATATGATTTTTACTAGCGAGTTTTCCCACATGTGAGAAATATGACAGATTAAACTAGTTTATAGGCTTAGAACTCATTACTCCTTATTACCAATTGATTTAAAGATAAAAGCTTATTGGACTTGTTTGATTCTAGTTCTCCTTATTGGGTTGGCCAGGCCTTTATTTTTCTTAATAATAAAATTTAGCAATTATTAATTAGTAGGAAAGGTTGGATGGCGTGAAACACATGCTCTTGTGCTCTGTGTTGAATGGTCTTTTTTATAGCTATGTCCGAGGTCCACTATAGTGACATTCAAATATATACGAAGTACAGACAATGCAGTTAATAAATAAACTTTGAGTTGATTTTTCTGCATTTTTGCACTTGCGTTTGCATTGATATATACAATTTAAAAATAGGGTCCTTTAAATTAAGGAGCAAAAAAAACATCTAATTAATACTCCATACCTAATATTTAGTTGCTGCTGAATTGCTCAAGAACCTAATTTTTTATATTTAACTTTGGAATAATTTTGTTCATACTTAATATCAGAAAGTTTACGTTAGTCTCTGCAAAACATTGTGTTAAATACATACTCCATATTTTGGGTAGCACTAGTACCCCTTTTTGCTTATGAGTACATGCATAACTGTATACTCACTTGGTTTATCGCTGAAAAGAGTTATGGATGCAGTAAGCCAGCAATGAGTTTTTACCTGTTACCCTGTTAGACTGTTAGTATTTTTCTCCTATAGTCACAGACTCACAACTAATCATTACAATATACAATGCATGCACCTATTTAGAAGTTGATGCTTTAATATGTTTTCAGCCTTTTCGAAAATTCCAATTTCTATAACTTCTATCTAGTTCATATGTATGTGACATGAATAGTTATTAAAATAAAGAATTTGAAACCACCAGTCTTCAGCTCTGCAAATGCACTTGTCAGTTGTTATTGTTTGTATCCTAAGTAGATTTATCTAATTGGTTCACATATCAATTGACCTTTCCACTCGTTTGATGAATGATGATGGATTGATGGTGAATCTTTAATCTGCAGGGTTTAAATGTTTGATACATTAGCTATACCTTTTCTTTGACAGATTCATCCTGTCCTGATGTTGATTGGTTTCATCATAATGGTGGTGAAGGTAATCTTTAAGAGTAACATTCCGATGAGTGGCAATGTTTGTTATATGCTTAGTGCTTACATAATTGAATTCTAATATGCAGCAATTATAAGCTACAAATCTTTGCCCCTAAAGAAAGAAGTGAAGAAAGTGATTCATCTCGTACTTCATGCTGTTGCACTAATTCTTGGTATTGTTGGTATTTGGGCTGCTTTCAAGTACCACAATGAAAGTTCAATCCCCGACTTATACAGCTTGCACTCCTGGTTTGGAATGGGCATTATTGTTCTTTACGGCGTCCATGTAAAATCCAATCTACAATTATATCTTTCATGTTCATCAGCTGCTGATCCTCATAGGCAGTCAAACAGCATTGTTAACCTTAAGCTGATCTGATTGGTTTCCTTTGAAGATCATATACTAATGCTATGTCCTGCTTAAAACATCTGTCTTTCTGTGATAGTAATAAACTGTATGTGCACTGTAAGTATTCTGTTTGTTTTGTTTAAATCCCAAACCAAATTTGGAATGCTGTGAAAATGAAACCAATTTCGAGCACAGATTAGGCATTAGCTAAGAGCTGTTTTCTTATGTCTTGGGTTTCATTTACATTGATCGTGTATTTCTGTCTTTGGTATGCTTGTATGAAATTATGATGTATGGTAATGGTACATTGAATTCGTTTTGGCAGTGGATGTATGGATTTGCTGTATTCTTCTATCCGAGGGTTTGCCCTTCACTAAGCCGAGAATCACTTCCGTGGCATGTCCTGTTTGCGATGTTTGTGTACGTATTAGCTGTTGCTAATGCCGCAGTTGGGTTTTTAGAAAAGCTGACCTTCATGGAGATAGGAGGCCTAGATAAATATGGTTCTGAGGCGTATCTTGTCAACTTCACTGCCATTGCTACCATACTTTATGGTACCTTTGTTTTGGTAACAGTCTGTGCTTCAAACGATCAAGAAGTTGTTGATCAAAGCTACTTAGTTCTTGATTCAAGTTATTCTCTTCCGTCTTGAAGGACTCCTAGTTTCCTACGATTGTACATGATAATAACAACTGTCCTTGATTGTGTACATTTTAATGGTCCATTATGTAATGTCATTTGTGTTTGGTATTGGCTTTATGTGGTCAAACAAAATTCGGAAACTTGGTTATATTGATCATTTCCAGAATTTTGCAAACTATGCAATTTTTAATTTAACTTCATCAATCCTGTTTTTGTGTGTTAATAAATGAAAAAATATGCTAATTTGAGGATAAACCAAACGAACTATGTCCTTAATTAACTAATCCTTTTGCTTTATACTCTCGTTTTTTTTTTAATTGCTACATAAGTGTTTTTGACATTATTTACATTATAATTTAACTTACTTAGGTGTTTAATACGCAACAGAAAAACATAGTTATATGGGATTTTATTCGATTCGTGTCGATGTATATTTTCAGAAAATATAATTTTTATAATTTTTTTATTATACCAAATTCGAGATATTAGTTGTATATAAGTCGTCTCTTAGAAGATGTAGTAAAAAAAGATTGAGATAATAATTGGATTTATCATTACATGATAGTCTGTACTCTATAGTGCGCAGAAAGTTAGCTATAGCTTAAGTGATTAGAATATTCCTTTCGATTTCAGGAGATATTATGATCAATTTTCACCATTTACCCACATAGAGTTATAATTCCTTTAACACAAAAAAAAAATAATAGTGTGTGTAACTTAAAATAACAGTAGTAGGAGTACTAGTTTACTACGGGTGATGCTAAAATGAACACATCGTTCTCCCTCATCATCGGGATAAAATTGAAGTTGGTGATACAGAGCTTAAGGAAGACACACGAATTTCAATAATAAGTGGGCCCTCGGCCCTCACTAATCCAATCGGGCCTTATCTTTTAAATTAACTATGTGGGCCCATCATAATTTTTCTCATGGTTAACGATTAGGCCCATTCAAGACTCAGCATCCGTTGGCTCATATTACAATATCCGATGAAATCAACGGTATAGATTAATAGAAGATTAAAGATAAATAGGGAAAATAATTCTGTTAAACGACTTTCCTCTGTTAATTAAGGAAGGAAAAGAACTTTCCTCTGTTTCTCATCACAAAAATAAAAGAAAAATAGCGGAGAAAAAAAAAAGATGGTGTTAAAGGCAACGCCATTGACGTTTGTAGTACACGCGCTAGCAATAGCGTGTGCAGTGATGGTGTTGGTTTGGAGTATCTACTTTAGAGGTGGTTTGGCTTGGGAAGCTACCGATAAAAATATCATCTTCAACGTATGTTCTTCTTCACTTTTACTTCTCTTTATTACCTATTTTGATGATGCTTATTTTTTATTTATTTATTTTATTATTTTTTTTTTTGAAATTTTAAGATTTTATTATTACAGTAGATAGTACACCGTAGAATTGTTTCTAAGAATAGAAAGTAAAAGTTTTTTTTTTTTTTTTTACTGGATTTGGTACATTAATTATGATTCTATAAATCCACTGTTGTTACGAGAATTTAAATTATTTTTAACACAAAAATAAATTAATTAATAAAAATTAGCTCGTGGATGATTCCCAAATAATATGATGATACTGTTAAAGTTTTTTTTTTTTTTTTTTAACTATATATAAAGAGTAAAATAAAAGTAGAGTTAAAAATTTTGAGTAATACAGTTGAAAATTGGGTAAACTATGAAATCTACTAATGTGGGATTGACAAATATTGGTACACTTGATTGGTCAAAGCTAGCTAACTTTCAAACATCATATATAATACCATAAACTAAAGTGTGTAGCATTATTTTTGATTGAAAAAACTAATCTTTGTCTTTGATTATTGTTGAAACTTTGAAATTATAGTTGTGGCTTGTTTTTTCATTCAATGTGTAATATAATTGAGCTTGAGGCTACCTAAATCATTTTTATTTACTTTAACATACCCTCTTTGTCCCAACTTATTTACGTGTTTTCTTGTAAGCCTCGACTTCAAACATTTATATATAAAATTACGCCGTATGGAAAAATTATAAAAATCACATATTTAAAAACTAGCAATTGAGGATGAGGTAGTAGACTAGTGGTTCGTAGTTATCTCGCTTTCGTTTTCTAGGGTTTGTCTTGACATCGAATCCTCATGCAAGCAGTTTCTTTGATTAATTTGACGTGCTACAACTTAAGATTAAGGCTGAGAGTTGGTGACATGGATGTAAGTATAGACATTAGACATATTATTCAACAACCAAAACCCTACTTTTATTTCAACTAAACATAATGATGACATCTTATGACTTGATCACTTTGTTGACAAATTTGTCAATACTACTTTAATGCTTTAATTGTCTTATGGAATAGTGGGAATACATCATAGAAATGGTGAGATGTATCTTATATTAATTCATCCTATACAAATCAACATGTGTACCACAATGTGGTTATTAATCTATGGAAATTAATTTCTAAGTCTTCTTTTGATTCATATTTTATGAAAATTGTTAGCGAATTGATTTGACTCTAAAACCTAAGCTCCAAGCTCTAAGCTCTAATCTACCTTGCTCGATTTTGTCAGTTGATCAATGGTCACCCCTTATAGGCTAAGTTTATTTAGATTGCTTCACTTGTTACATTAGTGACCTAAGTAGACACCGTGTGCCAAGTATGATTGTATGAGGATGAAGGTCGATATATAGTATAGTATAGTACTCGTACTAGATATATCCAGTGGTTCATGTATTTAACCTCATTCTGTGAGAGTAAAATTTTGATTGTTGTCTGTAAAGTATCACGATTGTAAGTATGGATGACGCGATCACAAAGTACATTTGTGAGTAGTTTTGAAATTTTTTTTTTTTTTCCTGGCTGTCTTGTCTTTGCAATGCTTTTATGGAGCTTGTTCCATTGGGGTGTATAAACTGTGATAATTGTTTAATCTCTATCGTAAACACTCAATTCTCATTGATGATCTTTTGAAATGTAGACTACGGAGTAATCTGTTATATTTTGGTTTTAATAACACTGTGGGTTAAAACTTAACAAAGAATTCAATCTCACCATCAGTTTATTATTTATGTTTGGACAGCTCCATCCTGTTTTGATGTTGATTGGCTTCGTTATACTTGGGGGTGAAGGTAATCTAACTAGCTAATAAGATCAAACTGAGTTTCACTTTTATTATGTTATTTAGCCGAAAATTAAGGATATATATTGACATGGTCATTACAATATGGTTGCAGCAATTGTAAGCTACAAAGCTCTTCCCTTGAAGCATGATGTGCAGAAAGCAATTCATCTAGTGCTTCATGCCATGGCACTAGCACTTGGTATTTTTGGTATCTGTGCTGCTTTCAAGAACCATAACGAGAGTGGAATCGCAAACTTGTACAGTTTGCACTCATGGATTGGAATTGGTGTTATTTCCCTCTACGGCATTCAGGTAATCTTCCATACTCAAGTTGATCATCTTTGGCTCCTCCCTGGCTCCCTTCAGCTTAGACTAGAACCCAGAGAATTAACTAAAAACTTACCCGAGTGCTATCCAAAATTTAGGATCAAATTTCAACTACATCAGGTGAATTGTCACATAGAAATTTCTTTGAGTTAGAATTATCTAGCCCAAAGAAAGATTTTAGGCAACTAGGCATTATCAAGATACAAGAAAATGCTTCCCTCCAAAATAAGAACAATGAAGTGGAACCAATTACATTCATATATAGCTAGAATGGCACAATGTTAGATTGTTGGATTTGTTGTAGATGTCACAAGCTGAATAAGTATAGTTTTGAAGGACTAATAACTAAGAATCTGAGACCTGTGATCAAATATTCTTCGTGTTGTTATGATTGTATAAATTTTTGTGCTTTCAATGTGCTTCGTATATGCCCTTTTTTTTTTTCAGAAGATACATACTGATTTAGGTCCTAATTTGTTGAGCGAATTTGCAGTGGATATACGGGTTTATTATATTCTTCTACCCGGGAGGAAACCCATCCTTGAGAAGTGAATCGCTTCCATGGCATGTTCTGTTTGGGATGTTTGTTTATGCTTTAGCCGTGGGAAATGCTGCTTTAGGGTTCCTAGAGAAGCTTACATTCCTCGAAGTGGCGGGCACTGATAAATATGGTGCAGAGGCTTACCTTGTGAACTTCACAGCCATTGCCACTGTACTGTTTGGTGGCTTTGTTTTGCTAACTGTGCATGCTCAAAAGGAACAGCCTCAAGAGACAGAGGACTATAGCTATCAAGCCATTTGAAAGTCTAAATTAGTGATTCCACTTGAATAAAGGAGAGGGAAATTTTGAATGATGAATGCCATAACATCTAAATGGTTGTGCTCCTTACATGTATTGTGAGTTATTGGTTACTATGTGTAGGAGCAACTACTGTTGTAAACTAAATGATAGACGTATTTGTACGATCTGAATATATGTCAGCATTATTTACTGTATTTGTACGATCTGAATATATGTCAGCATTATTTACTGTATTTGTCTCGTATTTAAAATATGCACATTTGGCTGATCATATATGGTACAAAAATTTATATATAATGTACACAACGTCACACTATACTTCGGAACTTATATATGACATCTTGACGATATTTGTCATTAATGCAATTGTGCACACAATAAGATGGAAGTTAGCTCGAAAGTAAGCTTGATTCCTTTACCATATCTCATATACTTTACACTTACACACATACATACATACATGTCCTTTTAGCCTTGTGGACATATGTTAGAATAAAGATCAAAGAAGTTAGAATATCAAGGTAGTAGAAACTTAAAGATTGAGTAATTGCCAAGAATTACAACTGTATGTATATGACCTATGTAGTCTTTAATTTGGTATGGCCGTATGTAATTTGGTATCTCACCTAATTCAATCATAATTCCAAGTGTGGGGATTTCTTCTTAATCATTAACATTAAAAGGTATTTCTAAAACCATACTCTACATTTCTTTATAAAGTTGATACTACCATTATCACAATTATTATTCTACACTATACTATACTATACTATAATATACTATGGGTTGTAAATTTGCAATTTGATTTGTTGCCTTTGTGTTGTGGCCTTTGCTTGCATTGCTAAGTTTCCCTTCTTCCCACGATTCGCATTCAATCACCACAAGTGACAGCCTAGGAAAGTAGGAAACATATCATTCTAAGTAATTTTGTCTTTTTGATGTTGTTTCACAAATGTTTCTTGTGGATTTTATTTTACTATACTCCGCTAAACAACTAATAAGTGTTTGAAAACGACTTTTAAAACCAAATTATGATGGTTTCTTTGAGAACTTTGTTACCATTATCCTATATATACTGGAATAACAAATGTTTTTTAAACAATTCTATATATTTTTAGAGTTTGTTAAACCCATCAACCCTTATTTTTCATTAAATTATGCACATTAAAATATATTCTTGCCGAACTTATTTGAAAAAATCATAAACTTATCTAATTTTTTATACACTCAGTACACTATCGTATTTTGAAAGTTCCATTTGATCCGTTTTGATTTCGACTGAACTACAACATACGCTATCCTAGTAAAGGCAAGAAATCAACAACTACCCATAGAAAGGACATAACTGCCATGCACTTTCCTTGTTTCAAAAAAGTCATAACTGCAGGCAATCACAATCTCAAAGATATTATTTTTACCTCAAAATTCTTCTTATGCTCTGTTACTTCTTACTGTTACAAACTAAGGTTAAACTAATACAGTAAATTGTGCATAAAAATGACAATTAGTACAGTAAATTAAAATGACTAAAAGAAAAAAAAGAAAATGATATTTGGAGTTATATACAAGTATTAAATTAATTTTTCAAAATGGAAACAATTTAAGAACAGTACAAAATTTCACGACATTTAAGATAATTAATGCTTAATTTGACTTCTTATTTTCACTTAAAATTTCTTATTCATAATCGTTAGGCCTACGTATATAATTTTCCAAAAAAAAAAAAAAATTGTTAGCATAACTTTACCAATTATCATAGTAAATTATACCACCTCATCACCTACTTCAACATAGTTGTCAAATACAGCTAATAAGTTGATGAAATTATTATTAGTAATAATATTAGTTTAATTTACTCAATTATATTTATATATAATATTATATTTTAACTGTCTTTTTCATTAAACTTCCTTCAACTTCTTTCTAACTTCCCTTACCCACTTTCTTCTTCTTCCATTATTCTCCCTTTTTTTTTATTTTTCATTGTTATCTCTCTAATCAATCATTCTTCCATTTCTCTCTCTTATTATTATTATTATTTTCTTTTTTTGTCTTTTAAATTTAATAAGTTTTATAATTTCAGTTAATAAAGTTTTGTGTTAGTTGATATTTAGTAAGTTGATAGAGATATGACAACAGAGGAAGCAAAGACAGTGGTGGCTGAAACACCCGAAGCTCCGGTTACACCGCCACAGGAAACACCAGAAACGGTGGTGGAAACCCAGGAAACTCCGGTTGCCGGTAGTGAGAAAAGTGAGGTCCCACATGCTTCTGTTCCTTCCACCGTTGAGGAAACCAAGGAAACTCCTGCTTCTGTTGAAAGTTAGTTATTTATTTTACTGTAATATTATTCTGTCTGTTTTTTTTTTTTTAATTTTTTAAAATTTATTTTGGGTGTTTTATTTTATATTTGTTGATGAATTCATGATACCAATTATAAAGAGCTTCAATCTTTTTATTTTGTTAATTTTAATCTGTTTTTAATCATAGATTGACATGTATGTTACTTTAGCTAGGTTTCGAGAAGAAGAAGTCACCTCAATCATTTTTGTGATTATTATTTTATTTATATTTTTTGTCCATGTTAGTTGCAAATAAATGAAATATGAAGCATATAATAAGTAAAAATGTTTGGAATTTTAGTAGTAGCTAAATTTTATTGCATGTTTTTAAAAAAAAAAAAAAAATTTGTTTTGAAAGGAACTAAATATTATACTTGTAGGCATTAATTTTCATATATTTTGTTTTTATTAGGATATCAATATCAATTGATGCTTGATTTTATCATAAATATCCAATATTTATATGAAATGAATGCCTTATAGGTTCATAAGAGGATGCATATATATATTGTAATCCATAATTAAAATGGAAAAAGATACTTTATTTATAGTTAATGAGTCATTAGGATTTAAGATGATTAACCTGTGTCCATAAAAGGGGTGTTTTGGATTTTGCTGAATTTGGACATTTTTCCACTACTAAGCATGATTAGAGTATGTTTAACTACGTCGGCCTGTCTAGCATATCATAAGCGTATTTTAGGGATGGTGGTGATCGACTTTTAAAGGCTAATTGGGACATGGGATGTACGGAGGAGCTCCTCTGTCCCTGATATAAGTATCACGGAGTAGTAAAATTGTAAAAAGTTGATATTTGAAAACCATATGTTACGATGAACCTAACAAGGTTTTAGTTGATAAACAAGCAATTTATATAAATAAAACAAAGAGTACAAATTTTGGGGGCTTCAACTTTTTGAGATGTAGATACTTTAGGATTTAAGGTTTCATTTATAAAAGTTTATGTGGTCCTTGGGTTTAACATAAAGGCATTGGATCATGAGTTTGGCATTGGGTTGTGATGTGCAATCTGTAAAATTTATTATAATGAAGTTTTCCTGGTGTTCTGTAAGTGACATAGTGAATTAGAGGTTTTTTTGGCATTTGACTGTTTTTCGATGATTGATGATGGTCGAAGGCTATCAGAGAAAGGTACATATATAATTGTTCCTAGTTACATCTTAATGATGGATATAGTGTTCATTCCAAAAGGTGGAAACAATTGTTAACATGGTACCCTATCATAATAATCGATACAGTTTTTTATGTGTGCTAGGTAGCTGAGTATATAGTAAAAAAATCGGTTTATTTTCTAGGATTGCAGAAAACAATGGGATGATGAACTCGAGCTATGCATGTTATCTTGTTATACATTACTCTGTATAGTATGTTGGTTTCTAAGAAGCCACTAGGCAATGATACACACAGATATTGAACATTTCAGCTAGTCGATTTGTGTTCATATTAATGCTTTGTATTCTTCTCTTATGGGTCAGTCCGTAATCCATAATAGTGTTGGGCTACGCCATATGTGCAAAACGAAAATGAAGTTGTTATCCAAATATGGAGTACCAAATGTCAGTAGGTAGAGTAGCCTAACAACCCACTAGATGGATAATTTCACATGGTAGTCTTCTTACAGTCTTGTGGCCGGATTTCTTCTTTGACACTATTTTTTGCATCATTTAATTAATATGTCATTGGCTTTATAATTTGCTTTCCATATTCCATTGTATACTGATGTTGCTGGATTTCATTGGCAGAGGTTGCAGAAAAGACTGAGGATAAACCTACAGAGGAAAAATCATCGGAGGTTAAGCCTTCAGAGGAGAAAGCTTTGGAGGGCTCAGTTGGTAGAGGTATCTTATATTCCGTAGCTCCACTGCTCATATTAAGCTGGATTTTAGTGGCTGTATGTTCGAATAAGTAGTATATTCATCCGTTTTGTGCAGATGATCAACTTGCACGAGTGGAAACCCAGAAGAAGATGTCACTGATCACTGCATGGGAAGAAAGTGAGAAGTGCAAGGCTGATAACAAGTAAGAGTAGTTTCTTGTATAGATGTGATCAAATATTGTTTTGGCAATGCGAGTATATTCCAGATTAATATCAAGAAAAACAACAGTAGCATTCCTAGCATGTACATCATTTATGTACTTCATATGCAATTATGTATCATAGACGCATGTTATAGTCGACAAAAAGTTTCCAGTACATCTAGTTTTTATCAAGCTTGTAAGAACCATTTCAACATATTGACCATGAGCTTTTGTTATTTGATGCGAAATTTATTCAAGTTGGCACTTCCATTTTTAACTGACAGGGCACACAAGAAAGTTGCTGCTATTGAGGCATGGGAGAACAGCAAGAAAGCATCTGTTGAGGCAGAGCTGAAGAAGATTGAGGTATATACAGTGCATGGAAGGAATTTGTGTTGTCTTGAGTAATCTGTGGCTGCATAGGAGTTTATTTAGCTTATGTTGCTTTATACGAGTGCAGGAAAAATTGGAAAAGAAGAAGGCAGAATATGCAGAAAAAATGAAGAACAAAATTGCTATGCTTCATAAGGAAGCGGAGGAGAAGAAGGCATCGGTTGAAGCCAAACGTGCTGAAGATGTTGTCAAAGCGGAAGAGATGGCTGCTAAATATCGTGCCTCAGGAAAGCCCCCAAAGAAAATTCTTGGTTTGTTCTAATAAGGATTGTGTGATAAAGTTATGGATCTTATAAAAAAAGGGTTTTGTGAATTAAGCAAAGTATTTAATTTATGAAAAGGAAAGAAACCAATAAGCTCTTAGATTTAAATTATTTTGTTAATTTGTACAAGTGTTCTATGTTTGTTATTGTTTTATTAGGTGTACAGTTTGGGAAGAAAGAAGAATCATCAAGTTTGCTGGATATATGTTTTCATTTGTTGATATTGTTTTGTGTTTATGTAATTCAATTGGATATTGGACCACAAAAGAAAAAATGTCTGATGTCTTGTTTTCCTTGTCAATTTTGCTGTAATTTCGCAAAATATCTGAACTCTGAAGTAGACCTCAGAGCCTCAAAGTTTCATCAGGAAGGAACAACTGCCCCTGAAGTTCCTTGTTTTGTTTGTGTAGCAATTTTGTATGAAGTTCTTTTTTATTCTTTTTGTACATAAAAATCATGTCATATCGTTCATTAACATGGGTTAACACAACGAGGGGGAAACCGCCAACAAAGAAAAAGCTTTCGGAGATTTATGAATATGATTTGAAACCTGTAATAAGGCATTAGGCATTAAGAGTTTAAGAAGTTTAAGAAGCACAATCTTCATGTACAACTACTGGTCTACTACTGAATAGTACTCTTAATATCTGACAAAATTTGGTAAGATCAGGTATAAATCATGCCTGTTGTTAGAAGCATACTGTATTAATCACTGGTTGGAGAATCTAGTAGCAAGTTCATTGCAGAATCTGTAGATTCACCTGATTCAGCAGATTCTGAATATGCTTCCTGTTGTTCTGTTTTGATTACCATAGGCAGCCCGACTTGGCCTGTAACACCCGAACACTCCTCTGAAGAAGCTGAAACCCGGAACTTTTTTGAGGCTCGTTCATTTCCTAGCTTCCGAAAGGATTCTCCAACCTCAGAGTGCCATAGACTGAAGTAGTGATTAGAGTTGGTTTGGAAGCACCTTGAAGGGTTGTGGAGAGACTCGAATGACAGCCTGGCCTCAGTCTCCAATCGGATACTCTCCCATTGTATCATGTGCCGGACTATATGAGACTCGGTATGTGAAGCTACTGGACTGATCTCAGTGGCTTTGCGTTTCTTCGAGTGGCTGTTACAGTAGTTCTTTACATCATTGTCTGTTCTTCCTGGTAATCTTGCTGCTATTGCAGCCCACCTGCAAGATTAGCAATACTCTTAACGATAGCTCAATAACCACTGTGTCCTTAAAAATAAATACTTCGTAATAAAGCCTTTAAGAGTTTGTTCATAAACTTAAGAGATAATTTAAAATGTTAATTGAATTGCTTGATTATCATTTATTCATTATATTATAAAACTGGAGATGTAGCATGGTTAAGTTACCTGTTGCCAATAAGGCCATGAAGTTGGTCAATAACCTTGGCTTCCTGCTCAGTAAACGGACCTCGTTTGATCCGAGGACTTAAATAATTTGTCCATCTAAGACGACAACTCTTTCCACATCGAAATATTCCTAAAAAGAATTTAAGTTTAAGCATAAGATACATTAGTTTACATTATGCACTATACTTGTAACATGGATGTAATTATGTAAATATGCAGTATAACATAGCATAGTTTGAAGTTAACGTATAATATAATTTCGTGAAGAAATGTATAACAAGAAGCACCAGTGGTCTAGTGGTAGAATAGTACCCTGCCACGGTACAGACCCGGGTTCGATTCCCGGCTGGTGCACTAATATCAGGCTATGATGATAGTTTGCGCTGAACTGTGGCAGTTGGGTCCGCCACATAAGTCTGAATTTCGGACGATATATGTGCGCATCTGAGCTTTGATTTTTTTTTTTTTTTCCTTAAAATTATTTTTTTGGGACCATCTGAATTTTTAGATAAATACTCTTAAATCTTAATATAAATACCATCAAATGTGCATCAATCTCAACTATTAAGATATCATTGTAATAAGAGACCATCACAAGTCACAACCTACACTTGTGATTATCAATTTTTTGCTCATAAATTGTTATAAGAGATTTGGTAAAATTTGGACCAATTATACATGTTAGTTAGTCAATCAATAATAGTAACCCATATCATATACCAAACGACCAAATTAGGTGCATGTGAGTAGTATTATGACATGCTAAGTGACCAACTTTTAAGCTGTTGCACACTAATTTAGTGTACACCCGATGTATTTAAGAATTCGTGTTTTCTTTTGTATTACTATAAATAAAAGAAGCATTTAGTATTCAATTAATATGTTTCTTAACTAATTTAAACCTAATAATCATTCAAAATGTCAATTCACTAATAATTAACCTTGGATAAACATGCTTAATCATTTTTTTACTTATGAACCAAAAAAAAAAACTAACCAGCAAGCTTAGGGATAGAATTCCAGCAACAAGGACGACCATTGTTAAAGCGAAAGAAATCAATAAGCTTTTGATCTTCTTCAGGACTCCAAGCTCCTTTTGCAAATGTTTCTTCTTCTTCTTTCACCAAATTTTTTCTCATTTTTGATTTTAAAGTTACAACATTTTGTAGATGAACTTATTTTTATTGGTTGTTTTCTCATTATTATTATGTTTTCTAAAACACTTCATAGCTTTTAATAAAAGGCTTCTTCTTCTTTACTTATAAATAAAATAAAAAACAAAAAAAAAAAGTGGAGTAGCTTATTGAGTAAATAAACTAAGTAACAAAAATTATTAAATTAAAAGAGTAAATTGAAAAGACTGTTCAGTGAATTGATCTGAAGAAGCTACTCCAAGGAGGGGGTGATGATGATGATTACAGTGTCAAAAAAAAATTAAGTGTACTAGTTATCAGTCAGCTCTATTTGAATAGGGTTGTATTTAATGTGGTATGTCTCATTTAATTATGAACTTCTACTTATAGATTTTCTCAATTTACTGTACTTACATATGGCTTTTTTCAAGGGAGTGACTTTGAGATTATAATTATTGAATCATATTCCATTACACTTGAACATACAGTATCTCGAACACAAGTACCTCCTTGTTTTTTTAGAGCAAGTTAACTCCTATTATAGAGCCGAGCATCCTTACGGATGAGGAGAAGAAGAAATAGTGGTCATTATCCATCGGAGAGTTTAGCATTGAGTGATCTAAGGGTTTATTTACTTCAGTTGAACTGAACTGAACTGAAAGTTTTCTTACGAAGGATTAATGAATAGTAAAATAAGGGAAAAACTAAACTGGACTAAATTGAACGGATTTTAAGCTGAATAAACAGGCCCTAAATTGGCTATATAATCGGCATTCGGCAACTTGATTGGTTTCTCTATTAACAATGACGGATTTCTCTAGGTTGGGAAGAGAATTCCACTAACTTGATTGGACATAGGTTTTTCCTTTTCTCTCATGCTTCTCATTGCGCCACCTTACTTGACACTACTTGGCTAAAAACGTTGGTCATATGTACGATACATATATACTCCCTCCATTTGTTTTTTTAGTTGCAACATTTCACTTTTCACATTTGCCGAAACACATTTTTAACAATTTATAACTCTAATTATATATTTGTATAAATTATAAAAATTATATACTCCCTTCGTTTTTCTTAGTTGCAACAATTCACTTTTCACACTTGCCGAGCCACATTTTCAACAATTTATAACTCTAATTATATATTTGTATAAAATATAAAAACTATATATTAATAAAGTGCACACTAAGACGAATCAAACGAGATCCATACTGACTATATTACTCTTTATACATGCATTGATCATAAAATTAAATCAAAGCTTAAAAGATGAATAGTGCAACTTTTGAAATGTTGCAACTAAAAAAAACGGAGGTAGTATTAATTAAGTGTACACCAAGACGAATCAAACGAGATCCATATTGGGATAAATAGTGCAACTTTTGAAATGTTGCAACTAAAAAAACGGATGGAATATATAAATATGAGACCTTAATGAACTTGAACCTTCCTAAGTATGGTCACACTTGCACACATATAGATCTAGGAGAATGGAAAATCGATTGGAGCAAACCACAAAATGAACCAAACATTTAAGAGCAGATGTAGTACAATGCAAAAGTATATATAAAATTAAATACATAAAGAAACAGAGAAGTTAATCTAAAAGTGAGATTTTAAGGTGACATATCATATTCTCGTCAAAAAAAAAAAAAAAATGTCACATATCATATTAATGTATGATCAGAAAAAAAATACTGTATATTGTAAGATAGTAGTACGTCTAGTAGTATCCTAATCTAAATGTGAAATGAAATAATGAAGGTATGAAGATATGGTGAAGAGTACAAATGACAGTCTTGGAAACTTAAAAGATATGTAAAACTGTAGGGGAAACCTTGAATGGCATTTAAGGTTAGACTTTACATTTATTTGTTTGTACATTTCTCTCTAATTTTTTTTTTTTTTTTTTCAGAGGAAAACCTCAATTATATAGACTATATAGTGTGTGACATAGATAGCTAGCCTTCAAAGGGTCAATATCATTTATGTCTTTGCTTTGTGTTTAATTTGTCATAGTTTGTGTCAGAGTTTTATTGACTTCAATCTGATATCTCATGCCTTTTATTAATAAAATTGTTTGCTACATGAGCAAGGACTGAACCATGCTTGAACTTACTAGACCATGACTGAGAAGGCTGACTAGATCACTGTGCTTAAGCACGCTGGAGCTGGCCGGACCATGCGTGGTTAAGCAAGGACTTGAGCAAGGCCTAAGCTTGCTAGACTATGCTTAAGCCATGCTTGAGCTAACCAAACAGCCAAACTATGATTAAATTAAGCAAAATACGAGTACTCGTATTAATAAGCTAAAATTAGGCTTGTGGCATCGCGGAATCTCAAAAAACATATGATAGAAAAATGGGCAAAAAAGATATAGGGCCTAAAATGAGTCTTGAAAGCTGATAATGAAGGCTATAGCCCATGCTTTTTTTGGATTTTGGGTTCCAGAGAGAAAATGTCAGGAAATTTTTACATGAAATCCACTACAAGAAAACGACCAATTAGCGACGGATTTTTGCGACGGAATAAAATTCCGTCGCAAATACTTAGTTTTGCGACGGAATACCAAGCATTTGCGACGGAATTCCTAGGTTTTGCGACGGATATTTCCGTCGCAAAAAAGTGACAAAAACAAGTCAGTTGTTTGCGACGGAATTTTGTTGTTTGCGACGGAATATCGGTTGTAAAATATCGGTTGCGGAAATTAAAACAAAAACAACCAAACAAAACAACTTAACCTCTCAAACCCTGACCCACAAATCAACCTTCCCTCTCAAACCCTAACCCAAAAATCAACCTCCTCCTCTCAAACCGGCGACCTCCCACAACGCCGGCGACCTCCTATTCCTCTTCCTCGTCAAAATAGAGTCCCTTGGGTCAAAATAGAGTCCCTTAAAAGTTATTAGGGATGAACACAATAGTATTAATTAAATTATTAATACTACTTCTATTAAAATCATTTCCCTCTAAATCGAACATTTGAATAACACTATAATGAAGGAAATGTTAAAAGCGAATTGAAGCAAACCTCAAACACGCAAAGCAAACAATCATATATTATTGAATCAAGGACAACTACTATATATCATACGGGTAATACGTTAGTATCATCTCTTTTTTTGGCATAACATTAAAACAAGGAATTACTTGATCTTCAAGTTTTCTTGCCTTTACTAAAACCCTCTTTACTCTTTGTTTTATTCCATGGTATATAATTCCAATTAATCATCTTTAATTAGTATGTGATCCCAAAACTAAAACAATCTCTAATCACTTTTTTGTTAGTGCAAAAATGGTTAAGCTAACATTAATCGGAAGGATTAGAGATGGCATGCCATTAGCAAAGGGATTAAGGTACGTTAATGAAGATTACAACAACATACCATACTACAAGCAACAAGTTGAGTTCATATTCAAAGAATTATCAAGAGGTTCTTTAGCACCACTCAATCCAAAGATGACGATTCGCATTGATCATCAACATTGTTTCAAGTAATCTAGTTAAGCTAATTCCTTGTTAATGTACCTCCAAATTTGATTTCATAAGAACAATTAAGTAATTATAGCTAGCTAACTTTTTTTTTTTCATTTTTTTTGTAAGTTGTTTGATTGATTCTGGTGTTTGCTTCATCACATTGTGTGATTCTTCATATCCGAGAATGCTAGCTTTCCATTACCTGGATGATTTAAAACAAGAATTGGAGAAATTTCAAAGTGATCAAATTGTTGAAAAAATTACAAGACCATATAGTTTTGTTAAATTTGGTAAGTATTTATTTGCTTGCATTGTTTATTTGGAATTTGTTGGTTTTAATGCACAATACTTGTATGCGTGTGGCAAAATAAAGTGTAATTCACTAATTCTTAACTCTCTCTCTCTCTCAAAAAAAAAATAAATAAATAAATAACTAATTCTTAACCAAATAAAAGGTAGGCTTTTACATGTTTTTGGTAAGTTGAAGGTTTTCTATTAATAACTAATCAAATACTACTAAGGGCCTGTTTACTTCAACTTAAAATCAGTTCAATTCAGTTTTTCTTTTATTTTGTTAATCATTAATCCTTCATAAAAAAACTTTCAGTTCAGTTCAGCTGTTTTCAGTTGAAGTAAACAGACCCTAAGTTTTAACCTTTTATAATACTTTTATGAAACGGAGAATGTTTTGGTGACCCATTTAATAGCAATAAGGCAATGGCCTTTCTTATATTTTCATGTTAGACTTGTTATCCATATGATATGTTATGTTATTCTTTATGTTTTTCATTTTTGCTTTCCGATTTCCTTTTTTTTTTTTTCCCTTAACAATTGTGTATGTAGACAGTGTGATCAACAACATTAGAAAGCAATACATAGACACAAGAACACAAGCTAATCTCAGGAAATTAAATGCTAATCGTGGTCAAAAGTTGGATATTATGATAGAAAACATGTCTGCCATTGTACAAAACAGAAAGCAATTAGGTAAAATTTCATTCCTTTAATTTTATTCTTAATTTGTTGGTTTGACTTTTGTTATTTTAAAGTTGAATGTTTTCCCTTGCATCATCTCCTAGATTATATGGAGAAAGTTGTGATGGCCCCTCAAGTTGTTTCTCCTATATGGGGTTCTAACCGTCTCGAGGTACGTACATATGATTTATACTATTTTTAATTTTCTATTCTTATTTAATAATTAAAAATGTTTTACTGATATAATCATATAAATTGTATAATAACATTCCATATTGAGAATTCTAGGAGATTGAAAAAACCCAAAAAAAAAACAAAAAAAAATGGTAAAAATGTAAGCAAATAATCACATTTAGGCACCAGTAGTAATTATAAATACTTCATAAAAAAAAAAGTAAATGAAAATAGCCTTGAAAGAAAAACTTGAGAAAATGATGTACTCCGTAGTATCAAACTTATCGACGAATAATAAACCATGTAAATTGAAAGTATAAAAAAATGGACTTAGGTTTATATTTAATTGTGTGACAGAATATAGCGCTGAAATGGACGCCAATCGGAATTGCAATTAGTGTGGTGATCATTCTTTTGCTTTGGACTTCCTTGATCATGGCCGATTACGTTGCCTTATGTTCGTAACATGACATCGTTGAAGGCCCAATACACTTCTCTTTGTCGTAGAAGGCCCAATGAAGGCCCATTACGTCAAACCATCCATGATCCATCCTACTCCAAATGGTTATATATACAATTATAACTAAGCAACTAAGAATGTGTATGGTCATGTACTCATGTATACAATTACAAGGCATGAAATGACATCAAGGATGATATTATGAAATTGTAAACCATGACATATACATATATGTGCTTATAAAAACAAAACCACATGTTTTGGTGTGGAATAATGTAGAGTCGAGATCAATAAGGAGAACAAAGATATCATATTCAAACCAATGAGAAACTCGTGGTGAGAGTGATAAATATTGCACTTGTAAATTAAAAACAACTTGCAATTTTTCGTTGCATTGTTTACATGAGCTTTATTAAATCCTTTTTTTAAGTTGTCAATTCAATCGAATCCCCATGACCCCATGCTAATGGTAACCAATAAACCCAAGTGGTTTGGGTGAGTTGATGAGATTTATGTTAAAAGTGTGAGATTGTAGACTCATACAATTAAACTATATAGCACAGAAACGGCAAAAGTTTTTGAAACGTAAATAAGGAAGTATTTTTCTCGAAAACAGGGGTAATGAAGAAATGTATAGAAAATAATACAAATATTTATTTAAGACGATCTTATTTGATAAGACTATTAAATTGTTAGACAAAAGCTCAAAAGTAAAGGAAAACTCACAAATAATTGATGGTCTTCCCGGAGACTTGCATTGTTAGGAAAATAAACTATTTCAAAATCCATGTAAACAACAAATAAAAACAAAAACATCTTACATGCAAACAAGAAAAGGTCGAAGACATTCATCTGGAAGTCAAAAACAAAGACTATAAGTCACAGTTTTCGGAGGTTTCAGGGTGTCGAAAGGAAATAGTCAGACATTTTACACAATGGACCTTGAACAACTTTTTGGGGTTCAAAAAGACATAAGAAGTTCTCAAAAAACAAACAAGACTATGGTGTTTTTCTGAAACATGTCAGAAAGAGAGCTAGTAACAAGTTTTTATAGGTAGCAACAAATCATATATGGAGAGTATTGTGGTCACGCAGAACACTTGGTAAAAAAAAAGACGGAAACAAGACAGAGCTCGAGACAGTGCCGAAGCTAAAAATGAAGGTTATAACGCAGGGTTTTCGGAGGTTTCAGGGTACAAAAAAAACTGCCAAAAATTCTACAATTTCCACTATGGTCAAAAGAAGGTCGGATAATTTTACGGGGTTCAAAAAAGGACATTAGAAGGTCTCGGAAAGAAAAAAAGACTATTATGCTCTTCTTTTCGAAATATCTTAGAAATAAGGCTGATAACAAGTTTTTAGGGGTGAAAAAGAATAGCGGGTAGTGTTGTGGTCATGTGGCGATTCAAAACATTTGGTAAAAGAAAGAAGATGATAACAAGATGGATCCCGAGACAACCCTCTGAAATCCAAAAACAAAGACTATAATTCACATTTTTAAGAGGTTTTGTGTCCTTGAAAAAAACTTCCAAAAAAAACTATTTTTCACTATTTCCGACTTATCTCGAAAAGAGGGATAGAAACCCTTTTTTAGAAGTCAAAATCAATCGTGTGGAGTAATGTAGTGACTTGGTAAAAAAAAATAGGCAAAAAAAAAGACGAAGCCATGGAAGTCCCTCGAAAAAAAAGGCTATAATGCACAGTTTGTTGAGGATTTGGGATCCTAGGAAAAACACTTTTGAAAAATTTTAATTTACAAGGTACCGGAATGGTCAAAATAGGAACTTTGAGCAGATAATTAGGGTTGAAAAGGCCATAGGACGCTTTTGGAAGAGCAAAAAAGCTATTGTTCACTACTTTTGAAATATCTCGAAATAGAGGTATGGGAGCATGTGTTTTAGAGTTTGAAACCGATCGTGGGGAGTCAAGTAGAGATCCAGAACACTCAATATAAAAATGGCAAAAACAAGGCGGAGCCTGGGACAACCCTTATGAGGCCAAAAACAAAAAGGCTAAAATTCACAATTTTCAGTGGTTCTTTGCTGATGTGAATTTTCGTATAAATTTGAAAACTCACAAAGGTAAGACTAAACTCTCGAATTTCTAAAGGCTAAGCCACCAAAATTCTTGAATTTAGGTTTATCAACTAGTCTTTGATTAAAGCCTAAGCACCCTCAAAGCCACTAATTAATCTCACAAGAGTATAAAGGAAATGACTACCAACTCAACAATAATTTCGAACCTTTTTGTTTTAGAGTAAACAAACAAACTTAAAAAAAAAAAAAAAAAGAAACTCAAAACTGATTTTTATAAGCTAATATTGAGACTATTTATAGGAATAATCATCAATAAAATCCTAACTAAAAGCACTAAAAATACACGCACAAATACCCTAAAAAACGCATCCCTTAAGACTCCAACATGACCCACAAGAAAAGATTGCCACATCATCACTGCATCTTGATCTTATCTTGCTAACAAACTCTAACAAACTTATCTAAACAAGAAAATATCCTAACAAACTTCTTAACAACCTAATAAACAAGATAATCAACACATTATAACCAGAAATACATAAAAAATCAAAGAACCCAAAACCAAACAAAATCGCCAAAAATTTTCGCCCAAGAATGTGCTTCCATTTTTGCGCATTTTCAAGATTTTGCTTCAAATCTTCAAGAAACCTATCCAATCTTTTAATCAAGAAACCCTCAAGAAGTTATTTCCCTTGTCTTTAAGGTTGTAAATGATGATCAAGACTCACCAAGAAATAAAACACTCAATGCCTAAAATGACAAAAACCCTAGCAAATGCAGTCGGAAAAAAAACCCATAGGCAAAAACCATCTTGTTCCCCAAAATCCACCATTATTTCCTTGATTTACGTGCCACCCTAAGTGTGTGTGATCATACACACGCAAATCCCAACCCTTGATGCACCCATATCACTAGTGGAAAAAACGTCATTTGCTGCGGTTTTTTCCCGGGTATTTGCTGCGGTTTTGAACCGCAGCACTTATAGCAGCAGCAAATGATGAAATTTTATTTGCTGCGGTTTAACCGCAGCAAAAAATTGGGTTATTTGCTGCGGTTATTCAGGTAACCGCAGCAAATAACACACCAAAAACTGGAGGGAAACAGGATTATTTGCTGCGGTTCTTTGTAAAACCGCAGCAAATAGTGCAGTTTCCCACCAAAAAAAACACTTATTTGCTGCGGTTTTGTGAATAACCGCAGCAAATAAGCACCCAAGAAAAAAAAAAAATTTTTTTTTTTTTTTGCATTTTAAAGCAAAATTAGAAGCTGAAATGTTATACATACATAGAATCAATTATTTTCAATTGAATTACACTTCTATCACAAAAAAATACACTTCTATTCAACCATATCTATACATTCATTCAACCATTCCTATTCTTATTCATTCATTCAAGCATTACCATTCATAAAATCAATCATAAGCTCAATCTCATCTAAATATCTCATTCCAGCATCCATTACTCATTCAACCATTCTTTTGTTCAATCATTTATATATATAGTAGTCTCATTCAATCATTTATTTTATATAGTGTTCTCATTCATAACTCATATATAAACAAGCAAAATTCATTCACAAGCATTCATATATTCATCATTCAACCAACATCACAGCAATAGCCACAAGAACACAACCGCAGCCACAACAACACAGCAATAGACTATATATATTTATGTTTTGCTGACATAATCTCCATCAGGGAAGTGGTTACGATCACCCACCATTCGAGTTAGGCTACTTCAACAGGTTTTTAAGCCTGGAGCAACTCAAACCTCAATGATGTTGACCATGGTCATCACTTGAGTCCCTTCATCATTTGGAAATAAGGGACTATAAGGGACTATAAGGGACTCGATCATCATTTGGAAATAAGGGACTATAAAGGACTATAAAGGACTCATTTTTTATTAAGCAATTGTCGGACTATAAGGGACTCGATCATCATTCAACAATTGCATCACCATAAGAGATGCAATTGTCTGACCATAAGGGAATCAAGTAAGAAGGATCAGAAGGCAAGAAACCCTTGTTTTTCACCATGTCTGGAAAAATGTAAATGAATCACAAACAAAAAACAAGGTGCAGACACCAAATAAGCAAATAGGACCTCCAACACCCATGTAATGAAACCACAGGAAGCTAATCATCATCAATTTCAAGTACAACCCATCTATGCAAACAAGAAACTGAAATTATAAAAACCTTGCATCAGTTATTGATATACTGAATACTGACTGATTGCTTGAGTATATCTAACAAATCAAAAATAAATATGTTTCCAGGAACATAAAACTAATAGCAGCAAAGTACATAAACAAAAATAAATTCATGAATAATATGTGAAATTTCAGGTATCACTATGCTCCCAGCTCCCATTTTAATAACATCATCCACCCCAGAAAGTTTCAAGCCTAATATAATGATCATAACTTCAGAAGCATGTGACCTGACAAATATGGATCAAAAAATAGTACAAGAAGTTTTATTATCCCTTAGTTTACAATCAAGGTGTCATGTTCTCATGGACATTTAAAAAGAAGCATGAGCAAAGTACTAGAGAGCATATAACTTGACCTTTAAAGTCAACATTGAAACAAAATAAAGTTCTTAGTGTAACATTTAGGTTAAAAAAATGCAAGCCTGGTTTCCCTCATCTACCCAAATGTCCTATAAGTAAGAGCAATTCATGAAACAGATTCCTACCCACAATATTCAACACTTGAAGCAGACCACAAACCAAGCAGTTCTCAAGCATGCTTTGTATTTTTTGCAGCAGAAAGATCAAATTCAAAATACCATGTTTTACTTTCAGCATTTTAAGATGTAAGTCAAGTATTGCAATAGAGAATTTTATTTGACGTATAAGTTTTGATTAAGGTGAATTTCCCACAAAGCAACTTAATAGAATACCATTCAAAAGTTCGTAACCAGTAATTAAGCCCTAACTCAGTAATTAGCGAGTGAATTGTGCAGGTCTATCTAAATCAGTAACAAGCATGTTACTCACTTAAAGCTCATTGTGAAAAAATGATTTGGTATTAACAAAGTATCACAACTAGAACAAAAACTTCGAAAAATTTGGAACAAACTTGGCTTTGCAATTTACCATGAAACAAATAAAGTATACATTATACTAGCCAAAAGCCATACTTAAAGGGAAAAGGTAGAACAAACAACTCAATCGATTTTACAGAATTGACATGCAAACTCATGTTTGCCGGGATAGACTAAGAATATATATTCCATGCACAAGATGAAGACAAGAATCAAAACTGCTCATGTTTCGAACAATAACAATTGAAGAATGTATTGTTTGACCTCTGTCCTTTGAATAACAGCAAACAGAACATGACAACAAAAACATCCAGCAAGAACTTTTGGATCTCCTCCTAAAGGAAAAAACTCCAAGCCAGAAGAAACCCAACATAAATTTGCATCCTAGGACAACCAGAGACAGCTTAAAAAACACCAGTACAAAAACAGCAACAACAGTAATAATATAAAAGACAACAATAACACAAGAGCCTTAGCGAGCAACACAAAGACAAAACTTGCAATGTTAGAGATAGATCTTGAAGAAAAATCGCCCAAGCCTCGAAAACAATCGAAAAAATTAGGGGTTTTCGATTAACTAACCTCAAAAGATAGATGTTGAAGAAAAATTGCCCAAGGCTCGATATCGCCTCAAAGGTGTCTAAAATTGCTCGAAATTTGCTTCAAAATTGTATCAAACAAATCAAAATAAATAAATCAATTTCAAACCAACAACAACAAGAAAAAAAAACAAAAACAAACGAAAAAAAAATTACAATCGAAATCAAAACAAAAAAAAAAAAAAACAAAAAAGACAAAAAAAAAATTGAAGCACATAGTACCTTCAAATGGGGAGGACGAATAACAATGAGAATGAGAGAGGTAAGAGGCGAGAATGAGAGGGAAAGAGGCGAGAATTACAGAGGGAGTTAGGGTTAGAGAGATTGAGAGATCAGAAATTGAGAAGGAGTTAGGGGAAAGAGGCGAGAATGAGAGGGAAAGAGGCGAGAATGAAGGGGAGTTAGGGTTTGGTGGAAAAATGGAGGGTTTTTGTATTTATAGCCCTTCGTTCGGGCTGGGCTTGAACGTTTTTTTTGGGTTGATTTATTTGCTGCGGTTGTAACCGCAGCAAATAAGAAAAAGAACCGCAGCAAATAGATCAACCGCAGCAAATACTTTTTATTGGGTATCATTAACAACTATTTGCTGCGGTTCTTTAAAAATCTCAAAGAACCGCAGCAAATGTGGCGCAGCAAAATCCAATTTTTCTACTGGTGTATGGCTTGTATCTCCATATGCAATTAGTTCACCTATGGTTGCATCCTTGCCATTCACATTCAAACCTTCGAAGTTGATTGCATCCTTGTTAATCTTGTCATTGTTGTTCAAATTGATTACATTGTCAATTTTTTCATTGATGCTTGCATCATTTGCCCTAGGGAAAAAACTACCGAAAATTTTACAAGGTGCCCATATAGTCAAAATAGGAACCCTGAGCAGATAAACGGGGTTATAAATGCCATAAGATGGTCATGGGAGAGCGAAAAAACTATTTTCACTACTTCTAAAATATCTCAAAAAGAGAGATGAGAATACGATTTTAGAGGTCAAAACCGATCATGGGGAGTGGTGTGGTGACCCAAAACACTTGGTAAAAAAAGAGTGAAAACAAGATAAAAGCCTGAGATAGCCCTTCGCAAGCAAAAAAAAACAAAGGCTTATTCACAATTTTCCAAGGTTTCGGGGTCATGGGGAAAAAAACTTATGGAAATTTTACAGCGATGAATTGAAGGTTTTTGATGAGGCAAGAGGTCGAACGGTGGCTGTAGAGGATGAAGACAAGGTCGTCGGTCGATCAGTGGTGGTAAATGAAGGAGATCAAAAGTAGGTGGTGGTGTTGATGGAAAAGATGGGCGTGGGTGATGATGAAAAGTGGTGGAAGTAGATGAATATCCTTTAAGGGTAAAATTGCTTTCTAATGAAAATTTTAACCAAATAAGGAAAGAAATTGAAATGTTGCAACTAATACCAAATTGCCAAATATGAAAATTGTTGCATCTAAAAAACCGGAGACCGTAAGTTGGCAATTTATATTATACAACTAGTTGTACTTTGTCAAGTACAAGTGTACAACTAACGAGAAAAATGGTGTTTATTTGATTTGATATGAGTTTAAAAAAAAATTTGCTTCAAATTAAATGAAGAAACATTTTCTCTTCGATTATACCATATACCATCTCGATTCCGCACCTATACAAAATTTATAACGACATCGTCAACATACCCAGTATATATTCCAATAATGTATGACCATAAACTGATAAAAGGAGTGCTTCAAATACGTATAGTTCATCGATATTATGAGAATTCTTCTATGGCCATTCAAGAAAATGGCCACCGAAGTATTAAAAAGTCAAACCTAATAAGATTACGACACATTTTAAATAATTTTCGTATTTATACTATTTCAATGAATATATAACGTATTTTTAGAAATAAGAATAATATTTCAATATTTATGTGTATTTGCAATTGTGTATTACATGGTTTATGAATTATTATATTTGCAAAATCATATACGTGTATAATATGGTCTTTGAATTAGTATTTTTATACTATATATGTATGAAAAAAATATATATGGCTTATACTATGCAGTATAAAAGTAAATTAATTTATTTTATATATATATTATATTCAAATAGTATATAATACGAAAAATTATTTAGTAAGTGTCGCAATCTTATTGGTTTAATTTTATAAGACTTTGGTGGTGATGAGGCTATCGCACACCTATCAAAAATAAACCAAACGACACTAACTAATGCAGCTAGGGAAGTAAGGATCGAATCCTCAGGGAAGCAATTGAACTCTATTAGTTCTAAAAAACTTAAACCGTACAAAGGGCCTTGGTTGAGAAATGTTGACTAACTAACTGACTACTGATTGATTGTTAATTAATTACGGGAATTGACGAAGATTAGAACTATAAATTAAGCCTAGGGTCATTCGGGTCACCAAAAACAACTAATGGATTCACTAACAAAGATCGTTCAATCTCACAATTATCATCAAATTAGGGCTCACTAATTCTCTCGAATTTAGACTCCCTTGAAACTCATCTAGCGGCTCTCGCCCATGCCTAGACTAATTCCGCCTATTATTCAGTGGTCTTATTGTGGTATTTTTACCTCTCGGCATCAAATTCAACAATTACCAAAATTACAACTAAATCTACGCACAATTCAATTGTAAACGAAAAACCCAATAATAGGAATTTGACTACTAATTACGAAATTGAAACTATCTAAGTTGATTAGTCCATTAATTAGTCAAGGTTTCCCTAACCCTAGAAAATTGACTACTCACTCATGAACATGAAAAACAAAGCAAACATAATTATAGAATTCATAATTAAATTCATGAAGTAATTAATAATTAAACTAATTAACATCAACAATTAAACTAAATTAATTAAACTAATGAATCTAAAAAGCATAAATTAAACTAAGTAAAAAGAATAAAAGCAAAAGAATTACCAAATTGAAGAACTTGAATTAGATTGAAATTTGATTGTTGAGAACAAAGCCCTAATTCCCAAATTAATTTTGAGAGAGAAAAAGTGCTTAAAATAAAACCTAAGAGAGTAATTCTAAATTATGAAAAGCATAATTAAGGTTCTTTTGCCTAGAAAGTCGTGCCCTTAATACCCAAAATTGGGCTTACAAAGTCAAAATACGAAGAAAATAAAAAAAAACAAAAATTCCCGGAAAACAGCTGATGCGGGCGCATAGGAGTTTTGTGCGGGCGCATAAGACTTAAAATGCGGGCGCATAAGACTTTTATGCGGGCGCATTGAGCCCTTAGAAGCTTATTTTTTCCTTTTCTTCTTATTTCTTCATAATTTCTTCAAGACTTGTTTCCATAACTTTTTTTGGCACGCACTCCCGTGCATATATCATTCTTGTTCCGTCCAAGCTTCCCATCTTCGTTCCAAACCTCGGTTTCCGTGCTCCTGAAATTACAAAACACACCAAAACCGAGCATAACAACCGCAAATGATAAAAATCAAACTAAAAAGCTCTAAAATTGCCGGAAATCAATCAAATTTGGCGAAACACTTCAAATTAGCTAAAGAACATCAAATGAGCTAAAATCAAGCCGGCATCACAACTATTAGGCACAAAATTGGCCCGAAACAAGGGGGAAAACACAATAAAAACCGCACATATCAGGTGGCCATTTTCTTAAATAGCCGTAGAAGCAACCCCCATCGATATTAGTTACATAAGTATTCGCAGTATTTTCATACAATACATTTCCTTTTCATTGCAATCGTAGTAGTATACACCCTACACCATATGGTCCATATTCTAAGGAATATAGTACGAAGACTCGAAGTCCAAGTAAGTATGTATAAATATGGTAGATACCATTATTATATAATTAATAGTTTTGGTTTTGCAATGCTTAGTAGTTATAAAACTCAATGAACAAAACTAAATAAACTTGAGTGGATCCCAAAGTTTTAAGTTGAGTCTTGGAATTTCAAGACTCAACTTGAGACTTGATTGAGTTTTTTTTTTTAAATATGGGACAAGTCTCAAGCACAAGCATTAAAACTCAATTTGATGATGTCACTCCAACTTTTAAGATTTGAAGCTAAACATGCTCTTAGTTAACATTAACAGCATGCATGGTTAATTATTTATTTATTTTTATAGTTTTTTACATTTGTTAATTCAAAGTCATTGATTCATTTGGGAGTTAGGAATTGAATAATACGGAGTAATTGTCAATCATATAAAGATATGCATGATCTGTAAAATCTATAACATATACATGCATGGAATAAGACAATCAATAAAATTTTCTCACATTTCTTATTGGTTATTCAGTACTCAAGTTTCATCATTGATGTTAGAATATGGAACTAGACAGCAACATAACTTTGTAACAAGACAAAAAATGAAAAAAAGGATTAGTTGGACCATTATTAATTCTCCTAAACTAATTTCAACACAGTTATAAAATAGAATAATGATCGATACTATGTACGCGTTCATTATACTAATTAAGTGTGTTTATTTATTTTAAATTTTACAAGGTACTTGCACCTTTTTTTGTATATAATTATAATGCAAGGAGACTTTTCAATTCAAAACGTCATTAACTAATCAATTTCATTGATTTAGTTATACAAAATATGATTTAGTGATACAAAATTTGGTAAGTCTATTTTGCTAATCAATAGACATCAATATAATGGAATACAAAATAAAATAAACAAGCTAAGAAATTAAAATACGGTGAAAGACACAAGACTACAAGAGGTATGGTTTTAATATCCCTTAAAAAAAAGGTACGGTTTTAATATAAATCAATTGAAAAAGAACACTCTCACTAACGTACAAGGTATACTAGGTTACTTGAAAGAAATTAAATATATTAGATTGAGAAAATAAATACGGGAAATACAACTATCTAATTAACTTCATACGAGTGTCTAAAACGTAGGAAGTTACCAATCTAGCAAGTATAAAAATTCGTATTCCACTTAGGCAAATCAAACTTCAATTCTACTTCGGATTAACATTTATTTCTACAATCCTCATTAATGAAGTAGGGTAACAGATAATGTCAATCTCTTAGGGTGTGTTGCTTCTTCTGTACAACCAAATGATCACAATCTTCAACATTTTAATTGGATTATTGAGAATGATCATGAAAACGAATTAATTAAATCTAATCATCATTATTATTAAAACAAATCAAAACATAACCAAATTGTAATTAAATTGCTTAAAGTATAGTACTCGTGTGTGATTTGTAATTTGTAAATGACGGTACGTTTGATGAGGCATCTATGTCACTTTTCATATGAAATGTTTCATTAGTCAAAGAGAGCTAGGTTAAGCTTCATTAAAAGATTTTTTTTTTTTGTGTGATGCTAATTAACTTAATTAAGCGGATATTGCATGACAATAATTGTCAACTAAATTATTGATCTAATTGCAACAAGAAAATAATGGTTGATGTAATATTAATTTTGGTTATTTTGCTGACACACGAAACCCTTGAAAATTTGGTAATGAAAAGGTGTTAAAAATGATTATCTAATACCTATACTTCACACATGATACATATCCTAACGTTGAGGTATCTAGCTGATTCTATTAACGACCGACAATATTATTATGCTGCTTTTATTAACGACCTTTATTTTTATTGTAATCAAATAATTATTAGCTAGTTTTAAAATGAAGGTATAATAATTACATTATTAGTGACGAAAAATTACTACCCGCGTCAAAATAAAAAGAGAGAAACAGTGGGCTTAAAACGACATAGAATATTGCGTTCACGTCATAGACTCATAGAGTCATAGCTAGGGAAAATGGGGAGTTCAATTTTATCAATTTATTTTGATTTTTTTTTTTTTTGCCGTTTATTCTTAAGGTTTACCAAGTTGTATAAGATATTTCAATAATTTAAAAAATACACATTGTACCTTTATTAGGTTTTGATTATGCACCAAATATCCTTATGTTAGATTTTCGACCATAAAACATTAGTATGAATATGCAATTGTACCCCTTAATTAAATAAGACCATTAAGGGCCTGTTTACTTCAGCTTAAAATCAGTTCAGTTCTATTCAGCTCAATCCACTTCAGTTCAGTTCAGCTCTTCTTTTATTTTGCTACCCATTAATCCTTCATAAAAAACTTTCAGTTCAACTCCAATCAGTTCAGTTCAGTTCAGTTGTTTTCAACAGAAGTAAACAGGCCCTAACTTTCATCATTTCCTCAATTTTTATAGTGAAACTACAATAATATCCTTCAATACTTCCTCAATTATTTATTGTAAAAAAATAGTAAGATTTAATTGAAGGGATAAGCTATCAGCCAATCACCACACTTCACCACCACCCTTGCCACAACACTTACCGCTACCACGAAATCTAACAGAAATATAAAATTTAATTGACGAAAATCTAAAAAAGGACATTTGGTGCATAATCAAAACTCAATAAAGGTACGCGATGTATTTTTTAAATTATAGGAGTACCTCGTGTAACCTGGTAAAATTTAAAGGTACGTACCCCATAAAAAACCGTATTTTTTTAGTGTTTAAAGAACCACAACAACGGTGATAAGAATTGTTATCAATTTATTTGGAATCGGGAAGGCTGTTCTAACAAACTGAGCTATATCCCTCATTATATTAGCGACTATGAAGTACCAACTTGGACTTAGATTATGTTCAGTCAATCTATTTAAGTTGAATATTTTATTAATTTTTATTTCTTCACTGTTTTATAAGGAAAATAGAAAATATACTAAGTGGATTTTTGTTATTTTATTCGTAGATGATCATAATTGATCACTACTATAACCTTAATACAATTGAATCGATTCCTTGGATGAAATCCTTTATGACTTTTGCAAGGGTTTGTTTAGTAAATTAAAGTAGTGTAAAACTTTCGGTTCATTTCTGTAAAATAACGTACAGTAAGATAGATCGCCAAAAATCAGTTCAAATAAGGGTCTGTTTACTTCAGCTGAATTGAACTGAAAGTTTTTTATAAAGGATTAATGAATAGCAAAATAAGAGACGAGCTTAACTGAACTGAGCCGAACTAAACTGAACGGATTTTAAACTGAAGTAAACAGGCTCTAAGTAAAAATAAGTCCAATTCAATAAAAATAAATTCAAATCAGCAAAAATAAGTTGATAAAAATAGATCCTAAATTGCTAATCCACTTCACATTGAACTAACAGACAACTGAGACAAGGCTAATATGAGATAGGCAGATAGCATTCTTTGCAATGAGAAAACGAGAAGATTCTTGTAGCTGAAACCTTCACTAACAATTTCCTCTTTTGTGACTCTTTTAAATTATATTGATAATAGTCAGTCATATCTACTAGTAATTATAATAGTGTACGGGGTATTTAATTTTAAACTTTTATGTATACATTTAAGTATTACTGACTTCGAATCAAACTTGTACTACCTCTGCTTTTTTTAGTTGCAATATTTCAAAATTTGCACTATTCATCTTTTAAGTTTTGATTTAATTTTATGATTAATGTATAAAGAGTGATAGAGTATATAAATTATTCCTGAGCCCCCTCCAAAACGTGGGGTTACCCCACTAGTTCCGACCATCCCACCACCTTCTCCCCCTATGCGCACTAGAACTAGTCATGGCATTTTCAAACCAAATCCTAAATATGCTCTAATCACCCTTACTTCCTCACCTTCCCCTCTCCCAAAATCTCACAAACATGCATTAAATGACCCTAATTGGAATGCGGCAATGTTAGATGAATTTAGTGCTTTAATTAAAACAGGGACTTGGGAGTTAGTACCTAGGCCTACGGGGGTGAATGTGGTTAATTGCATGTGGTTGTTTCGTCACAAGTATAAGTCTAATGGTGAACTTGAAAGGTACAAAGCTCGTTTGGTTTGTGATGGCAGGTCACAGGAAAAAGGGGTGGACTGTGATGAGACATTCAGTCCGGTAGTTAAACCGGCTACTATTAGTACTGTTCTCAGTCTAGCTTTAGCTAGAAAGTGGTCAATTCATCAATTGGATGTGAAAAATGCTTTCCTACATAGTGACTTACATGAGACCGTCTACATGCATCAACCATCGGGGTTTGTTGATAAACGGGCTCCCCATCATGTTTGCTTACTTCGAAAGGCACTATATGGTCTGAAACAGGCTCTAAGGGCTTGGTATCAAAGGTTTGGTAATTTCTTACTAAAATTGGGATTTGTGATTTTCAAGGAGTGACACTTCTTTATTCACTTACTGTCGTGGTTCTGATATGGCATATTTGTTGCTTTATGTTGATGATATTATCTTAGTCACTTCTTCTGATTGCCTTCGTGGTACACTGATTAACCAATTAAAATTTGAATTTCTCATGTCTGATTTGGGTCCGTTGAGTTATTTTTTGGGCATCTTTGTCACTCGTACTCCTACACACATGCTTCTTTCTCAACAAAAATATGCTCAAGAAATCCTGGAGCGTGCCGGAATGGCAAACTGCAAACCTGTTGCCACCCCTGTCAAAGCCAGATCAAAACTCTGTCTTAATTCGGGTCCTCCAGTCACTAATCCGACTCACTATCGCAGCTTGGCGGGGGCCCTTCAATACCTCACTTTCACTCGCCCTGATATCGCCTATGTTGTCTAGCAAATCTGCTTGTTTATGCATGACCCCCGGGAGCCACATTATCGTGCTTTGCAGTGCATCTTGCGCTACCTTCAGGGTACCATTGATCATGGGTTACACTTATATCCTTCTGCCACCACCAGATTAATTACATACACTGACGCCGATTGGGCTGGCTGCCCAGACACTCGCCGCTCCACCTCCGGTTATTGTTTTTTCTTGGGTGATAATTTGATTTCTTGGTCTTCTAAGCGTCATCATACCTTGTCAAAGTCTAGTGCAGAAGCAGAATACAGAGGCGTCGCTAATGTTGTATCCGAAGCATGCTGGCTTCGGAACTTGCTTCTCGAGCTTCATTGTCCTCTACGATATGCTACCATTGTTTATTGTGATCGATAATATCAGTGCTGTGTATTTGTCTACTAATCCAGTCCAACACCAGCGCACTAAGCATGTTGAACTGGATATTCATTTTGTACGGGAGAAAGTCGCCTTAGACCAAGTCCGTGTACTACACGTCCCTTCCCGGTACCAGTTTGCTGATATCTTCACAAAAGGCTTATCTCGAGAATTATTTCTGGATTTTAGAGCCAGTCTTAGTGTCTACCCTCCTCCCGCTATGACTGCAGGGGTGTGATAGATATAATATTTTCCAAATGTAATATTAGAGATTCTGCAAATATTGTGTTGAACAGGCTATCGCACACCTATCAAAAGTAAACCAAACGACACTAACTAATGTAGCTAGGGTAGTAAGGATCGAATCCTCAGGGAAGCAGTTAAACTCTATTAGTTCTAAAAAGCTTAAACTGTGTAAAGAGCCTTGGTCGAGAAGTATTGACTAGCTAACTGACTATTGACTAATTACTAACTAATTACTGGAAATGACGAAGAATTAAACCAATAAACTAAGCCTAGGGTCATTCGGGTCACCAAGAACAACTAATGGATTCACTAACAAAGATCGTTCAATCTCACAACTATCGTCAAATTAGGGCTCACTAATTCTCTCGAATCTAGACTCCCTCGAAACTCATCTAGCGGCTCTCGCTCATGCCTAGACTAATTCCGCCTATTATTCAGTGGTCTTATTGTGGTATTTTTACCTCTCGGCATCAAATTCAACAATTACCAAAATTACAACTAAATCTGCGCACAATTCAATTGTAAACAAAGAAACCAATAATAGGAAATTGACTACTAATTATGGGATTGAAACAACCTAATTTAATTAGTCCATTGATTGATCAAGGTTTCCCTAACCCTAGAAATTAGACTACTCACTCATAATTATGAAAATCAAAACAAGAATAGTTGTAAAAACCCTAATTGAATTCATGAAGTAATTGATAACTAAACTAATTAACATAAACAAAAATAACTAAATTAATTAAACTAGAAAGACTAAAAAGCATAAATTAAACTAAAATAATGAACAAAACCAGAAGAATTACCAATTTGAAGAACAATTGAAGACTTGAATTGAATTGAATTGAAAATCAAAGTATTGAACAAACCCTAATTTCCTTTAAATTCATTTTGAGAGAGAAAACTGCTTAATTCTATATCCTAAGAGAGTAATTCTAAATTATGAAAAGCATAAGTCCTTTTGCCTAGAAAACCGTGCCTAATGTACCCAAGTTGGGCTTACAAAACCTAAGTACAAAGAAAATAAAAGACGAATAAAAAGATCGGGAAAAACGTCTGATGCGGGCGCATAGGAGGTTTATGCGCCCGCATCAGACCTCCAGAACGCCTCTAAAGCTGAAATCTTGATTAAATGCGCCCGCATGTCATTTTCATGCGCCCGCATCTTGACCTCAGAAGTTCATTTTGCTTCCTTTTCTTCTTATTTCTTCATAAGTTCTTTAAGGCTCGTTTTCATACTTCTTGGCACGCATTTCCATGCATCTTCATACTTATCCCGTCTAAGCTTTCCGGCTTCGTTCCGAGCCTCGGTTTTCGTGCCTGAAATTACAAAACATACCAAAACCGAGCGTAACAACCGTGGATGATAAAAATCAACTAAAATGCTCTAAAATTGCCGGAAATTAATCAAACTTGACGAGATACTTCAAATTAGCTAAAGAACATCGAATGAGCTAAAATAAAGCCAGATTAACAACTTCTAGGCATAAAATTAACTCGAAACAAGGGGAAAAACACTATAAAAACCACACATATCATGTGTAACTACCTTGGTGTAATCCTATATATATCAATGAATATCCTAAGTCCAAGATTAAGGAGTTCTTTCACAAGTTTACAAAGAGTAATATAGTCAATATGGATCTCGTTTGTTTCGTTTTAGCGTGCACTTTATTAATATATAGTTTTTATAATTTATACAAGGGGAATGCTATTCATCGTCTGCAAAACCCTTACCATCGCCCATATTTCAGCACAAATTTCCAATTTTACCCTTCACCATATTGGACGAAGGTTGGGCGATGTTCATGGGAGCTTCGTCTAAGCAAGGCGAAGGTCTCAAATTGGTATTTTTTTTAATTAAAACCCTTCATAAATTTCCTAAAAAAATAAAAATTGGTGACACCTTCGTCTGAATCAGACGAAGGTATCATGAGACGGCCTGATTCAGACGAAGGTCTCATGATACCTGTCTGAAGGTCTCAAATTGTTTTTTTTTAAACCCTTCATAAATTAAAAAAAAAAAAAAATTGGTGACACCTTCGTCTGATCCAGGCGCAGGTGTCATAATACCTTCGTCTGATTCAGACGAAGGTGTCACCAATTTTTTTTTAAAATTTTTTGTAGGTAATTTTAATATAATCTTAATGTTTATTGTTTTAATTAGTAATTAACGTTTAATTGTTTTAATTAGTGGGAGAAAGTTGTTTTGAGAAGAAAGGGCAAAGGTGGAAAGGAGCTACGAAATACGGGCGATGGTAAGGGTTTTGCGGGCGACGAATAGCGTTTCAGCTTATACAAATATATAATTAGAGTTATAAATTGTTAAAAATGTGCCTCGGCAAGTGTGAAAAATAAATTGTTGCAACTAAAAGAACGGAGGAAGTATATTTTTGTAGATATATTTACAAGAATTTACAAGATTGTCATTATTTAGGGAAATTTTTCTTAATGACTTTTTTCGAATAGCGAGAACATTTTGATTTGTTTAAAAATGATCGAAGATATATAAAAAGTTAAAATAATTTCCTTAAAAAAATTAATAATTCATTTGTTAATCTAATTGAAAAGGGAATTCCTTGTTTCTAAGGGCATGTTTACTTTAACTTAAAATCCGTTCAGTTTAGTTCAGTTCTGCACCGTTCGATACGGTTCGGTTCAATTCAGTTCACTTCAGCTCTTCTCTTATTTTGCTATTCATTAATCCTTCATAGAAAACTTTCAGTTCAGTTCAGTTATTTTCAGTTGAAGTAAACAGACCCTAACGGATAGATTTTTAGGAAATACAATATCTAAAATGAGCATCTCACCCTTTTTTGTGGATTGATGAATGATGATTCTTATATATATATATATATATATATAATTATTAGATGTTTACCAAACATTTAACAGTAAAAAGTCAGACACCTCTCAAATGGAAAAAAAAAAACATAATACTCTCTACTTCATAGTTTATAATTAATGGTACAAGATTCCTTACAATAATAGAATGGAGTTTGTTGGTTGTTAAGATGATGTTAATTATTGTTTTGTAGTGAAAAACGATGTCAGCTGAAATGGTTTTCCAAGTGTCACTAGGACTATTTCCCTGTTCTTAGATTTCATCTACCAAAAAATTGTCACGTTTTATCTATAAAATGTCAATAACCCAAGTCAATAACAACCTTGAAGTCTTTTTAATTGAAAATCAATTTAAATTGAGGATAATTACTTTAAAAATATATAGTTGATCTGTAATTTTGCTAGATTAATCAAGCAGCACAACCTTCACAGAATTATGCATGCATGGAGCAATCCATAAGACCATAACACAACCTATAGGTGATCGATAATCCATAACTTGATAAGTATGATAATTAATTAAGTAGTACAATTTAGCGCACGTTCAATGACGATATGACCTACGTAAGGCTTTCTCGTAAATTAAAGTTGTGCTAATTGGTTCACAATTCAATATAAAGTTTATATTGCTAAGTGCACCTAACCAATAAGCGATTTTGCTATATTATTAGCCAATTTGATTTATGGTCCTAATATTGAAAAGTACTTCTTTGTCCATTATTTGAGAAGATATACTACCTCGATCTGTTATAAATTATCTGCAACACTTGAATTTCTTATATCTCACAAATAGTACTCAAGTGTTGCACATAATTCGTAACGGATGTAATATATGTTTTCTCTTTATACAATTATACGCATATTCAAATAAGAAGTCATTGTTAATAAAATGATTTTTTTAAAAAAAAAAAAAGAAAAAAAAATATAGCACAACCAACAAGTCTATATATGATTTAAATTGGAAAGTGAAGTTGAGTGTTCATTGCTCACACACAATGTTGAAAGTACATAACATCATATATCTTTCTTTCTAACTATCCTCTCTTCTTTTCGGTCCTCTAGCTTTACAACTTCTTAAGCTTTCACTTAATTAATTATCTCATTCCTTTGCTTTTTGTCTAAAGTTTATACTTTTTATCATCATTAAGCAACCTAATTGCTAAAATAATGGGTTATAATAAACCATTAGACAAAACAAAGCCAAAAATGAAGTATAGAAAAGGTTTATGGTCACCTAGTGAAGATGAAAGGTTAAGAAACTACATTCTTCAACATGGTCATGGCTGTTGGAGCACTGTTCCTGCTAATGCCGGTAAGTTTAACTTATAATAATATATAATTATGAATGTAATTTAAATTAGACATCTCATTATATTGCTACAATCAATACTATTATATGATTGATCATTTTTGATTTTTTGGATGGCTAAGGGCTTCTTTACTTTAGCTTAAAATCCATTCAGTTCACTTCCAGTTCAGTTTAGTTCAATCCAGTTCAGTTCAACTCTTCTCCTATTTTGCTATTCATTAATCCTTCATTAAAAACTTTCAGTTCAGTTTAGTTCAGTCTAGTTCAGTTTAGCTCTTCTCCTATTTTGCTATTCATTAATCCTTCATTAAAAACTTTCAGTTTACTTCAGTTCAATTCAGTTTAATTGTTTTCAGTTGAAGTAAACAGACCCTTAGAATAATGGGTTTCTATCACTTCTATGAATTGAAGGTCATAGAAGATGTATATTGAGTGTTAAATGTTTCAATTATCACAACAAAAAAAAAAAAAATGAGCTTCGTTTTCAAAATAAGGCTCTGTTTTGGTCAATTTCTTTTGTTAATATGAACTTATAATTTTTGCTGAACTAAACTTATTTTTACTTATCTAAACTTATTTTTACTAAATTGAAATTATTTTTGCTGAAAATAAGTAAAAATAAGTTGAGAAAAACAGAAACTAAGTATCGTTAGCAATTAAAATTAAAAAATAAGTGATTCATTTCTACGTTGTGACTAGTGAAGCCAAATGCCAGCGGCTACTTTCTTTAATATTTATATATTTAGTAATGTCAATTCAAGTGTCTTTTAAAAGGATGTTGTTTATAAAGAAAAATTAACTAACCGTATATCATATAACTTTTTTTTTTAATTTAATAAAAATGATAGTTAAAAAAATTGCAGCGCATATATTAAAACCTTCTTACAGTATTATGTATCAGATGTCTTGTTCATATACATCTTGCGCACAACAACGTACTCAAGATATAATATACAACCTAATTACACGATAATTCCTTAATTCGTACCAAGCCACTAATTAATTATATTTGTTTTTACATGCTACTTTCAACAGAAATAAATTACGTATTCTATTATTTTTTGAATCGATTGATGCATGGCTGAAAGAAGTTGTCACTTTTGCTTTGTGGGCAATGGTTATAATCAGTTTGGAATACGTTTGAAATCTTCATATTTACGGAAAATTTTTAATACGTTTGGAATTTTCATATTTACGGAAAATTTTTTGATTCTAAATGTTTAATACGTTTGGAATCTTCATATTTACGGAAAATTTTTTAGAGCTAGTATTTTCAATATATAAAACATATAATATAGTCATGTGAGGTATTATTGTTTGATTCATCCCAATAAATACGTTATTAATATTCAATTATTATAATTTTTACATGTAGACAACAATACACATTTAAGGTCAAACAAGTACATTGACATATGTGCAAGTCAAAACTTATCAAACAAATGGGAACGGAATATTTAATTTAATTGGCCGACCCTATTTTTGACAGAAAATGTAAAATTACATTATATACCAATACTTAGCACCAAATAAATCAAATCATAAACATCAATACCAAAATTAAGTGACAACTGATTATAATTTTGAGTTGAAGATCAAATCAAATAACATAATTGCCTACCTTCACATAATCACTGCAGATTACATAATTTGATGGCCCACTTTGGCTAATAAGAACAATTAGTGTAATAGAACACATTTTATTTTATTTTATTAATTTAAGTAGGACATAGCTTGGGTCAAATATAACTAGAATTTATATTTTACAAGCAAAAGATTGTGATGCTGAATTTGCTTACCATCCAAAATTATGTACTCCAATTGCTTTTAAGTTGACTTTGTACAATAAGTGAATAATCACCTCATCAGTCTAAGTCTTAATATTAATTTATTATTTAATTAACAAAGTTTAATTTGTTAATAATTACTTTAATTTTTCAGGACTGCAAAGAAATGGAAAGAGTTGTAGATTAAGATGGATTAATTACTTGAGACCAGGGATTAAGAGAGGCACATTTAGTCCAGAAGAAGAGGATGCTATTGTAACCCTTCACCATGCTTTAGGAAATAAGTAAGTAATTTTATTTATTATTAATAATAATTTTGAAAAAACAACTTTGTTAAATTAATCGAATTGCTAACCACCTCTTATAAGTAGGAGATGAAAATAAGTATTGCTTCGTATATAATTATATATTATACAACGTACCTAATTAATTTAATTTAATTTAATTAGACGGTGGTTCAAAAATTGTTTAAAGATGTGGTGTAATCATTATAAATTAATATTTGACTTTAAGAAAAGATAAGCCCATTGTAATGAACCAATGATAAAAGAAGGTTTTACTTATTTTATAAATAAATTATGAAGAATTTAATTTCAAGTGCATTTTCTTTATTTATTGATGAGCTCATTGGTCTAGCTACTCTAGCTAGCTTTTAAAAAAAGGTTCTTTATCTATTTAATTCATTTTACAAGCTGTTGTGAAATATAATTTTCTTATTTATAAATACATGAAATATATGCATGTAATGGTTAGGTCTTTGACTTTAATTTTATATTTATTTTCATAATTGATTTTAAATTTATGAAATTAAAGTGTGTGTGAAATGTGAAGGAATTAAACTACACTATAACAATAATATAATATAATATAATTTTTTGTTACAACCACCTCTCCATTTTTTAAAACGGTCAATCGGTCATTTAGAAAAGTACTAGCCACGCCCTGTACATAAATTTGTGTATATGTACATCTACAAACCCAATTATATGTAGACAATTGTCCTTATAAGTTATTACCCTCACCTTTTGGATATTGGGTGAGCTAGAACTATTGATATTATTTGAAACTCCAATATCTAATAAATGATCAAAACAAATAATCATCATAAATTCATAATAAAAAAAATAAATTGTAATTAACATCTTGATCGAATAATAATCTTACATAACATATATAATTCTGTTACGATGTACTATTTTTTTTAATTTTATTTATTATTATTATTATTATTATTGTTGTTATTTTTTTTTTTGGGCCAATTAAAAAAAATATATTACTAAATTGTTGCTTACTGTATTAAGCAAGGCTTTACCGTTATGATGTCAATTTATTTCATTAAAGTTGCTTCATTTTGACAATCTCCTTGTAGCTTAAGTCACTCTTGGCATCTAGCCATTGTTGAACAAGCAGCCAAAATGCAGCTATAATGCAATCTAATAAGTAATAAACTAATTAAACCACATATTCATCATCATATAATTACTAGGTTAAACTACTACATACACTATTAAAATTAGACAAGTATTACTTTAATTTTACTTAACTTCCATCAATTTCAATGTCCTTATCAAAGATGACTAATACTTAGTGAATAAATTATGTAAAATGCCACTCATCAATAACAACTTAGCAAAATGTACGTGTAAATTTCATCTTTTACTAGCACTATTTGATTTCTACATGTAGTACATTTTATTTACTAGCTACCTATGGTTTTCACTATTTAATTCGATTAAAACTTTTAATTTTCTTCTAATAGATGGTCTCAGATAGCACAACATTTGCCTGGAAGAACGGACAACGAAATCAAGAACTTTTGGCACTCATATCTTAAGAAGAAGATTGCTAAGACTCAACCCATAATAGCGAAAACTCAAGTGACTAATCCAATCATTAATAATGTTCAAGATGAAATCGAGTCACCATCACTTAAATCAAATGCCTCTTTTTCGAGTTTTGAATCATTCGTCAAGGAAGAAGGAACATCCGTGAATGTGAATGTAACAACTCCATCAGCAAGCAATAACAATGATCAAAGTTCACTACCAAAACTCTTCTTTGCTGAGTGGTTTAGCTTGGCTAATATGTATGATAATAATCATAATGATATTAATGGTCAAATAAATAACGTTCAAGACTATCAATTTCCTAATTGCATTTCTAAGAATGTTAATATTGCTTATAATAATTTTGATTTCGATGAATGTCTTACTCAAGGAGCTACTTACAATAATGAAGGATCATCATATAGTGAAATCGAGTTATGTACAACAGAAGGAGGAAGTAATAATGTTGTGTTTGATTCCGAGTTCAAGATTGGTGAAGATCATACTTCAGAGGAAGCATTGAGTGATTTATTTTGTGTAAATGAAATTTCAAATGAATTTTTCATGGAAAACAACTTAAGGTACATATAAGATATAAGAGCTTTAGAATGTTATTTAAGTGTACAAATATACTTGAGAAGTGTTCTAAGCTAATAAGAGGAATTAAGGTTTAAATTAAACCTTTGATTACCAAAATGATTACAATAAATATTTGTTTGATTATTGTGTAGTGATCCTCCATATATATAATTATTGTACTAGCTATTTGGGGGTAGGATATCATTAATTAGAGTGGATATATATTGCTTGTATTATAAAGTTGAAGAATAAGTGTTGATTACATGATTTATTTTCTCTTGGTAAAAGTCATGTAGGTGTAGTAATAATAAAGATATATATGTTCCATATGCTATTATGCTCCCTCTCTTAGTCTCTAGTGTTTTGGTGTATAATTAGCCAGTAACGTTGTACTGATATATAGATGAGATTAAACTTCCGTTATTTGTTACTATTCATCATAAGAGTTTAGATCGAGTTAACATCTACTGCATTGTCTCATACTTGCCTACTTGGTACATAGTACAAGTATGATAAAGTTGGAGCTAAATTCTCAATCTAGGTTGTACCGACACACCTCAAACCTACCGTACCCCGTGTCCGACACCGACACACGTTGGACATACGTACCCACACTGTCGTAACTGATTAGGCTCATTCGAGTATCCCATATCTTTTGTGTTATTTTTCCTGCTTTAATTATTTATGCCTTTTAGGTTTTTAGTAGTTATTATGTTTAATAATCAAATTATCATCACCAAATTTGATATTTACCTCTATATTCTATTGATATTAAGTAGAAATTTATATGTTTTCTTATTGCTTTCTTTCACGTACCACAGTATCCTTAGTTTTTCCAATGACATTTTCTCATACTCATTTTGTGTCCGTATCTGTACATGTATTAATTTTTGTGCAACCTAGTTCTCAATTCATAAATTACATTTTTGTATGTTAATAAAATAAAATACTTCCTCTATATCAAACCCGCCATCAAATCATTTGGAGGGTAATTATCATATTAAAATATACAAAAGCGGCATACTTTTCACCTAAATTTGCTGGCTTGTGTGAGAATATAAGGACCAAAAAGGAGAATCTTCATTTGGCCAACTACGTATAGTTTAAGTTTTACGGTTATCATGCAAAAGATGATTATTGGTTGATTAATTAATCGGAACAACTTTATTTGCCTAATCCATGCTGTGCTACAAAAAGTTGTTTAGGAAGCTCAAGATTCTCAACTATTGCTTTTCATTACGTAAACTTTTGCAATTAAAAACGGGAAACAAATTATGATAGTTTGATTTAGGAGACTTGACGAATCTTTAGGTGAAAAGAACGTAACAATAAACTACTCTGTAACTTATTCATTGGCTTTTTTACTTTACAAAAACTTATATAAGACGGTCATCGCAAATAAGACTACTAAATAATAATATATTATATTTGGTACCGAAGATTTGTTATTCTTACTTTCATAGCTCTGAAATTTTGCACATTAGTATCATAGGATATGATTCAGGCTCATATCATAGGATTAGGCTTTGATTAATAATTAACTAGCTAAGGAAAATTAAGTTGCAGTTATTGGATTAAGAACTTTAAAAAAATGGTAGACCATCATAATATTTCTGTGCATGTGCATTGTGCAATACAATGTTTGGAAATTGGCATAAATAAGCTAAAACAGTGTTCCTTTGTACAAAGAAATTGCAGGTAGACTAAGAAATCCATTATTTACCATATCTCCTGCTGTAAGATCCATGTAACCAGTAACACATTCACTCTGATGATCTTGGAATTTATATGGTAAATCCAGTATTCCCTTTTGCAAATCATCTCCTACTTGCTGGCAAAATTTGTCGTCGTTGCTCGAGGATGAACCTGCTACAGCTTCATTAGTATAGCCAAAACCAATCATGAAATCATCTTGTTTTTCTGTTGTGAAATCATACTCATTCTTATAACAAGTTGGTTGATAACTTTGTATATTTTGACCTTGTAGGTTATCATCTGGAAGCCATTCAGCGAAAACAAGTCTAGGTAATAAGCTTTCAAGTCCTTGTTCTTGTGCTCGAATTTCTTGTCCAACCCTTGTAGCTTTGATTGTAGGATTTAGTACAAATGGATCGTTTTCTTCTGTGCTTAAGATGCTTCCAAATTTAGTCTCATTAGTCTCTCCAAATTTCGCTGTTTTTTTCTTCAAGTAAGAATGCCAGTAATTCTTTATCTCATTGTCTGTTCTTCCTGGTAAGTTCTTTGCTATTTGAGACCATCTGTTATTTACATAATAAAAAAGTTAAGCTCTAACTATTATATAACAGACAGTCGGTTAGTCGAGTTAGTCGAATTTACTTAGTGTAAAAAACATAGTTCTTTATCATAAACTCTAGCAGAATTTCCAAAATGTCATATTTCTGATATCTTAAGATATTTTCTACATGATAGGGACATACTTAATTACTTTTAAGGGAGCCAATAACCAAAGATTACTTACTAATTAATAACAGAAATGATATTAAAAGTCCTCTTGAAAGTCATATAGGACTTTCATGAGCAATTGAAAAGATCAACAACATAACTAACACTATTTGAATAATACACCAGAAGTTGAGTCTTCTTACAAATGATTAAACATCTTTTCAAAGCTGAAAGTGAGATTACTAGTTTTTCTTACTTGTTCCCTAAGGTGTGGTGAAGGGTCAGAATAGTTTCTTCTTCTTGTGTGCTAAACATGCCGCGCTTTAACCCTGGTCGCAAGTAATTAATCCACCTTAATCTGCAGCTCTTTCCGTTCCTTTGTAACCCTATATGACAACAGTTATCTCAGGATAGCTGTTTACACTTCATTACACAATTCAAAGGACTCTTGTAAGCATTATTATTACTTGGATTATTGACATTAAATTCTTGATAATGAGCTTTCGGCTACTATATCAGATTGACTAGAAATTTTAATTCACTTAAACTGCTAAAAGGTAATAAGATTGAACAACAGAAAACAGTTTTGGTCATTACTTAATAGAATTTCGAGGGTTGTTACAATTGCAGGACATATAACACTGTTAAATATCAGAGTACTCTGCCTCAAGCTACATACATAATGAATTCTTAAGTAATGTTACTCGGACTCTTTAATTTCACCTCAAGTACTCGGGTCAAATTCTCTACACTCGGACATGGTTGTATGCACTTAACAGTTAACACTTCACTTTGTACTAAAAAGAGGCAGAAACTTGCATTACAATCACAAGTTTGACACTTGGACCTCAATATATAAGTAACATATATGAATTCAAACATGATCACTAAACACTTAGACAGTATTACAGTATCACTTAACAAAGGCGACGAATAATCAATTATGTTCATTATATTAATTTTGTTACACAATTACATAAAACTTACCAGCATTGATAGGAACAGAACTCCAGCAACTAATGCCATGCCGGAGAATATAGTCTTTGAGCCTTTGATCTTCTTCAGGTGACCATAACCCTTTCTTATGCTTCTTTATCGGCTTTTCGGAAGAATTCAACACCATTTTCACAGATAAGCAAAGACTGAGAAAGATCAATGATGAAAAAAATTTAAGGAAAGACAGCAAATTGTTAGTTTAGTATATGAAGAAATTCAAAGAAGCGCCCAAAAGTTATGTATTTTAAAGGAGCACCCCCTCAAAAAAGATAATGGTATATTAAGTTGTCACTTAGCACAAAAATAATCACAAGTTTCTAAATTATTATCATATTAAATTAGCATAAGTAAACAATAAAACAAATGTTACTTGTCTCTAGTTTGTTAATAGCCATTGTTATAATTATTTTTGTGAATACCCTATTTCTTGTAGGAGAGGTATTGGACCACCTAAAACTTTGGTTATTTTTTCTTAGGATTCCTATTACATTACAAACTTATAAAGCAAAACTAGAATAAAGATGTACGAATACCAGGCTGCTGAAGTTAATTAACAACTTGTTTATATTAGCTAAAGTTCAAATGATTTACTAATTATCAACTTAATTATTGAAGAATAATTATCATAACAGTACACTATTGCGTATTTAGGATGCTTTTAAGGATGATGTCAGTGTAACTGTTTTTTTTTTTTTTTTTAATTACTGTAATTATATATGTGATCAAACTTTTAGATTATATCAAGCTATAAAAGTGACAATAAGCTAGGTTTGACCTTGGTGCACAACTATATATATATATATCATATTATTTTTCATGATATGTCTTAAATTATGAGATGTATCGGACAATTAATTCGAGGATGAAAAATTACGATTCTTTAGAGTAAATCATGCCTGTAAAAAGGACTGTAATGAGTTTTAAAAGCGCTTATGTTGTCAAAATACAATAACCAGCTTAAGATATTGATTGAACTGGTTATTTCACAGTGCACTTCATATTACTTCGTGTGATAGTGATACAATTGTACAAGGAGGATTTATTATCATTGTTATATATATATATATATATTCATTTATTGAAAGTTCTTAGCGTGAAAAGGCTAGTTCTTGACTTGCTGATACAAATGGAATTTTAATATAGAAGGAAAAAAAAAAACAATCCTAGGTTTAGTTAGACCTAAACATGGAGAAATACGGTATTTAGCAAAAGAAATACACCATTTAGTTATGTCATTAAAAAAATAATTATCTCCTTGTTATGATTATGATTGCCTCATAAACAAAGACTAGATTCCCTATTAACATCATTAGGATCTTTTAAAATTATCAACGAATTCATTTCCAAGAATTAGCCAAACAAGTCCATAAAACTCATGATACAAGTATAAAATCAATAACAAATACTGAAATACATAAACCATGACAATATATATTTGGCTTTATAAACAGCCAACCTTTGTTTTTTAAACAAGCTTTGCTGCTAAACGACAAGCCATATGATATGGCGGTATGTCCTATGGGTGACGCGGGCTCTTAATTGTGACTTCAACTCTTCAAGAAAGCAACCACAACCAACAGCTTACTAAAAAATGACTAAATGAGCAAGTCAATAATTCTCGTATAAAAGTTAATACTCTCTCCGTTTCACATTCCTAATTTGATTTTTTTATTTTTCCTTCATACAAAAATTTCGACTAGCTAGGAACAACTAAAAAAAAAAAAAAAAAAAAAAAAAATCNAACGAATCGAAGGGAGTATGTTCTACTATATATAAATTAACGGAACCATAAGCTCAACCATACTATATCAATAATAATTAATCTTCATTTTCTGATTAACAAATATGAGATGATCCCTTCACCAGTTATGTGTAATCTCTTCATTGTCAAATAGTTGCACTGCATGCTCATTGGACTATTATTATAAGATTATTCTATGGTGATGTATTATGCTTATACTACTTCCAATTGTATTAATTTATTACATGTTTTTTTCTCCCAAAACACATAGAGTATCAAGTACTAATTTTTGGTTTAAACTTCTATATTTTATAGAATTGTTCTCTTAAAGATGCACAGACAAAAAAGTTCATTGTTATTTTGATGATTAGAATTAATACTAGAAAAGACATGATTAAGACGGATCAATTATAATAATTAGCTTAAATGCTTAATAATGTTTATTACTCCATTTAGAATCGCCCAACAATTAGATATTACGCAAAACGACAAGTGTTGGGAAACAACTTGTTTATATCTTGACTTCACTTAGAAAATCATTAGTTTAACTTAAAACCAAAATTTTAGAAACAGTAACATAAGCAACAACACCATAATTTAATTTAATTTAATTTAGTTTATATGAACATATTAATTAATCCGACTACTTCTTATTGATGAAATGATGATAGGTGTTGTCATAATATTGAGTTTCTTTTGATATAGAATGTGATATATACATCTTAAATGTCAACTAAATCAAGTACGATAACAAGCAAGAATCAATTGAAAGTTTGAACCACCTAGAATATTTACCTTCATCTAAATATCTAATCAAGGAGGCATAGAGTTCTTGATTGATTCGTTCAAAGGCAGAAAACTGCCTACTAAACCAAAATGACAAAGTCGCTATGTTTAGCCCACAAACCATCTAATAAACAGACGACTAATATTGCTAAACACTTTTATAAAAATCTAACTTAAAAGCCGACTAAAAAAGTCGATACAATTATACAAATAGCCATATTCATAATTTCAATAAGTAAGAAAAATCCTTTGCAAAAGAAAACTCTCCAAGCAGACCTGAAAATGGCCATCATAGGATGAAATAATCAATGAATTCATGATATTATGCATGATATAGAATCATGAGGATATTAGGAACTAGTTGTGACAATAAGCTATTACAACCCAGGTCATGCATGCCTTTGAAGAGAATCGTGCAAGTGTGCAACCAGAAATATAGTAGCATCTATCATCAAACTTGCTGTAATTCGTAAATTGTAGTTCTAATAAAAAAAGGGTGATTCTACTTACAAGTCATTAAGAGTGATGTTCAACAGACGAATCTTCAGACTCCAGGAAAGTGTTGATGATTTTTTCTTGTGAAAAGTCGGTGAAATAGCCCGTTCCAGCAATCATGCCTTCTTCCTGTGCAAGGCGCTCAACTTCGACCTGAACTTGATCTCCCCCAACCCTGCTTGATTCCAGTAAATTGCAAGCAACTTCAGTGAGTCCCTTTCCATGAGCTAGTGCCATAGCTTGCACTGATGGAAGTCCACCTCCTCTCTCGCTGACACGTTTGGCAATTTTACGAACAGCTGAAATATCAGTTGAAAAGATTGGGACATTGTAATTGTCCACCCATCTTGTACACCCAATTACAATGACACCCTTAGATGGGTCAACTCGACTTGGCCCTTCAGCTGGACACAGAGATAAATCTGAATCCGGCCCACCACTCCACATATTTCCACGGGTATTAGGTCTAAAGTAGCCAAGCTCTCTTCTTATTGAATCAAGAGTCTGTTCTTTCTCGTGCGCTGCTCCATAAAGAAAGGTAGGAACTGCAGATTTAACATAGCAAGTCCAAATAAGGTACAATACTCCACAAGGCAATAGGTTGTATCATTCAGTCATTCACTCCCTGCCTGGTCAGTTTCACACAAAAAAATTTGTCTTGACTCATGAGTATCCGCAATTCTGGAGATACATTAGTAAATGCTACTGAAGCTCAACTATAAATCTGCTTATTTTCTTCGAGAATATAACCAAATTCATAACCGACAAATCAACGATAACAACACTTGTATGGAGTGAATTTTAAAAAGAATGACAGTTTAACAACACAACATATAATGGCCACCAACGGCACCAAATTCTATTTCAACACTAGAATTTACATTCATAATTCTACTTCTAGGTCCGGAGGTAATGATTATCTCCTTGTTATGCACGAAACCTAAACAATAAAGTTAATCTTCCTATTTTTACTTCTAGGTTTAGAACTAAAAAAAAGTATACGAACCTTCAAGCTTGATGCCAACATCAGTTGCCAAGGACCTTGCAATGTTAGCTGTTTGTTCCAAAGAAGTATTTGCCAATGGGTGAATACAGATGTGATCAACAACTCCAAGACGAGGATGGCTTCCACTATGCATATTAAGGTCAATTGCTTTCAGTGCAGATCCAACCATTGCAAGAGCAGCATCTTTTAAAGGGCAATTATCTGAAGACCACTTGGGAGGTAGCTTAGCGACAAGAGTATAACCAACTCTGTTATAAGTTTCATCTACAAACTTATTGACAATTCTAGCATCATGCAAAAGTTTGGCAGCTTGTTCGATAGAGTCAAGGGCAACTTTGTTGCGGCTTTCTGATATGTATAGCTTGCAACAAGCAAGCACTGTTTTTAGCATTTTATTTAATTCCACCAATTTTCCCAGTCTACACAACGGATTATTGCCAGAATCAGCTTTGCAGTCCTATAAAGATTATGAGCATATGAGAATAGAAATTACAAAGTACAAATCATATACATGTAGTACTTCTCTCGATATAAGCATATGCCATATCTAGCATTCTCTGTTTCATATACTCACTTGATTACATCGGCATGACAACATCTATGTTACCTTAACACTTCTACCAATAAAAAACCATTTTTATTTCGCCCAATGTATAAAATCCAAAGAATATGCAAGTCTTTGAGCCATAAAAAATGGACAGTCTTTGAGCCATAGTTCTTTCACTTAAAAGTCCAATTCGAGATAGAGGTCTCAGAATTTCATCTTTCACGACACCTCTGCTTCCCCATATATATGTACGAGGTGTAACTCACGATCAAGACTTTGTGCTTTTTATGATACGAGCCATTCCGCCATTCCAATACAAACGTGAATCAAAACTTCCCACTATCCCCATAAACTATGTATCTTAAACTTTTTGACTCACAAGTCCCATTATTGAACTTTCCAACAAAAAACAAATAAAGACAACTAAAGACTATTCATTAAATTTCCATATTTTGATTGCATGAACCTAGAGCAAAACGTCAAGATGTTACTCAAAAACAGAGAAAATATATTGTTTTTACATATAAACCCACCAAATCAATCTTGCTAAATCCCTAGGGTAATATATATTAAATAACACTGTTAAGGTAGCATTAAGGAGGGAGGGAAAAAAAACTCAACATTAAAAATGCAGCTTTATGGACCAAGTATACCTTGCTTACACTCAAAATTCAAAAATCATGAGCATCAGACAATTTAGGGTATCCCTTGTATTCCAATCGAACTCCTAAAGTGGCGGAAATAGCCCTAAATTTCAACCTAAGCTCTTTTAAGATGTCATCCTTGCTCTCATCTTCATGATCCATTAATGGGTACTTCTCAAGCAATTCTTGAATTTGATGTATACTCTTCTGGACCCGAGCAGAGAAGTAGTTGGGTTCAACTCGAATCACAGAGGTCCAAACGTCAATGAGACCACGGTAGAACCCAAGCTCTTCACCAGCCTCAAACCCATGTTTAAGACCAACTTGGCAGCCCTCTTGTTTGCCCAAGATAATCCCATTTTTATACCCATCATTGTAGCCTTCATTGATGTGGGATTCTTCCAAATTAATGGAAGAACTAAATATATCATCATCATTGAGGTCATTGTTGTTCGGAATTTGGGTTTTTGATGATTTAGTTTGTTGCTCAGAATCAAATATATCCATGGAATTGAGAGGGGAATAGTAAAAGAAAAGGAGAGAAATTGGATACCTGTTTGTTCTAGCAAGAATTACACCTGCATCAAACACAAATGCAATCATACATCAACAATAACACATTACATAAATCAACATAAACAATGAACTTTGTAAAGGTAATTCAATCAATATGAGCAGACAATACAATCATTGCCTCTTCACTGAATAAAATTCTCCAAGTAACGATGATGAATTTGAGTTCTTCTGATTCATTGCCTCTTCATTGAATTATAACCAGTTCATCAAAATCAAAAAGCAACTCAATCTACTCAGAAGGTGTTTGGTATGAGGATTATTAAGGTAACGGATTGGAAACAACATAAGGAGTAGAAGGGTAATAGATATTGTTACCTTTACTGGTTGTTTGGTATCACTAATAACACGCAAGCTTGATAAGATCACTCAAAATCTTAATTATCAAAGTTAATTGGCAAACAATCAACAGAATAAATTATTTGTATAATTTTGAACTGCAATTACAGAAGGAAAGACTAAAGATTGGATTTTTTTTTTTTAATAAATCATCAAGCTTTTTGTTCAATACTTCAAATCAATTGGTTAAAATTAAAAACAAGGTGAATAATTTCTCATCAAATTAGCATTATGTAAACTGAAACTGTGAATTTTAACGAAATTTGTTGCAAATTTTGTATTGCTAATCAATTTGATTGAATCTTATTGTCAAGTTTGAGCAGAAAATTAGACAAATTGCACGCCATTAAAAATAAAATATATATCGATTTCACTATTATATACAATAATTAGAGCAATTAACACCATATTACCCAAATTCAACAATTAACACTATATTACCCATTTTAACAATTAACATTTCGCAATGCAGTTATACACATATTCAATAACCAAAACATTAAATCAAAGGCAAAGCTAATTGAATAGAGGGCCAATTAAATCAAACCCTAAAATTCAAATTCAACAATAAGCAATTGGCAATTCAATTGATATAACCATTATATAAAAATTATCATTCAAACAACTAAATTAGACAATTATGAAAATATGAAAGAAAAAAAATAATTTTTTTTTTTTAATCTTTATACCTAGTGTTTGAGAGCTTTATATGCCTCGTCTTTCTTCCAAAATTCAGCTCTTCACGTATTTGTGTAATTATGTTTATATTTTTGTTTTATTCTAATGATTTTTGTGCTATTATGAATATATGGTATGCAAATGAAACAGAGGAATAAGACTGTGAGGTTGACAGTTGGCAACTTATCATATTACCTTCGCCACGATTTAGATGCAAATTTTTATTTTTTAGCTCTAAACCCTACGCAATTTTTGACAGTGAGTAAGATTACAAATTTGCCCATATGTACCCATCTTTGATTTACCTCAACCAACTCCACCTCACTATACAATCACCAAACCACCTTACCTATACAGCCACCAGCGAAAGATTGTCAGTGGTGGAAACAGAGAAGAAAAAGGGGGTCATGACGATGGTGAGGAGATGGAAAATGACGGTAATGATGAGGATTAAGGGCTCAGGGCTAACGTCCAATAACCAGCGACGATAGTTTGATGGAGTTGGTTGGTCATTTCATGCAAAATAATAGGAGTATGTCAAGGAAGGTAAGTTTGCAATTATAGCAACTAATTTATAATTTACCAAAATAGCAAATATTGCATCTAAAGTGTAGCAGAGGTAGTACTAAAATAAATCAATTTTTTCACTAGATATTCCAAAAAAAATTTCACTTTCACGAGGTACTCTCTTCAATTTTAGCCATATCACTTCTTTGGGACTGCCTTATCGCCTTTTAAACCCCAAAAAATTTGGTTGAGGTACCTATATTAACGGGATTGTGTAAATTTTTTTGGCAATTTTTTACTGACCTCTGGAACATAAGAAAATTGTGGATCATAGCTTTCGTTTTCATCTTTCGAAAGGAAAACCATGCATGTCTAGTTTTCGGCCCATTTTTTTTTACTACATGTTCTAGGTGAAACCAAGACACCCCCCCTCCCTTTCCGCGTCTGAACAATGAAAAGCTGCTCGAGGTTCCTATTTTGACCCTAGGGTCATCTTGTATAATTTTCGGCATCTTTTAGAGCATCATTATACATGAACAAAAAAAAATATTCATGTTACTATTCACATAAAAAAATACTTTCTCTCTCATATAAATCAACCAAACAAAAATTTCCAACTTCCTCTTCTTAACAATGAACAAAAAAATATTGTTCATGTTACTATTCACCTACCCCACACCAATTGCCAAAGAAACGAAGGAAAGAAGGCTCTCCAAATGCTAACAATGTCAGCATCTTTTCTTTCTTTTTCTTAAATTAAAATAAACAAAATTCATGCATGTTGTCAGACATATAATTTTACACAAATGTTTTGCTTTATCAAACCATTTGCTTTTGTTCGTGAAATTGTTTATCAATTATTTATCTTTTTAATATTATTTTATTGGAACAGTAACACAAACAATTATTATTATTCATGGTTAGTGACACTCTTATACTAGAACTTATGATCTTTAAAAAAGTGGATAGTAGCCTTCAACTTTCTACATCTAGAGAACTGCGCCAGGTCCTGTCTAGTTTCTGTCTCAATGTTTAACCAAGTAATTTCGATGAACATAGGATCCCCTCTGTTGATTTCAACCTCAAAAAACTTGTCATGTTCACTTTGAGAGATTATGAAAAAACGCCATTTTAGCCTTTTTCACTTTCTCGGGACCGAGTCATCAACTTTAGAAATCGAAATGCTGCTTGATGTCGTATTTTGACCCTAAGACACCATGTAATTTTTTTGGCAATTGTTTTTCGGGACTCCAAAACCTCCGAGGTGGAGAAGGAAGGAACTGAAGCAATGAAACCAAGGGTATTGTGTTAATTACGAAACTGTGAATAATAGCCTTCCGGATTATTGTCCGTGCTCTATCTTGTTTCCGCCCCTTTATTTTTTTACCATTTATATGTAGTTGTTGACCCCAAAACGCCCAACGCTTGATGTCAGTTTGAAACAAAAAAAGTTATTTTATTTCTTTAGAGAATTTCTTAAGTTAGGCTATATATAGATAAATGATGCAAAAATCTCAATTAACATGCCAAAAGTGTCGAATTCTAAACCAAAAACCTAAAAACAGACTCTTTTGACATGCACTATGTCTTTGACGACAATTGGTGTCTGTCAAGAACCTTGTGTTTCTCTCTCTCTATCTTTTTTTTTTTTTTTTACCTTATTTTTACTCTTAGATTCTTGTGTTTTAGACACAATTTGTGTTACTTGCTTTTCATATTCTCAACCCTAAGCGTAGTTGTTGTTTTATTCAAAATTTATTAATTTTTATTTGTTTACATTACATTTTCGAGATTATTAAGCAAAAAAATAAAATAAAAACACATTTTCAACATTTCCTATAAATTTCTCGGTTTCCTTACTTTGCGCTTTCACATCTGCTAAACATATTCATTTCGAAAACTCTATCTAGGTGGTATGTAGATTTCTACCCTCCCTAACCCCCCCCCCCCCCC
>PYUH01000049.1:4027939-4082054 GCA_016808085.1 Suaeda aralocaspica
CCCCCCCCCCCCTCTCTCCAATCCCTTCTTTTAATTGCTGGTTGTGCTAACTCTTTAGAACAAGGCTGAATCTGGTTTGCTTCTGGTATCCTATGTTCTTAATTTTCATTACCATGTACAATTCTGACTCTCTCCCCCTAAAACGTTTTTAGGTTGGTTCTTTTGTACCTGCGTCTTCTGCTAAACTTCAGGTGCTAGATGCTATTTATACTCGAATGGGTGCTTCTGACAATATTCAGCAAGGAAGGAGCACTTTTCTGGAAGAACTTAGTGAGGCTTCTAATATACTCCATAATTGTACTTCACGCTCTCTTGTAATCATGGATGAACTGGGGAGAGGCACAAGTACTCATGACGGTGTAGCTATTGCCTATGCTACTTTGCATTATCTTCTGAAGCAAAAGAGCCTGGTGTTATTTGTTACTCACTACCCTAAAATTGCTGATATTCAAAAAGAATTCCCTGGTGCTGTGGGAACATATCATGTCTCATATCTGATGACCGGGAGAGATAATATTAGCCCAAAACCTGATGAAAGTGATGACAAGATGGACAACGAAGATGTTACATATCTTTACAAGCTCGTATCTGGTATCTCTCAGAGGAGCTTTGGTTTCAAGGTTGCTCAGCTTGCACAGGTTAGACACAGTTCACTCACAATAATGCCTGATATTATCATTGGACTTCCAAGATGGTAGTCTTCATGAAATACTAACTCTTAATTGATGAATATCCTTTCTTAAAATTCTAGTGTTCATTTTGTCTTATTTTCCCGTTGTGGTTTTGCAGCTTCCACCATCATGTATTCAGCGAGCAACTGTGATGGCGTCAAAGTTGGAGGCATTGGTTCAAAAGAGAACAGGAAACTGTCTAGGAGAAACTTCATTTTCAGAACAAGATCTTTCGGGCTTGTTGGATAAGAAAGATAGCAGAGGTTTGAGTGCAGAATATACGGAGTTTTTTCGGGATTTGTGGTCGGTCTTGGAAAATAATGACCTGACAAGGAAGTATGAGCTCTTAAGGTCTGCAAGGAGTTCTGCAGCTGGATTAGTTGCTTCATAATCATGAATTTGGATTAAGCCCAATTTGTTTTGAGCAGACCAGCTATGCTATCATTTTTCTCTGTGGCGCACGGATGTAGGCATGTAGCAAGAACGGCCCTTGACAAGTGGCGAGCCTACTACTAAGCAAGATAATTAATGCACAGTTTTCCCCAACCTCCATACATAGAACTTCTGTGCACATACATATAACTTATATAGTGCTCATTTTGAAGCGCCTCGTGCTGCAATTGTGTTTTTCTTCTTGCTGTACTGTGTAACTTCAGCAGATCATGTTTTGTCATTTTTATGGCTATGAGATGTAGTGTTACTTCACGTACGTGGGTCCAATTTTTCGGATGAAGGTGTAAGGAATGGTCGGCTGTATCATATGGATGTGTTGAGTTGATGTCTTTAATGGTTAAAATGGTGCATTTGTTTATTTTTCTTCAGCAATATCAGAATATCCCAAAGATAGAAGTTTTTTTTGTCCCAAATATTTGAAAAGGTCTGCCGACTCATGTTTGGAAACAGAAAAGTGGAAAACATCAACTTCATTTGTCATTCTTTGCACCCAATAAACAAAGTTTGTGTGGATGGGTAATCCCTCTAAAATTACTGACCCAGTGATTGAGCTTTTGAAGCTTTGGGAAACATCCAAGGGGGAAAATACTTCTACATATAAATCACAACAGACTGAAAATTCTATAATCACATGTTTAAAAATAATAAAAATTTGATAAATAGCCTACGTAGGATTTGAACCTACACAAAGTGCTCTACCATTTGAGCTAGAAGGCTATTGTACTACACAAATATCACACATGAAAGTAGTTATCTCCTATGTTTCGAAAACGGTTTTTGAAATAGCAGTTGGTGGAAGCATGTTATTCCATACATACTCATAATTCAAAACATGGACCATTCAAAAACTACGTTTGAAAACAATCATCTTTTGATAATATATTGAAACTCTATTGTGATTTATCAAGCTCCTATTTCGCTATGATTCAAAAGTAAGATGGCTTGAGTATAATCTTAAATGTTCAAGTAACAAAAACCCCTTAATTTGACAATACCTATTTTATACACCAGAATGTTCATTAGATAAACTAAGGAACTCCTCACTAAGGGCCTGTTTGCTTCAACTGAACTGAAGTGATTTGAGCTGAACTAAAGAGATTGGAGCTAAACTGAATTGATTGGAGTTGAACTAAACTGAAATTTTTTATTAAGGATTAATTATTAACAAAATAAAAGAAGAGCTGAACTGAACTGAACGGAGCTGAGATGTGATTTTAAGCTGAAGTAAACAGGCCCTAAGGGGTGTTTGGTATGGAATTTGTAGCGTAGGAAACAAATTCAATAAAGCATTTCCCTTACTGTGTGTTTGGGTAGAGCAAAAGTAACAAAAGCCGTTATCTTACCGTAATCGTTTCCGTTAAATTGTATCCTCACTTCAAGTTACGTAAAAGTTTCCTTCCTCAAGCACAAAAAGGCTTCTTTTCTTCTTCCTTAACTTATTCATTCGATCAACAACCGCTTGTTTTCATGCAATCAAATCTTCATAAAATCACTAATTTGACCACTCAATCCTTTTAAAATCGCTCAATTTGTTCAAGTAAAACCTAGATCTCCTCGATCACATGATTTTTTTTTTCATGAAAATCTCCAAAAATCAATCTCAATTTTGTTGCTATATATTATTAACTTTTGTAGTTTTCAATTTGGGGAGGAAGAAGACTAATCATCAATGGCAGATGAGTTGAGGGAGTAATTTCCATGAATGTGTTGATTGATGTTTTGGTGTTGGGGATTTTTGCTTTTTAACGCCATTAATGGTGTGTTTCAGGATTTTGGTTCATGTTGTTTGGGATTTTTTGTTTAGGTTTTTGAATTATCAAGTGTTAAATTAGGCTTGTTAATTGTTGAATATGGTGTTGATGAAGGTTGTTACTGCTAATTTGCTCTTGCGCTAATGTTGATGAAGTTGAGTTGTTAGTTTTGACTTTTGTTCATTTACGTTTCCTGCATAACACCAAACAACTAATAAGCGAAACACATTAAATTAACCTTTCCTCTTCTCAATTGATTCCAATCCGTTTCCTTTACCAATCTCATACCAAACACCCTGAAACTACTTAAGACAGTCACATCTCAATTCCTAACCAACAAATCAACCAAAGAATGCGTGGTACGTACCAAAATAAAAGCAGACTCAGGTGCATGATGTGAAACAAAAGAAGAAAAAAGTACAGGCAACAGAGGGTACAGAGCGGTTTGAGGGATACATACCAGAAATAGCCGCACTCCTCTATAACTGCTGGGGAAAAATGTACATGGAAATTGTTTGCAGCTTTGTCAAAGAGAATCAGTAAAACTGCACTGTAGACCCATACACGTCAATCTCTCTTACGCCACCTTAAACAGGAGCGTTTGAAGAGGTAATAAGGTAAAGGATAATGCTAAGGTTGAAGGAATCTAATGAAACTCAATGCAATAGGTAAACCACCACTTTGCAGAAGCAATATTTTATCTGCCTATATCTCTGGTCCGGCTGGTCCGGCCCCAGCTTACATTATCAATTGCCGATCTAGCAGTTAGGGCAAGGTGAATTCAAATATAAAAAAATCTAGGAATTGAACGAAACAGGTACAGAACTACAGACTACTAGCATATGGATCATCCTTAGTTTTGACATACACATAGAAGAACAGATTTGGAAGAAAAGTAAACTTGGAATGCCCAGTAGCAAAGGCAAAAATATGTCTACTAAAGTAAACACAATTTGTTTTTCTGTATCCAAGTAGAAGCAAAGATAACTTGGTCAAAAAAATATTATGTGATTCTTGGCATTTCATAAATTTTACACTTTTAAGAAAATATGGAAACAAAATTAGAAAGAAGAAACTTAAAAGCCATAAAGTCAGGAAACAAGTAGACGAAGAAGTATATTAAGGACATGGTAATTTTTGGCAAAGAACTCATAGTAGTTAAAAAATGCAATACCTCAGTATCAAGATACTCAGAGAACCAAACACTTCAACAAGGAAATAAGTAAATCCTCCTCCGCCTTTACGTTGCTTCTTTTCGCTGCCTTCTTAGCAGCTCATTTTTGCTGCCTCATCTGCTGCTCATTTTCCTACCCTCCGCTTTCAATCATTTTTAGAGCCATGACAGTAACACAAATTCATAAAGCAATAAACCAAATTTTAAAGCAACAAATCACAAGAAAATCCACCAAGACTAGGATTACATGTTTAATTCTTTATGGAGCAATAAACAAAATGCTGGTTAAAAGGGGAAAAAAAACCTTTACCAGATTTAATCAAGCAAACTAAGCATAGAAAGTATCAAACAACTTGTAGTACAATAGTGAAAACCAAACACATGCAAATCTTAACAAAAAAATTAAAACAAGAAATAATAAAATAGATAAACAGACAGATAAGAAGACTAGAAAAGTTGCAAAATTAAACAAACCTGGAGTATCACCAAAGAAAATATAGATTTTAATTTAATATTTTACAACTCATTTACCGAGAGAAGCACACTAAATAGAAAGACCATGCTGGTCAACTTGTCTACCTTCAACAAGACAGTCTCTTGATACTATGAATCTTAATAAACAATATGCAATTGGATAAGAAATTATGATTGGCTTCCAAGAAAAAGGTCAAATATCCGTCAATCAACCCCATATTGTATTGTACCAAAGAAGATCAACTCACTATTCATTGCAAAGGAATAGAGGAAAGATACCTACTGCAAATGAATAAAAAACATAAGGTAATTCAAAACCTTATATGCCTTATATCAACAAAAATAATGTGTTTAAGATCCACAAAATAGAATGGGCAAACAAAACCCTAACTGTTAAACAGGTGTAATAATTACCTTGTGGAGATTTAGAATCATCCAATTTTATTAATGATCTCCAATTCCGCAGCACAAAAGCAGATGGCCCCTAACTCAGTCAAAAGGCCCTAAATTAAGAACAACAATGAAAAGTAGAAAATGAATTACAGAGTAAGGAAATCCGAAAACAAAAGGAGGTTCAAACTACCAATCCTCAAAAATCGCCCTGCACTGAAAAGTATAATAGTATTCTTAACAACTTATGCAGCAGCAGGACTTAACCTACTTGGTCCCATTCTAATGATGCAAGGGCCACGAATGGGATGAAACCAAGAGGCAAAAACAAAATTTTGCTATTCAAATGAAATTTTGAGTAACCACTATTGGTCAGAGTCCAATAATGTCCATTAAGCAGAAGCATATTTGCAATACACACTCATACAATACATGAAGACATGAAAACAGAATGTAAAAACAATACACAATTATACAATCTAAAGAAACATGCTCTTAGTTTGTTACCATTCTCTCCAACTTGAAGTTGGTTTAAAACATAGTACGTAACCATAATCTAACTCATGATTTAAACATATAAGTTCCTAAACATCAATACAAATGCTAGTTCAAAACTCCACACCGACATTGCAAAATTGTACCATCATAATTCGCGCCTCATTTAGCTATTGATTTCATTGATCAAGAATAACAATGCAGGTTATCATGTTCCCTTAGATATAACCCCCCAGGCCCCCAAGCACTGGTTCATAAGATCAAACAATAGGTCAGAGAGCTAAGTAAAAAGAAAGCACAGGGAACAATTACCAATCTAGAAAATTCAAGGTAAAGGAAGCAAAACACCGAAACCAATCATGAAAACCCAAGGTAAAAGGGATAACCTGTACTTATAGTGACAAAGTCATCAAAACATAAAATTGCCGGCACAAACAAGAGACAACTTATAAAAAGAGTAGTGCAATTTGCGAATTCCAGTTGAAAATCAATTAGGCGAAACAAACCTTTCATAAAATCTATTGCACAAGCAGTAGACACAAGCTGACCATGTGTAATTCGCATTTTTACAAAAAAGAAAGAAAGAAAAAAAAAGCCCTGTAGCTCCAACACGATAACCAGCTGCCTACATATTGCAAAGCTCCAAAGATTATATAACTAAACCGAAGAGTACAAGAGGAGATACATACATTGAATCTATGAATGGTGCAAGGGAGAAACACCCCCAAATTCTCAAAAGTACCTGGTCAGTGGAAGGCAGCTCCATGATTACATCATAAACAAGTTCCTATCAGGCTCATCGTCAACAACTCAACATGTACGGATGCTGTCAAATAAAAATGAATACAGATCGAATGCTAGCACAAATCCTACTCTTCCTCGTGATAAATCAGAACCAATCAGGAGCAGAAAGGAGAAAAATATTGAAGTTAGGAGGAAAAGATCAATATGGAAACAGGTGACAGACAGAAACAAATATACATATATTAAAGAAACAGCTACTTAAACAACAATATCAAACAAATAAGGAAACATAATTCGAGTCATTTTTTTATATTTTGGTTGGAATATTTTCAGGTCAATGTCAGACCTAGTAAGTAGTGAACCAGAAGTAGACAATTTTTTTTTTTTGAAAAAAAAAAAAAAATCTTAGGTTTCAAACTATTTCTATTAAAATGAAAAATGAGTTCAGGATTTCTGTTCTAGGTTCTAACCCAGCAAGTTAAACAGGAAGAGCATAAAGTTGGGTGCTCAAAGAATTAGGGCAATCGATACAAGTGACTCTCTAGTGACAGATGACTTCCGAAAAATGCTCGTCCAAGAGGAGTGGTGCTGTGTAATTTAGCATCATCTTTCCACTTAATGACCATTTCAATGGCATACCCAATTGAGACTCTTGGAAGATTTGACATATCATCAGATGGTTCTTCACTATGTCAGGTCTGCATATAAGAACCTGCCTCAACCAAAATGAAAAATGCCAAATGACTCAAATCCAACTGAAAGGTTCTGAACAAAATTAAACCACAAAGTAGCATACTAAAATCTTGTAAAAAAGAACTATATTATCATAGACTTTCTCCTTTAGCATTTATCAATTTGAGTCTTACCAACTACAGATTTGTACCATGCTTCATCCGTAAAATCACAACCAATTTGGACTACTTTTGCGGTAACAGCTTCCAATCAATTTCCTTTCAACCTGTACATAGCACAATGTAAAACTCTTCAGAAAACTACATTATGACGGGAAAAGAAACACATGAACAGGCAAACAAACCACTTATAATAATCCCCTTGATAGCGCTTACCATTTCACAACACCAACATGTGCTAAATTACTTGCAGTGAGATCAGCATGATGATAAGCGGCGACATCAGAAGGTAACAGCTTTCAACAATCTCTCTTTCAATCTGTACACAGCATATTGCCGAACTCTTCATAAAACCAACAGCAACAGTTGGCCTTCCAATTTCTCAGACAATTATAAGAGGATATAAACACATCAACAGGCAAACAAACAAAGTAGCACATCGGTAAATAATAATCCCCTCGATGTGAAGTACTTACAGTGAAACCAGCATGATGAGAAATGACAGGAGAAGGTAGGGTTTCTTCTAAGAAAGAATCTAAAACCTCCACACTCCTCAGGGCATCGACGGCTGAAAAACTGTCGGTATTTGTACATAAATTTTCTTGGACATTAGCACATAGCATCTTGAGAAATTGTGAGATACACAGATTCACATTTTTTCTGAGAACAACCTACAAAATTTCATTGTGTGTAATACATTAAAAAGAATGCATACACATAACAGTGGAGTGCCACTTTAAACAAAATTACAAAAAAAAAAAAAATAGATACCTTGTTGGCTCGTTACATTATTCCACAACATCGTCTGGATTTTGGCCGCATAGATTCACCGACTTAGGAGTTGTTCTAAGCTCACTTTTACCCACTTTGATGATTTGCCCACTTTCCACAACAGTTTCAATGATTTGCCACTTGATGTTATTACTCACTTTTACATATTATCCCAAGGGAACAGGACGAAATTAAGTCCGATAAAAATGTGAAATACTGCCAAAAAAGGCCAAAGTAAGCAAGCATACAATTAAAAGTGGACAGATCGTCAGCTACAACAAGAAACTGTTGATGCAGTTCTCATAATTAAAAGCCACAAAGTAGACAGGATGAAAATGAAACAATGGTAAATCCAAATCACATACTTATGTTTGATAATTGAATCCTGAAACGTTTCTTGGCAATAAGGTTCTAATCATCTTTGATTAAAAATAATAATAATAAAAAAAAAAAGAGAGCAAATGGAAACCATATGCTCCAGTAGAAGCTAAGTGTTGAGTAATAACAATACTAACACAAGTCATTAAGGATATTTCCACAGAAATCTACATATCTGATAATAAGTAGATTCAGCAATGAATTTTTTATTTATTTACTTTGTTCTGTTTAGTAGAAGCTAAGTGTTGAGTAATAACAATACTAACACAAGTCATTAAGGATATTTCCACAGAAATCTACATATCTGATAATAAGTAGATTCAGCAATGAATTTTTTATTTATTTACTTTGTTCTGTTTTTTTTTTTTTTTTTTTTCAGAATGTCAAGAATTCAATTATATGAAACAAGAATTACTAAGAAAAGCAATAAATTAGATAGAAGATGCTGAATACCTTATTGTGAGAGAAAACCTGCTCAACATGACCTCAAGTTGATTTGAGGGGTCCGATTTTTACACTGCATTATTCTCTATTTCCTTCACCTGCATCACAACAAAGTTCACAGATAGCTCCAACAGATAGTCCCTATTGGAATCGGAAACCTAGCAGAGCAAAACAAATATTACATAAATATTAAAACCAGGTTTATATCTGAGAAGGGATTGAGTAGAAAAGGATAAAACAAATTTGCCATATGAAGTTCATCAATAAATTCTTGAAATCCATCTTCTCCAGCAGTCCATCAACGAATGAGTTGCCTTCTCTATAGTAAACCCATAGTAGATGTATCACTAGAAGGTACCAGCTTGGTTCCCAACTTTCAATAATAGCTGGGAAAAAGCTTGCCACATGATTCTGTTATATTTCAGTCAAAGAAAAAGGAAAACAAATAAGGAGCAGTCCGTCAACACAACCCTTAGAACCTCTTTGAAGGTTCTTGGAAAATCACCCTTAGGACCTCTTCGAAACAGATTGAAACATAAGGCAGCACAAGCAGGGCGGCGATTTAGCAAGAGTCTTTAATACGCCGCAGCATCAGGATCTCAGAAACAAAATTTTTTCTCAGCACAGTCACACAAGAAAAGGAAAATAATAAATAAAAATATCCCTTGAGCAAATAACAATTATTTAAAGCTAAAAAGAACAACAACAACGACTCCCTGGTACGTCAAACGGAATCAATCTTGCTCCCTACACCCACTTTAAGAAAATGTTTTCAAGTATAAACTGTGACGCCACAAAAACAAAAAGTAACATATTTTTATCAATAAAAAAGGCACAACAACGAAGAACAAGAGCAGAATTGTAATAATGACGAAGTTAAACAAACGAAACCAAAATGAATACCAACTATTGAACTCTTTATACACCACCTTCAAACATGGTAAAAAGCAGCATTTCAACAAAAACAGAAATCCTAAAGTCAGAATATAATTAAGCTTATAGAGAAGAATGAGAATAGAAATTGGAAATTGAAAGCTACAAAAATCGATAAATAATTAAATACTACTCCATGTTAAATAAAACCCAAAAAGCAGCCATAGGTTAAATTCAAAATCTCAGCAGAAAATAAATTCCAAGTATCAACAGTTCAACTGCAAACATTGTGAAGGCAAAAATTACCAAAATGAACAACAATACAACAACAATTTTGATTATTTACTGAATTAATGCCATCAAATAGGAAAATGTTAGAATTAATTGGAAACAATTATAAAAAATAAAATAAAAATTCAGGAAACAGGTGTTTATTTTTGTCAGAAATTGAAAATTAATTTATAATTCAAGTCAAATATTTCCAAAGAATTTATATTTTTCGAATCATACATTATATCAAGTACTAAAAAGATTGAATTGGAAACTTTGAAATAAGTCAGTAAGAGAGTAAAACCTGATCAATTAGCGTCCAAGGTGCATTGGAATCTATAATCGAAGTAAAACCCTAATTTAGAAACCCTAGATTCCGAAATTACCCTAAAATTCAGAATCAAACACAAAATCAGAAACCCTAAAATCTAAATCAAAAACCCTAAAACCAGAATCAAACACGAAATTAGAAGACGATGATAATCGAACTTCAAACCCGCGAGAACGACCGCAAAATTTTTTGCAAAAAAAACGAAAATAACACATAAAAGTTAAACCCTAAATCGGAAAAAAAAAAGAAAAAAATTGAACAGAAAGTGAAGAGACATGGAAGAGCTTACATTGAGAAGATGAATGGTATTCAAGCTTCTAAAACCAGAAAGACCGCCATAATTTTCGAGGGAAAATGTATAAAAATGATATACGGGTATATGCTTATTGTATTATACGGGTACATATATAGCGTTGTAATTACGACATACGCGTATTTTAACTGTGTTTTTGTTTTAACAAATACGCGTATTTTACTTCTTCGGGGTGAATTTTTTTTTTTATTTTTTGTTTATTTTGTCGGAAAGTAAGGGAGTAGTTTGATGCGATTAGAGATTTATTTTTTATTTACCTTCGTAATCAATTACTTGCGATAAATGAATTTTTTATGTTTTACAAATAATACCCCTTTGTTGCAAACAATTGATTACGGAGGTAGTAACTTTTTCCCCAGCAACTTATAGATTTTCTATGACAGGTCTTTTACGTTTTAAGTTTTAACAAAATAAATATATTGTTTTTTGTTCAAATTTTACAAGTTTGCAAAATATATGAAAAAAACTTTAATTATCTATTGTATTTTTAAATTAATTAACATTCATTTAACTATACAATTTTTTTCTTTTCAAAAAAAAAAAAAAAAATCTAGCAAAATTGTCTTGTACATGATTATGTGTAAATGTTTTTGCCAAAAAATAAAATAGGTAAGCTCAATTAAAATATGAACTTGTTCCAAAATACTTCCTTATTTTTATTACTTGCTACATTTACTTTTTCGCATCTCCCAAGTCGCAACTTATAAAATCAATATCTCGAATTTGATATAATAAAAAATTATAAAGATTACATTATCGGAAAATATACATCGAGACGAATCAAACAACATTCCATATATGACTATGTTTATCTTTTGAGCTTATTTTGACTGAACTCAACTCAACTTAACTTAGTTTTATTTTTAAAATAAATAATATTAATTATTTTTTAATATAAGTGAATTAAAAATAAATAGATACTGAATTGAAACACATTGAACTAAACTGAAAATAAGTGCAGAAAAAAAGATCTAAAACTTTTAACAAGGCCTAAAAACAATGGTGATAGTTTAATGCACCTTTACAAATTGCTCCTCAGAAAGATAACATTTAAACAAATAGGGGTGCTTTTATTAACTTGCAATAGTAACTTTGGTAAAATAGAAAATACATCTCCGAGACTCCAACCCTATTGTTACATACAAAACCAAAGGAAAAAGGAGCTCTCTCAAAAGAAGCTTCATTTCTTGCAAATAATGCGCCTGCAGGATTATTGCAAATTTATAAACAATATAAATAGAAATAACATTAAATCTCCACAATTTGGCTCCAATAGAATGACTCGTAAAAAATTTAGAAGTTCTCCATGGATATCAAGGCACAAATACCGAAACAGCAAAACCAAGCCATGGAAGAGAAAGTGCACAACCGCTTGTCTACAGATACTCTACATGAAATTTGAACGCAACCCGCTTTAGGAAGACTAGGCTGATCATCATCAAACTAAACAAGGTTGATAGTGAATGATACATATGGCTGAGCATCTGCATCACCTGCCAGACCAGCCATTGATCCAACTTCGTCTTCATGTTTCCAGTGGGCACTGAAGCCACAATTATAGCAGAAACAAGGAGAAAGAATCAGCAGAAATAATCCAAAGTATTGTTTTAGCAAAATACCCTAGTCAATTAATACATGATAGTGTGAACAAGCAATTATTTAGATAGACAATGTTTTGTGAGGCATGAGGTTGAATTTCTAATGTAATTTTACCAAAAAGCGCAACATCAAATCCAACGGGAACCAGGATAAACACCAAAATTCTAACAGCATCATTGTCATCTAAATAGGTTGATGGCTCAAATGAGTATATTAGTGGCAACTGAGTCATGATGCTATAATCTGAAAACCATTATCTTTCAGCAGATACAGTCTGTACACACTACTGTTAATTACCTGTTTCCAGCAGAACAATGTCGTTCGAGAATTGAGCGTACTTTCTTCTCACTTTTCTGGGATGGAGCCAAAACGCAGGACTGAAATAATCAACAGATAATCAACTTCAATGAAATGAGAACAATTAGATATAAGAGTTCAGTAAAATAGACTGAAGGCCAAGGTACCAAGAAGTTTGGTGGCAAGCCATATCGCAATATGCTCTCAGAAAATACACGTACAGCACAAAAGTGCATCCATGAGCTGAACACCTGTTCAAAAATTTCATGTTAACTTCTGCAATTATTTTCTTATTAGAGTTTCTGCAAATAATATGAAGTGGTAAATGTATCAGCAACAGGTATTCAATTCTAAAAGAGCATGAACACAGAATAAACAATGAATTTATTTGTGTTAGTGTGATATAAAAAAACAATGGTTGTAAAGTAGAGAAAGACTACGGTACATTGAATCAATAAGCTTATCAATATAACACTTCAAATGCTTTGTCCTTTTGGGATTTTATTTTTGCTTTTAACTTTTTTATGAAGGTCAACATCTTCAAAAGTAATCAAGGATGATAGATTTTATCAACCCTTAAGTTTTTAATATTAACTATCAGAGGGCGATTCTCAAAAATGATACTGGCATATTGCAACTTCAATACTTAAATTGACCTCGCTTTACAGAAGTATACAGAAGCTCTCATTTGCACATATTACCTCCAAATACTTGCTGACAATGCCATGTATAGTATAGCGCAGCTTATTCTCTCCCTCCCCTTCTGTCTTCCCTCCTCCCTCCCCTCTCTCTCATCTTCCCCTTTGGCTAATATAAATAGATTATCTCTAGGTCTTCTGCTCTCCCTCTCTTTTGTTTTCCCCTTCATGTTTATGCAAGATGTTTTATATTTCAATGAAAGCTCAGGTGACCAGGTCATGAGTCTTTTCTGAGGCTTCATAATTGTACCATTCTCTTTTCTTATTGTTGTTCTTCCATTTTTACATACAAAACACAACTTTAATGTGATGGTATCAATAATGACCACACCCACATCATATGCCAAAGTATTTTATAAAAAGCCCTACATTCACTCACCAATGTTCAAGCCTAGGCAAGGAACTGGTCGACAATGGTATGCCTACAGGATTGAAGGCTGTGATTTGATTAAGAACCAAAGATGCAATAACTAATGTTAAATCCAGATTCTAGAGCATGGAGCAGTAATGTGAGGTCTGCTTCCAATATTTCATCCTTGTTTCCACTCCCCACAATGGTGAATGGAAAGAATAAAGCACAATAAGGTAGCCTGAAATGCAGCATGAAGTAGGACAACAGCAGAACACAGAATCTGACCCAGGCAGGAGAAAAAAATGAACTTAGTAGCATCCTATACTCAAGGCACCACAAATCATATTGACACATACAGAATTTAAAATATCTTGTTTTGATGCTTTGGCAATTTGGCATAGTTAGAGGCAAAATTTTAATTCACTGGCCTTTAATTCTGAAATCATACATCATTCCTTTAACAAAGGGTACCCTTTTTTTCTTTCTCTTATTTGTGCATTCTGAGAATCATGCACACGAACCTTATTTGTGCATGCACTGCTTATTAATGACATGTAAATTTTCCCATAGCTTTCTAGTAACAGATGATGGGTTATTGCAGGATAAAAATAAATAAAATGAATGTGTGTACACAATCCAAAATCTTCAATTATAGCCAATTGATTTGAAGCCTATATCACTCTAAATGAAGATATTACTTGGTGACACATTCAAGTCATTAAAACCCCACCTAGTGTGGTCAGATTTATTGGATCAAGGATCGCTTCAACTGTAACCAATTCTTACAGAAAGAAAAAGGCAAAAAGCCATCATTCTTCAGATTAACATGCCAGTATGAGAAAAGTGTTTTTAATGATTTCTTTCAAAAAAAAAAAAGATTGTTGACTTTGTTGACTTAGTTTATTCTTTTTGTACAACCTTACTGCATTACAAAAATGTCCATCAACTGTAAAACTCAGTGTCGATTTATCCATGCTAATTAGGATAAGTGCCAACGCAAAATTGAGTACAATGGACCTAACTTAGGATTTCCCGCTGTGAGAACATTCCAACAAGACCCCTCCACCACGAGATACAGAAAAAAAGACTTTAAATTTTTTTTGACTATCCAACATCCATAGAATGTGACTAACAGATGAGCAAAAACATAGAAAATAAATTTTTTTTTATTTTTTATTTAAAAAAAGAAGCATTTAAGAAGTAAATCTACCCACACACTAGATATAGCATTGAAGATTATTCACATAGTCTACAAAATCTACACAAAATAATAATACAGGGATAACAATTGTCCAAAATCCAAGATGCAATTGAAATGATTTATTGAGAACTGGTACCAGAAGACTTCAGAAGTTTACCTCCCCATAACTAGAGTAGCACCATTGCAGCAGTGCGCTTCTCATTGTTTCCTGGTCATGTGTCAATTTTTCTAACTCTTGCTTCCGCGACTCTTGTGTATCTGGGTCATGTTCAAAATCTCGAATCTGTTTTGCATTAAAATTTTGGGCAATGAGGATACATTTCAAGAGTTAAACAGAAATCCAAAAAAGGCTTCAGATTATATCAACAAGCTTGGGGAAAATATATCAGTTCTAGAATTTTGAATTCTTGATAGACACAAGACGTCAATCAAATTCCAACTAGAAAAGCAGGTTAAAAGACAAATAGATAAAGAATAGGAAACTGGAGCACCTGAAAACCTCTTTCACGAGCTTTTAATCTGTAGTCATCAGCAACACGACTAAACAAAGTAACAGTGTAGAGGGCATACTCATTGTCTTCATACAGCTTTTTAGATGACCTGGGGACCTGAAAGAGCTCAACTTAAGTACCCAGAAATCTACTAGGTGATTTAATCAAACAAAACGAAAATTACCTACTAGGTAAGAATATACATATTGGCTCATACGGGAGACCATAATATAGAGTATAGACAATGCACCAATTTAAAAGTATGAGATTATTTGTGGCACAGAGCACTTTGAAATGCACATAACCCCTTTCATGAGAGTAACGATAATATGATGTCCTTACCACATACTCAGTCAACGTCTCATAGCATGATAGCCAATCCTTTTGCGAGAACTTGGAAACAACTGCTAGAAGCGTAACCAAATGCTCTGATGTAACAACATCCTCAGGCTTTACCAAGTTAGAAAGATCTCTGACTGCTAAGCTGAGATGATCAAAAGCTCATCAGTAAAAAAATAGGGACAAAAAAAGTTCTCTAAATCCGAACACCAATGAAAAACTTGAGGGTCATACCTTCCACTCTGCTTGCGGTTAATAGCATTGAGTTGACTACGCACATTATTATACTCGGCACAACGAACCTAACAAAAGAAAAGTTTCAAGCTTCAACAACCACTTAAAGCAGCAAATCATAGTATTACTAGTAAAATTGCATCAATAAGCTACTTGAATAGCGTGCGCAATGATTACTAATGACTACAGACAGACAGTAATCAAAATTAAAATGATAAAGCCTATTTACCTTGAGATCATCTTCAACCTTAGCCACAAAACCATGAATTCCATCAACAATCTCCTTTAAAGGAGACATAGTTGGATATTTTGCTTCATCCCAAACAAATCTAACAAAATAAACACAACTCACAAATAAAATTTTCAATTTATACCCAAAAAATCAAATTATAGATCTTACTTCCAAAAAAAAAAAAAATTATAATAAAATTAAATTAAATTAAATTAAATTAAAAAAAAAATTCACCTTGTAAGATAAGAGTCAATAGGAACTCCATCAACGGTCAAAGAACCAGCATTAACACCAGAAGTTCTCTCAAGTTCATCGATCTGACGTCTGATCTTATGAGTTACTCCTTCCACAAAAGCATTTGCCTTAAAAAAAACGTAAATTAATTCAATTATCAAATCAATTGAAGAATTCGATGATACATTTAGGTTAAAATCGATTGAATTTACCTTCAGAAGATCATCAGCAAGTGATAGAAGCGAATCTAGGGTTCCAACACGAAGATTAGGTACATTGAACTGCATAATTTCAAACAATCAAATTCAAAATCACAAAATCAAATCAAAATCGAATTAACCTAATTAAGAAGAAGAAGAAGAGAGAGAGAGATGTATGTAATTACGCGGTAAAGAGGAGTGTCGAAGGATTGTTTGGAGATGGAATCTTGTAATTGAGACCATAAATTAGAGGAAGGAGATTGTACAGGAAGTGACACCATCCAGTATCGAGTCGCCATTGATGATTGAGATTAAGCTTTCTCTCTCTAGAAATGTTGTGTGTTTTTTTCTCTCTCTAAAAAAATCGATTGAATGATTGTTGATGATGAGGATGGTTTGTAGTAGTAAGAAGAGATCAAAGATGAGTGATGAGATGACAGAGTGCTGGAGGAAACTGGTGAACACGACAAAATTTTGTGAACACACAAGCTAAAGGTCACATGCTATTATTTTATCGATAAATTTTACGATTAACTACTTTACCCTCCCTAAATCATCATATAAGGACATGTTAACTAGGTGTCCTTCGATTTTTAACCGGTAATGTTGGTTGTGCAAGAACGATTAAGAGTATGGCTACGGATATGATATAAAATGAGAATGGATAGAAAAATTTCGTTTAAAAGGTTAAGAATAAGATTATGTTAAGTAAGACAGTATAGTAGATAGGTTTGAGAAAATTTAAGTCATCAACAATTACAATATGGTGAGTTTGGTGACATTCGTTATAGGTTGGAGCTACTAAGGTAGTGTTGTAGTGGTTAGACTACAATTGATAACAATGCATTACAAATAAGAAAAAAAATCTAGCTACGTCAACTCAAATACACGTGTCCAATATGTGTCCACAACTCCACAAGGCAAACGTGTTTTTGTGTTTCTTATTTTTACTAACTCACTTTTCCCACATTCATTATCCTGTGCCTCAATCAATTTCGCTCCTCATTAACTTAACCCTTCAACTCACTCACACAGCCGAAGTCTTTAAAAACAAAACCTTGACTATACACATATTCAATCACTAAATTCTTGTTTGATTTGTTTCACAAGTACAATGTCAACGATAAAAATCAAATAAGTAAATCTTTTAAAAACAAGTAGAGTAACAAATTTACTTAGATCCCATAAGGCCATAAGAGGGGGAAATCTCAATACTAGCTAGTTTAGAATGACTCCCATAAAAGGGGAATATCTCATATATAACCTTAGTTTTGTGAGGCAACAACCCCTACAATACTTCCAATCCAATAGGAGGAATTTTGGTGGAAGATTATAAATATACAACCGTAACGAATATGCTCAAGTTATAAGCATTAACAGATCCTACATTTCAAAACTGAAACTCACTACAACTAGCAGGAGGCGACAATCACTTAATCCCCATGCTTAATACATAGGATTAAGTAATTAACAATTAATTATACAGTCTAATATACATTCACTTCTTCAATTGCATGATAAACTTCAAGATGAATTGAATTTCACGATATCTCTTCTCTGATACTGGCCAAGAATAGCCTTAGCTCTCGTGCTTTCTGTGAATGTTCGGGTGATATGTCCATTTCCGAATCACTCAGATCAATAACAGATACTTGTTCTACATCACCTTGACATTTTGATACGTAGCGTTTACTTGCTACAGGAGACGGACTTAAGAGATCAACCACATCAGTTTCCATACTAGTTGGAAGCTCTGATTGGCGGTCGACACAGGATTTGATATTGATGTTGTGTTGATAGGTTTCTCCATTAAGGAATGAATCAGAAATCGTTAAGTCGATTTCAATGCTAATTTTTGATGCGGATGAGCTTGAGCATGAGGTTACTTTGTGACTTGCATTGCATTCAGTCTCAATGGCAAGGACCGGCCTTTCAGTTGTCAAATCAACACTGTCAATGGAACTGTGCTGGTTGGTTGGGAGTTTGACACACGACTCATACGCTAGGTGGGATAGGCCTGAATCAACCCTCTGACCACCTCTAGAAGTTACATCTTCTGGTTTCTGTGGTATACAACTGTTATGCTTTGAGGTTGGGTTGACTCTTACATTGTCTTCGGTCTCAATATCAAGTAACAGGCTTTGGAGTTGTGCATCAACATTGACCACAGAAGCCGTGTCACCTGAATTCTTTGTTTTTGATTTACGGCAATTCGGTTTCTTTTTTTGAGCTTTCTTTTCCTCAAACTCAACAATCTTCTCAGGACACGCACTGTACAAGATCTTTCCACAGTTAAACAGTCTTGCTTGATGTTTGGGATCATGCAATTTCTATATAACAGGGTCTTTTCGAAATCATACAGTTAAAAAGGAAAATCCTATACCCAAAAGGGAGGGCTTCTTAATGCATCATTTTTACCTCGCCCTTTGTTAATACTCTGTAAAATATACTACCTGTACAGTGTATATAATGGGCACCGTCCCATATTCCCAAAAATTATAGAAAAAAATTGGGCCGGAAATAGTTTTCAAGTTATGCATAATCTATCTTGTCACGGATGATATGGCATGATATTATGAAATCAACGTTTATACTAATGTAAGAAATCTTAATAATATACGAGTCATTTCTTATCCATTCCTCCATCCACTCACCTAAGTTGTGGCAGTTTTAAAAAAAAACCTATTGTTAAATATCACTGTTTAGTTAATTTGATAGCCTATATTCCAAACTTCCTATTTGGCTTATGTGACCAACAATTTCAGACAGGTAGTATATCTAAACAATTAGCTAAAAACATTCTACAGTAGTGAAATTTATTCACACACACTGAAAATGTTGAAAACTGCCACAGTGTTGGCCGTCATTTTAGGGTAATGTAATTAAACCATGATGAGAAATTGAGGACCAAACAATTATAGATTAATCATACCTCTTAACAAGATCAGCTGGTACTACGGATTTAAGGCCATCAAACTCTTCCCATGAAACTTCAAAGCAGTCTTTACCTTGGACTTTTCTGTGCTTGAGAATTTCAGATATGGGACATCTTACTGGCATCTGTTAATGAAACAATAATTTATGAAATGGCGATTTCCTGCAAAGCCTTCTAAAGTAAAAGTAGACATTATACTGGCAGTGGCAGGTCAGCTAACTTCATCCAGGATTAAATCATGACCTTCATGCACCATCCTCTCGGAAGAGAATTATTTAATGACAGCTAATGCTTACAGCATTAGAAATTTTAATTTTAAAAGGCTTCCTGGAAGTTTTATACCACATGACAGAAGTTCCCACTAATATTTATAGACAATTTAAAACACAATTAATTCACATAACGGAAAGCTTACCATGTGCAATGGAAGAGTAGCTCCTAAATTTGACGAAGAACGTAAATTGGCAAATTTCCGTAGCTCTCTTTCAGCAATTTTAGGAAGGATATACTCATCTGAAATTGGTTCAATAAAAGAAGGATAATCTCAACAAATCTTGCATACCAGCACTTGTTTAATGGATAAGATATAGCACAACATCACTAATATAGTCACGTTCTACATACTACCCCAAAGGATAAAAAAGATGAGGAAAGGCTATCAACTTCTGAAAATGGTGCTGACAATAGTTATAAGAAGGCTGTTTACTTCTGCAATAAAGGAACTCTAGACCATTGAATTTTAGTGATACTGACAATTAGAATCAACCTGAGTTAGTTGATCTCATTTAGTCATTTCATGACAATTCTCCCCTAATCACTTCTTCAGCGTTGGAATGCTGGACCAGGTTTGGAATAGATCCAGCCAACACATAAACTATGAAACAGTAGCTTACTAACAATGATACGTACCTCTAGAACATAAACTTATGAACCTGTTTCACTAATTTGTGGATCACCTCTCTCTAATACAACAAAAGCAGACATGCTAAACTTATTTGAAAGCTGCTGCTTTGTACAAACCTGTTTTCTCAGGAGGCCATTCAAAGAACTTAAAGCAAAGCTCCTGAAGCTTAGCACGCTCAAAAGGATGCACCGTAAGAACCCTGAAAAATTAAGAGCAGAGCAATCATCTTCTGACCTTGTAAATAAGCTGAAGATGCCACGTTGTCATAAAAGAAAAAACATTTGAAACACACAAGAGCTCTCCTCCTTTTCAGTTGTATTATTTGATAAGATTCTCATCTTTATTTTCATCCTATAGCTGCTACTCTGCTATGCTCGGTAGAACTTTACACATGGGTAGCCTAAGATTTGACGAAACAATTTGACAGTACTGTGTCTTCAGATATTTCCATTTGAGTCACTGAGAGTTTGTAACTTAAATTAAATGGGAGACTCCAACACTTGTTAATGGTATTAAGGCGATTATCTTATAAGGGAAAGGTGATGTGCGCAGTCGCACACACACAAATAGAGAGAAAATAATGGAGGAAAGAGAAAGAGCGATCAGCGTTCTGCTTTTGGTGTTTGTAAGTTCTCTTGAGTCTTGATCCCATCTTATCCTTGTTCCTCCCACTCCCTCAATTAGCATCCAACAAAACCAAAGATTCAAAATGTAAGAGCACAAAATATTACACAGCAAGAAACGCCTCAATCAAGGCTACTAAAAGCCAACACATGCAATAACGGATAAGTAGGGATTATAGGAACCAGCATCTATTTGATATATGAAGCTATTTCCTGAACTGTCTTGTTAAGAGCATGCTAGACAAAGGAGCCATAGAAACAGGGGAAAATAAAAAAGAAAGAGGAAAGGGCACTACCTATAGACAACATCTGAGTTCACATTATAACACTTTGGCTTCATATATGCTTGAATTATATGCGACACATCATTAACCTTTTCCAACGGAGGTTGATCTACAAAGGAGAAACAACAAACACAAAAAAAAAAGAAATCTTGATTGATATCTTGATTACCCACTCTGAATAAATAATGCTACCGAGTACATTTACAAAAAAAATGCCAATGACAAATTTGGGTAGCTGAAATTGAGTAAACAGTCTTGTGTTTCACACATAAAATATAGAAAAGGGAAAAAGGCATTATACAAACACACAAGAAAATAATAAAAGGGAAGAAAATTTTCAGTTTAATCATGGATAAACGCCATGAAAAAGATAGGCTTTTCAATCAAGTAAATAACATTGCCCAACATAACATGCAAAAACCCAACAAAGGAAAAGGAAAGCCACCAAGAAAGAATTGGAAAGCAGTGTTTTAGATCCAATTTATATTTCCACTACATTTTTCATCTGTTACTGGTTGCAGATGGAATAAGTTTCTCAAACTGAGATACATAAGATAGACCTCAAATGGCATCTTGATGCAAGTATGAGGAAACTAAAGGGTAAATTTATCATTTTATATCAAGTATGCAATAATCAACTTCAAATGACAGTTTAACCCACCAGTATTGTTTACTTGGTAATCTGTACAGTTCTCTTTCCCGTGACGCGCAGGAACCTGCGCTTTTTTCTTTGAGGTTTTCAATGACGTCAAGAAAGACAAACCATCTGATGCTATACGTTGCAGAAGTACATCTTCTCTAATTGATCTAATAACTTGGCATGCTGATTCCTGTAGAAATGAAGAATAATAAAGATTCAAGGCCTCAGTGACTTTCCAAGTAACGTCACACAATTACTCTACTGTGCAGAAAACAAAGAGCTTTTCATACTTACTGGTCCAAACCCACGAACACCATGAGAATAGTCACTTCCTAAAAGAAGTGATAGAGCAATCTGAAAAGTATGATTTCAATTATCAACCGGAGAAACAATAGCCATAACCATAAGCTGATGTCTAAGAATAAACAACTCACCAGTGAATGCCTTCCGAGTCCAAGTTTTTTCTCTATGTCATCCATTTCGTAGCAGACAATGTACCCTCCTTTTTCTATTCATCAATTAAGTTCTTTATTAACTTTGTAAAGATAACTGCGTTCATTCTAAAAGATTGCAACACTTCTGTTTTTAAGAAGGGATATAATAATTGCAACATCATTTGACTAGGCTACTAAGCTATTTTCTATCTCTAATTAAATCACTCACCATGTCATATATCTTGATACACAGTTCTTACACTAAAAGGAAAGAAATTTGAATCAGAACTAAAACATGTAAAGGAAAAATTAATCGAATCACTCACCAAGGCATATTTCTCGATACACAGTTCTTGCACCAAAAAGAAAGACATCTGAATCAGAAGTGAAACAACCATCCTGAAATGGAAAACCAAACTTATATATAAATATATCTGCTCATAGTTTTGAATATAGTGGTGGGTATATAATGTGAGGTTAAAAGGAGGCAAATCAAACAATAAAGCTCTTTGTTATACAAGAGGGAAAGAGTATACTACTCACACAAACTGACTCCGAGTTTAGTAGAGCACATTGTGCTTCAGCTTCTTCAATCCTGAAAAATAAAAAGGTTTAGGTTTCAAGACTGTTTAATAACATCTACCATTTTATAAACAAAACTTAATCATATATTCATACGGAAAACGTGACAGATAGTCCAGGCAGGTTAGCATTCCATCTTTTAAACAATTAAGTTTCTGGATACAGAAAGTATTATTGTTAGAAATCGCCAAAGTATTGAAAAAAAAAAAAAGTTTAAAAAAAAAGGAATGGAGAGACTGGAACCAAACCTAAGAACAGAAGATTTTCTCTTTTAACCAGCCAGTAGCTAGTTCAAACACTAACTGAAACACTTAAAATATACAATACAACTACAACTAATGATGTTGTAAATCAGAAAAAGCATTACGCATTACTCATCTAAACAAGGAACGCCCAGAACATACATTATAAATCAGAAAAGCATACACCTAGAGCATACAACATAACCGAAACTAATGATGTAGTAGATCAGATGAAGCATTATGCATTACCCATCTAAGCAAGGTACACCCAAAGCCTTGCCCAAAATTTTAGCCTCTTTGATAGTACCAGAGAATGCAGAGCCCATATTTCTTTTTAAGGAAGTAGTGTTTTGTCTGTCTACATCATCTTGTGTCACCTATATTGATTAAAAGTGAAGAAATGAGTCAATGATCTTCTTTTCTGCTTCATTGTTGAACTAAATAAAAAAAAAAAGATCAATCAATCAATCAATATACCTCATTTAACGCGTTCAAGCGCCTTCTATATGTAGAAATTTTGATGGCTGGAATAGCTCCATCTATTATTAACCAAAGAAAAAGTTAGACAAATTTGCATTTACACAAGCATTAGTCTTCAATCACAAGAATATTATGCCTTTATAAATCCACGAAAACAGCCTTCAGTAGATATCAAAATGTCCTAAAATCAACAATATCATAAATCCTCCATACTGCTAATGACAAGAAAACAAACCCAAAATGGCGAAAAGGATAAAGAAGACAGACCAGTTACTAAAATAACACTACAATTCAAGGAAATGAGAGCCCTCAATCGGTGAAAAAGACCCCTGAGGTAAACCTTCTCTCTCATTGCACAATATGATTGATTCATGCTTTGGAGCTGCACCATCCAACACGAGAGATCTACGCACACTCTCTTGTTCCTGCAAACCCAATTTTCAAGTAAGTCAACATTTTACTTGCAACTAATATGCAGACAAACTAGATTCATCATTGCATATTTGCATGTGTAACATAATAGGTAGAAAAGACAAGTTGGCCAAGTTGTTCAATTCTGGGCAAGAAGCATAGGTTCAATTCTCATTAAACTCATTTTAGAAGGACTACTCGTATTCTAGCTCTCAAAGTGTCACCTAAAGGTTAACATAATATGGAGAGTGTGTTCCAACCCAAATGCATAAAATAGCAGTACTAGGCGAGTGTCTGTTTGCGATATGATCCCATTGCAAGTTATGGTACTTGAATTTCATATCAGCTTCTGTGTGTGTGGGTGGGTGGGTGGGGGGGGGGGGTGGGGGGGGGGGGGGGGGGGGGGGGGGGGGGGGGGGGGGGGGGGGGTTGGTGTGGTTGGGGGGTGGTTTTTTTTGTGTGTGGGTGGGGGGGGTTGGTTTTGTGGGGTGGTTTTTGGGTGTGGGTTGTGTTTTGTGGGTGGTTTTTTTTTTGTTGTTTGTTTTTGCGTTTTTATTTTTTTTTTTCGTTTTTTTTTGTTTTTTTTTTTTCTTTTCTTGGTTTTTTTTTTTTTTGTCTTTTTTCTCTCTTCTCTTTTTTTATTTTTTTTATTTTTTTTGTTGGTTTTTTTTTTTGTTTTTTTTTTGGTTTTTTTTTTTTTTTTTTTTTTCTTTTTTTTTTTTTTTTTTTTTTCTCTTTTTTTTTTTTTTTTTTTTTTTTTTTTTTTTTTTTTTTTGTTTTTTTTTTTTTTTTTTTTTTTTTCTTTTTTTTGTTTTTTTTTTTTTTCTTATTTTTTTTCTTTTTTTTTTTTGTCTTTTATTTTTTTTTTTTTTTTTTTTTTTTATTTTTTTTGGTTCTTTTATTTTTTATTTTTTTTTTTCTTTTTTTATTTTGTTTTTTCTTTTTTTTTTTGGGGGGGGGAGGGGGGTGGGGGGGGGGGGGCTGGGCTTTTGTCTCCCGATTGAGCTAGCGTTTTAAGTAACTAACCTGTTACTCATAGCAATTTGGGAGGGAAAAAAATTCCTTTGTTTGGTTTATAATGGGTTACAAACAATTCTCCACATGATCAAAACTGAAAACACTTTCCTTTTCTAAAAGGAAAAATGGGACAAATATACCTCCAATTTTCCCATCTTCTGCCTACATTGCTCTCATCTACCCTTAATTCCTAACCCCTTCATACCTAAGGTAGCGATTTTCATTTAGGCTCCGTTTGTCTCGATGGAAAACGCTTTTCATGGAAAATAATTTTCTAAGAAAAATTTACCTAAAGTAGTGTTTTTTATTTAAAAATAAGGTCCACCAATAATATTCACAAAACACAACATATTGTTCAAGAGTTTAGCGCACAAATCTAAATAAACTTATGGTTTGCAGTACAACACTTAAACACTTCAACAGCACAGAAATCCCAATTAAAAAACAATAATAAAATACAATTTAGTGAATAATTAAACTACCAAAATCAAAAATACCATCAAATTCTGGAAAACTTTAGACATGACAACCCAATTAAACACCAAGTAATTACCTTTCTTAAACTAAATTAAGTATGCATAAACAACAACCCCAATAAAAGACACAATCTTTATATCAATGTAAAAGTAAATCATTAATCAAAATGAGCAGTAATAAACAAATTTATGAGAAAATTCAGTAAAAAATGATAATGGGTTCTATGATTTACTGTATAACAAAAATTAATTAAATACAAAAACTAATGAACTTACTGAAGATGATGAAGTGGTAAAGTTTTCTTGCAAGATTCCAAGATATCCCACAAATTTTTTACCCCCATTTTCGCCTTCTTTTAAACAGTTAAAAAAAATGGTTGGAAAATGAGAAAAAGGAAGAATTTTAGAGAGAAAAAAATGAGGAAGAAAGTTGAAGAGAAGAGAGGAAACAAGAATTGGGCAAAAGCTGCAATTTTTTTTGATTTTTGAAACTTCAAATAACGTTAATTGTTGATTTCCGGTTTTTTTATTCCGTTTATTCTATTATCTGAACCGAAATAATAAATGAACCGGTTAATTCACCTTCGAGAGTTCTACTTCTTGGCTTCTTGAATTTATTTCTCCTGTTTTTTTTTTACCTTTCATATTTTACCTTGTTTTAGTTTTTGTGGGTGTTTCTTTCTCAAAAAGTAAAAATAAAAATAAAATAAAAGTTTTTTTTGGGTATTTTGCCGGTTCTTCAGATGATCGTGAATCTGTATGTAGGGAAAAAACAATTAAAATTTGAAGAAGTACTCCGTATTTGAAAAGTTTTAATGTATGGAAAACATCAATTTTAATTTTATAAATCTTTCATAGTTTATGCGGATTTTTTCGCAACAAATAATAATTGAATCTGCTTACTTTTTACATTCACTCATCAAACTATTACATATTGTTACAAAACCATACTATCTACTACTACATTACATGGGACAAGAAGAAGCTTAAGGTTAAAATGCTCGATTGCCAATTGTTATCTACTCTGCCTCCTCAACTATTTCGTTAATGTCTAAGTCAGCTATGGTTTCCTTGCCAAATAACGTAAACCCGACAGTCACCTGCAGAATACTAGGTGTATAATTAATAATTCTTTAGTTAGGAGACTGAACATGTAAATATGGTTTTGTGCAGTCCAAGTGTTACCTTTCCATTCTTCTTATCCACCTTCTTGAGGATGCCTGAAAACTCGGCAAAGGATCCAGAAACAACTTTGACAGTTGTGCCAACTTTCAGGAATTTTTTCTTTCTTTCTTTTGGTGCAGACTCTGAAGCCTTTTTTCTTTGTCTCTTTGATTTTGTATCAGTAAGTGTTTCCAAATCACCCGTCTTAGAATCAAGATGAGGCATCTCTGACTTCTTCTGCGCTTCTTCAAAGGCTAGATCAGCCTTCTCCTGCTCCTCTTTTGCTTGCCTAAATATTATTTCTATGTCATCTTCAGATACTGGCCTGGGTTTGTTTATCTGCCGTTTCCTGAAAACATGGGGTAACAGATTTAACTCCAGTGCTGATCCTGAAAAGAAGAAATTTGTTTACTAGGGAAAATCACGTAGCCAAGTAGGTTAGGAGAAATAAATTGGACAGATCATAATAAAGTCAAGGCTAGCAAAGGTAAGTAGAGCATAGCAAAGTCAAATTCCAGTATGGTTTAAAGGATGCCACATGCCCGCATACACTATCAAGCACAGAAGATACAAAATCAGTCCAGATTAAAAACACGGCTCCAAGCCATCAAGTCAAGCACTGATAACGATTCTTGGTGATCAATGTTCCTCCGTAATTGAATAAACCAAATTGGCTCAATGAAAAAGAAGGTTCTTCAAAATGATAATTATATGCTGTCTCTAGTGCATGCAGAATTTTAATACTCGACTTCTACATAAAATTTCATATTCTGCAAACCACATGTTGACCATGTTACTTGCCATGCTTGATTAAACCATCACAACATTCCTCTTTTGTAGCAGAATTGATTACAGTATACCCCAAATAAAATCAAAATATTTAGTACAAGACCATATTGGTAATCCGTCAATTACTGTGGTATCATATTGGGATTAAGGCTTTGATTATGATGATGAAGTAATTGCGGTATCATGTATCTTAGATGGTAATAGCTGGTAATAAACGATAAAGACAAAACACCAAACAGACTTGCTATTCCTTTTCCAACATCTTCATTTCCCATCATAACCGCAACTTTGTATATTCTCCACCCAATAAGAACATGCAACTTAAAGATAGATATCAGATAGTATCTCACTATTAATTCACCCCAAAAGCAAACAAATAAAACACAATAATTTAATGTCTGAAGGAAAAAAAATCAGCATCGCATCCTTGACAAAACTACTCATTTCATGGCAAAGAGTCTAAGCAACCATCAAGCGCGATAATAATTGAAAACAGCTTACGTGTTTCCAACTTTTGAACCAATGAATCCTCCAATTCCATCAGTTTCTCTAATGAAGTCATGCATTTCCCTGTTCATCACACATCTAAAGAATACACACCCTGGAAATAGTGGTTTTGACTTGACGGAGATGGAACCACTCTTCAACTTTCTCTTCTCTTGTACTGCAGGAATATAAAGCTGAAATAGTAGTAAGAAATGTTAAACATTTAATAAATTCTACTCCACTTCACTCTTCAATCTGCCTAACCTTTTCACACTAGTACATGATATCAATCCTCGTTGAACTATTAACAAAGCGAAAATGACAGAAACTGTCTAGCTTCATGTTTCACAAATCCAAACATCATGACTCATGAGACTTTCAACTAGAAATATGCACATAGTAAGAGCTTAGGATGACAAAATAATAACCTTAGTNCATAGTAAGAGCTTAGGATGACAAAATAATAACCTTAGTAACTTCAAACAAGAGAAAGTTTACTTTTATGCATCTTATGCAGTAGTTCAATGACAATCACAAAAAGTGTTTATCCATCCTAACATACAAGGAACAAGATCTTTCCATCAGTACACATACACAACTCTAAAATATTCGGCCGCCAACAACATAGCTCAGATCCCACATTAGGCAAACATGTTAGAATTTCCCAAGCAATTCACAACCTAGCATAATGTCCACTACTCCACTCTTCTATATAGAACTCCCCAAGCAATTTACAACCTAGCCTAAAGTCCAGTAGCCCACTCCTCTAGATATTTCGACGCGAATGACTAGGCACATAGCTAAAGCCTAGGCACAACCTATGAAGCATGGGTACCTTTGAGAACTTGGCGAATCTGTCCTGGGGTCGTTTCGGGGACGGGGACGGTGCGGGGACGCCTGAAAAACGTCCCGGGGTCGGCATCAATTGGGCGGGGACGGGTGTGCTACTTTGGGGACGTTTCGGGGTCGGCATCAATTGGGCGGGGACGGCTGTGCTACATTGGGGACGTTTCGGGGTCGGCTTAGATACAAAATAGAAGTCCCCAACCTTTTTAAGACAAAAGTCCAAATGCAAATAAGAGCCCAAGGCCCACATTATAAAAAATCCACTCAAACCAAAGTCTAGGATTTATTGTTTGACAAACTAATTCACCAACCTTCTTACTCAGTTACTCCTCTAGTACTCTTTAATCTCCATCTCTTCATTCCTTTTACTTCACTAAATTTTTTCTCCTCTAGTCTCTTCAATTATCTGTAATTGTTCACTCAACATTTATCCTTATCGACTCTCCCTCAACACATATTGCTTCTTCACTCGACATTCATCAAAGCATCAAATAAAAAGTGTCATGCGACATCGACTTGGACTGAATTCCAGGTGAAGTTGCACGAACGACGGTGAGTTTGCTGGAGACCACGACGACCACAAATCGATTAATGATAATGTTGTACTTTAAAATAATGCTGTACTTTAACGTTTTATGAATTAACTATTATGTTATTGTTACATTAAATATTAAATACTATTGTATTTTAAATTATTTAATTTTGTGATTATTTAATTGCCGATCCTTGCCGTCCCCGTTTTTAGAAATTTTGATTTTGCCGTTTTTCGTCCCGTTTTGACCCCGTGCAACCTAGGGCACAACATGATCAAATTTCCAGGGCAATTCACAACCACCACTACTCCACTCTTCTATATAGAACTCCCCAAGCAATTTACACCTAGTCCAGTAGCCCACTCCTCTAGATATTTCGACGCGAATGACATAGGCACACAGCTAAAGCCTAGGCACAACATGATCAAATTTCCAGGGCAATTCACAACCACCTAATGTCTACTCCTCAAATCACAAACCACTACACTCTAATGATCTAATCCAATCAAATTTTAGCTACTTTACTTTACACTAAAAACCCACCAAATTTTCATTATAGCCCAACTCATTGGTCGATCACATAATCATCCTCTTCAACCCAAAAAACCTCATCTTCTAAATTTGAAGGAATATTCAAAGTAACGCAAATTTCCAATATCACAATACTCAATTTATATTTATTCAAAGTTCTATACTTCAATTCTCTTATAATATCTCAAAACTACCCACATTTTACGATCCTACCAATCACAAACATCAAACATTTGCAATTTCAATCCCAAAAAAAACAATTAAAAAAAAAATTTGAATCTTTATCAAACCCACAAACCAAAAATAGCATAAATGGTAAAAAAAAATCATGAAATTAATTCCAAAAAAAACAATAATAATAATAATAATAATAATAATAATAATAACTTACCTTAAAATCAATGTCAGGATAATTGTTAGCAAGAGAACGAGCAAGACGTTCAGTGGTCTCCTGCCCGGTGGCCCGAGAAACCCGAAAAACCCACCATTGAGGGCCCAATTGGGCCAAGTTATCAAGGTTGAGTTCTTCAGTCCAAGAAGCATATCTCTTTTTGGGTTTTTTGAGAAGTCTCATTTCAACTTCTTCTTTCCAATTATAAGCTTTACTCTTTCTCCTCTCATTTTTAAGCTTCCTTCTCTCTTTTGCAGGCAGTTTATCTTCTTCTTGTTGAAGGGAATTTAGGGTTGCTGAGATTAGGGTTATGCGTTTGAATTTGGGGGTGATTGGGAGATTGAAGGGTGGAAGGAAGTTTGGAGAACATGGATTCCAGTGTAGAATTCTTTGGTTCATTTTTTTTTTTTTGTTTATCTTTGGGGTAAAAAAAGGAGGGGGAAAAGTGTTTGGAGTTTTATATGTGCACAAGAGAGGACCATCGGACCCGAGTCGCGACTCGATGGAGTTGTTTGGCAATCGAATGTTTCTATTCGCGACCTGACTAATAAGTGGACTATATACGACCCATAAGACCATAATGTACTCATGGGATCATGGTTGGTGTAGAAATGTAGACAACTTGTGCAAGATGCTAATTTAGTTTTGTAGGTTCAGTCGTTTGATCAACTAGTCTTTTTAGACATCTTGAGTTTATCAGTTTTGTAAGTTGGTTACTAGTTTTGTGAACCGTAATTGCTTCATATTTTAGACAACGACATAAAAGGACATTAGCTTTCATTTTGGCTAAAAATACTTGCAATTAAAGATAACTATAAGGTTGTATCATTTTTTAGGACAACCAGTTTACTTAGACATATTAAACCCGTAGCCCAAATTTTCAGGTTTACTTAATGAGTCGTGTCTAGTTTAGCGACTTACTTAACATGTCAAAAATCAATATCCTTGATCAAAACTCTTAGTTTTTGCCCGTGATCCGATTACATGTGTTTTTTGCAAGTAAAATTACTAATTCTATATAATCTTGTCATTTCATGTCAAACAGCTTAGTTCAATCAAAATGTTTTGAATATTTTGTGTATTCAGCCTACTTACTAAATGAGTTGAACCCTAACATTATCATGTCCATTTTAACATCACTACTCCAAGAAAAACGAAGGAAAAAACGCATCATTTACACATCTACGCCCCCCAATCTAAGCATGTAAAAATACATCATCAATGCCCTCAAAACTAAGGTGAATAAAACGCATCATGTCATCTAACACCCTCAAATCTAAAATAAAGAACGCGTCATATTATATCTAAAGCCCTGTCGTCCTTTAAACTTTATGTAATCATCAACATTGTTGGGCTAGAATATTCAAAGAGCAAAAATTAAACATAGAAAAGTGTGATCTTTAAAGCCCAAGTACCAAAAATCAATCTACCTTTAACCTTTCCTCTTCCCACATCATCACTCTCTTCTCTTACCTTAACAACTCCTCAATCAATCAATTCCCTTCCTTTCCCCTGCCAAAAAAAAAAAAATCCAGAAAAAAAAAAATGGCATTAGAATTATGGGAAACATTAAAACTATCAATAACAGCATACACAGGACTTTCACCTGCAACATTTTTCACTGTAATTGCAATAAGTTTAGCTTTATACCATGTTGTTTCTGGGTTATTTGGATCATCTTCATCTTCTTCATCACATAATCATCCAAGATCATTAGAAGAGATGGAGCCGTTGCCACCACCTGTTCAAGTTGGTGAGATTACTGAAGATGAATTAAAACAATATGATGGTACTGATCCTAAGAAGCCTTTGCTTATGGCTATTAAAAGTCAGATCTATGATGTTTCTCAAAGCAGGTTTATTTTCATTTCTTTTAATTATAATTGTGATTTTTGATTTTTTTTTGGGGGGGTTTATTGATTATGTAAATTGATTGTTTGTGTGTTTAGTTGTTGGGATTTTTCTGGGGTTTGTTGATTTGATTGAAGAGGAATTTGTGATTAATTAAAAGGTTTGAGCTTTGGGATTTTGTAGGTTATATGTTTTATTTCTCTTTTTTTTTTATCTTTGGGTTGTAATTTCATTGTTTGTGTGTTTTGTTGTTGGGAATTTTTTGGGGTTTTGTTGCTTTGATTGAAGATGAATTTTTGATCAATTAGAAGGTTTGAGCTTTTGTTTCTAATATTGAGATTATGTTAGGGTTTAGTTGTGGTTGATTTTGATGCTTTGTAGTACAATTCCAACATATTGTTCTGTGTTTTTGTACTTTTGAAGAAGAATTTGTGTTTACTTAAAGAAGGTTTGAGCTTTCATTTCTATTGTTAAGGCTATGTTAGGGTTGAGGTGTTTGGATTTTGATGCTTTGTATAATTCCATCATATTTTTCTGGGGTATTTTGATTAGAGATATGTGTTTACCTGATTAAAGTTTCAAGCTTTCGGAATTTGTAGGTTATATGAAGGTGAATTAGCTTCACTTTTCAATCTCCATAACATGGCAAAATCTTTTGCCTAGTACTTCTTCAGGCTAGGGTTTATGTGTATTTGAATTTTGGTCATTTTCATATGCTCAGTTTACTAATTTAGATATTTTGATCGAAGAAGATAAATATGTCCCAATTTCCCAAATCAAAAGAATTAAGCTTTGTTTAAATTACCTTTTCTTGATGATATTTGTTTGGGTTTAGGTGTGTTTGGAATTTGCTGCTTTGCATAACTTTAATTTAGTTTCTGGGGTTAGTTTGGGTTTACGTGGTGTTAAAGGTTAAAGGTGCAGATTTTGGGAGTATTGGGGGCTTGGTTGTAAAGGTTGATGAGTGTAATATGAGATTTGTGTAGTGCGCTTATGTGGGTTGAAGCTTTGTAGTATCTGAGAGAGGATTTCAACTGGTATTTTCGATGTCTTAGGGAAGAAAATGTACTTTTTCATGCCACGCTTTTGTTGTGGTGTTTTTGTTGTCGATTTAGTTAGAACACTGTTTGGGCTTTCACTCCATGAAAGCTGAAAGGTGTGGGAGACTGGGAGTGTTTCAATTCCGGATCATTTGTTTATTTCGTGAAATTGCTTTTGCTTTTTTCTTTTGTGAAATTGTAATGTGTATGGTGATCCTGTAATAGCCTTCTTTCTTATTTAAACTAGCGAGGGTAACTGTATAGTTATTGACCTCTCCTTTCCACTGAACCACACCCGTGTCACTCATTTTTTCATCCATCTTCCATTTCTATTCGTGTTATACTGTGATGCAAACCAATGAACTTCAAATCATACTTGCTACATAGTCAGACTCATGCTGTGTCCTCGACTGGTTCGATGGTTACTGGAAGTGATTTACAACTTAAGATGGCTTACCTTTTTAAGGAAATTTTTACTTAAAGTTTGAGTTGATTATTTGAGTTTTGCCTATTGGAACTGGGAATTTAGTCTTTTTAGCTTTCTAAATATCATTTGGATTCTAAGCTAAGCATATTAACCTGTATGAAGCTGAAGTTGGACTGGTACAATTTCCAGGAAAGCGGAAAGTAAGCTTATACTCCCTCCGTTCCTAGATGTTTGATACGTTTAGAATCACTATTCATAAGATCGGAGAATCTTTTTTAATTACATTTAATATATAAAACATAATATAGTTATATGGGATATTGTTTGATTCGTCTCAATGAGTACGTTATTAATATCCAATTATTATAATTTTTACATATACACAACAAAAAATATTTAAGGTCAAACATGAACGTTGACATATGTGCAAGTCAAAACGTATCAAACAAATTACAAATGCGAACGGAGGGAGTATGTTTTACTCATCATTGTCTTTCAAAAGTTATTTGGAAAGAAAAATCAACCGAATAAGTTTGGATGTTCAATTTTAAAGAAAAAAGACATGAAATCAAACTTTTCCACTTTGCTTGTTTTCGACATTTTGTTTTGCTAAACTTGCATCGATGTTTACAAACTTTGTTATGTACTGGGTACAACATCATGACCTTGTCCTTTTGGATTATAACAAATTACTTGATTTGTGTAACTGGTAAGATCTCACTCCCTGCCTTATGCTGTAAAATTCTTAATCTGTCTGCTTTTCTGGTTTGTTTTCATGTCGTAGCTAAAAATGTCTGTGAGATGCTGAAATGCCTGTGAGAGTGGTTAATCCTTATTATCCTCCTATTATACGAAGTATATGCCCATATATATGATGTTTTATGTATCAGAATATTGTTAAAACACATTGCAACTAAAAATGTCTGCAAAGCCTCAGGAAGTTCTGCCTTTTGCGAGGAAAAATTGGTATCTCCTTGAAAGCTTTGTGAAAATGAAGAATTTTGGAACAAGCCTAAAAACCTTTCACTCCTCTCAATATTGTATGGACATTAACACTATTGCTTTGGATTATTTTAGGATGTTCTATGGTCCCGGCGGACCGTATGCATTATTTGCCGGTAAGGATGCCAGCAGAGCTCTTGCCAAGATGTCCTTCGAAGAAAAAGATTTAACCGGGGATACCTCTGGCCTTGGTCCTTTTGAGCTTGAGGCATTACAAGACTGGGAATTCAAGTTCATGAGTAAATATGTTAAGGTTGGAACTGTCAAGTCAAAGGATGCCCCGGCAACTGACGAATCCTCTCCTAGTGAAACCACCGAAGCTACCGACAGAGAGGCTCCAAGCCGTGCAGAAGATGTCCCATCAGAGAACCCAGCAGGAGAAACCATAAAAACATCTGCGACTGATGGTGAGAAAAAGGACGAGTAATGATGTAATGTACCACTTCTTTAGCTGTATACCGACTACCAGATTTGGAAAGCTAGTTTTCAAGGAGTCAGGGGTGGGAAGTATTTTGGTGAAATGCTTTGACAATTGAATCTTTTAACACAGGAAGCTATTTGCTTTTTAAATGCTGTTGTAAATAAACATGCTTGTATGTGAGAACTCCATTGAATAAATTTGATGACAATTCAGGAGTCAGTTGAAATCATTGCCGCCTATCTCCGTCTCACCTAACACAGTTACTTGTCTCACGGCATTAATGGAGGTAAACGATCCTAAGTTTCTTGTGGATGATAACGAATTAGTGAGAGATAAATAATATGTGCTTGCAAAATTCACATGTTTTGATGGTTGAACTAAAATTGTTTCACCTAAAAATCATAAGAAAGGTTATGTTATTTGCGTGAATTTTAACGTTACTCGTTCATTTGCTAAATAGTACCGTGTAATCTGGGGTTTGGCCCCTCAAAGACTTTGTTAGCTACATGAGTTGTCATTCATAATTGATTTTTTGAACACAACAAAGTTTATCTTCTAACGTTTTTTGTTTTAATTTGGTATTTTGATAACAAAAGGAACATGAGTTTTCTTTTTAAAAGAAAAGTTTGAGAAAATGGTTTCTGTCCTTAAACAAAAGAAATGGAAAAATAATGCAAATTATTTTTCAAAAAAGTGTTTTCCTTTAAAACAAACGGAGTCCTTAATCTTTTATTTGATTCATGAGTTCTAACGAATATGAAAACAAGTTTCCACTTTCCTATCGTCAATTTGTAAACTTCACATGATCAATTGTGACTAATTTTAATTCATATTGTCTTTACATGTATGACTAGGCTTTATTTTAATTCAAATTGTCTTTACATGGGTCATATATTCCAATATGTTTATAACTTTATATAAAATGATAAATTAATTGCAAAATACCTCTTACCAATAAGGTAGATTGACCAAATGAATAATATGAATAAGATAAATATTTTTAAAATTATATACATATGCTGAGAGATTAAAATTTACTACGTAGTACTATGTTTATAACTTTATATAAGGTGTATAATATCCATATGTACACCAATTGTGACTCACAATAGAATTCACTCAACTTAAGCTCATACAATTTCTCAAAAAATTAATGTAAATTAAAATCCAAATTTTGAAAATAACTTTATCACACTGTGTAATCAGGCACATAGAAGACTTGTTCGTTTGTAGCAGTAATTTATATATAACTTGAGAGATATATCATGAACTCATGAATAATTATAACTTATAAAGTAAATTAAAAAAATACCTTGATGAGACACCATAAGATTTGTGATACTAATAGGAGCCTACAAAGTGAAAATGAATAGATTTTTTTTAAAATCACTAAATTCATTGTCAACTACCATCAACTATAGTCAATTTATTTGCCGAGTAGTTATGAAGATTACAAATTGAATGTTGTAGGATACCACGCCTAACCTAAATTTCTAAGATCCCATAATAGCATATAACACCCACAAATTATCAATATGAACACCCATGACCCATATAACTCAGTACTTTGTACACATAGGCCATGGCAAAATAATTAGAGGCTATGTTCTAAAAAAAACTAAATTAGGCCTCTATATTAATAATATTCAGATGTTATTATATATTTTAAGCAATAGTATATAAAAAAATCTAAACTTTAGGGGCTCTATATATGTTAGGGCCCTGTGCGGTGGGACTCCTTGAGCCCCTCTAAAACGGCCCTGATACACAATTAAATTGTTAATGTCATCATAAATCCCACAAATGTATACCGCCTTCCTTTTGCTTGTTAACGAAACTAGTTAGGGTTGAAGGTTTATTTATTGTTACGAATATTTCCAATTTTTTAATGGAACATGCCTAAATAGTTATTGCGTGCTTAACACAGATAATAAAATCACACAAAAAACGAACTCACTAAGTTACATTACTCAAATCTGAATATAAAACTTGCTACTCCGCATTAATTGACCAAAACGTGTAATAGTGTCATGATCATTATAAGTGTTGTTGAAAAAAATGATTATAAACACTCTAATAGTCTAATAATCTTTCTAATTTTCAAACCAGCATTATGATTGCAATTTAACCTCATTTGTCATTAACAATTTCCAAAAATATTTCAGCCAATAGCTAAGTAAGCAACTAAATTCAAACTTAAACTCAAAACCCTTTAGTTTAATGATGTGTTTAAATTAAATTAAATTAAATTTGTTGTAATCTTTAACAACTAACCCTCCATTTCAACCAATATACAGCTTAACCCAAATTGTCAGACAATGCAACCTCAGCTCAATCAATAACATGGGACCATTTGCGGCATATGAATTATCAAACCCGTGGTTGTCACTTTCTTACACTAAATGACACTTCTTTAGACTTATAGCATTACCACTTACATACAATTGATTTCTTGATTTACCATAAATCATATTATGCTTCAAAAAAAAAAAAAAAAAACATATAGTTACAACTCTATTATATTTGGATCGTTAACATGCTATTAAGACGAAGTTGTTCATTTACGAAACTATGGGTGATTATTATGATTCTTGTTGCGAATTCATCGATATTGTTATATCATCCGATTGCATACGAAATCCATTCAACAAGATCAACTAGACGCGGTTTGTTGCATCGTTCTGAAGCAGCAACTAATAAGATGGTTCATGTAAATGTTGGTAGCTCAAATGAAGTTAGTCATGAGGTAAAAACATTTCGTACTGTCGCACATACGTCTATTCCAACTGGACCTAATCCACTTCATAATTGATCTTTTTATTCATATTTGTTAATTATAGAAAATAAATCATCACCAGTTTTTTTTACTCAAGTTTAATTTCTAGCATATTTTAATTAAGATCATATCAATGTTATAGTTTTAAGTATATGTTCATAGATTATATATAATACAGTAGTACATGTTATAAGATAAGTTGGAAATCCTGTATTCTTAATAAATTTTTTTGCTCTGTGGTGGGCACTTAATATATTTTTGTAATTTATATGACATAGGTCTATTAGTGTATATTAATTATTTGAAGCAATCATATATATATATATTTTGATTCTGTAATGTGTACTGGGTTTGGATGATTTGAGTCGTTGGGTTAGTCGGATATTTGAAGCAGAATTGATACTTGAACCATGTGTTTTTTAGGTACTGTGTGTGGATGATATAATTAGGCAGATTTTTATATATATTTGCGGGTGACATCCTAAAGGGTTGACCCGGCCCAAACTCCACATAAAACTAATGAGTTTTTATTGAGGTTTTAATACTTCATTTTAGCGAGTTACTTTAGTTGAACATGATTTTAGGTTTAACAAAGTTACTTTGTTTGATTTGAATTTATGATTGTGTGACAAAACTACAAAAGCTTAAACAAACGAATTACAGAGCGTATAATATAACCCAATCAAATTAGGGTAAACTGGTGAAGGGGATTCAAGTCAAGTTGTGGGGTTAAAAGTGGTTAACCTACAATTCGTGAGTCCAACAACATGAACTTGAAATATCACACACAAGACAAAAGCCATTTAATTAGCAAAGTTACTTTTTTTTTTTTTGTCTAAGTCTAATACTTACCTAAAGTACTTGATAGAGAATAAAACAAATTCTTGCGATTCAACCATCAGCGCCTTTGGTTGAAATTGTCTTTTAATATGGTATCAGAGCTAGCGTGACACAAAAATCACGGGTTCGAATCTCATCCACTTCTTTCTTCTAGGTGGAATTGTTAAACGCAAAGTATATATAGCAACCATGCTACATCCACACTTCAAACCCAACAGACTCTCATGTAAAGGGACGTGATAGAGTAAAAAACAAACTTCTAGACCTCAACCATGCATCAGCTTAAGCTTTTGGTTGAGATGACCATTTAATAGTAGCCATGTATATCAAATTGAGAGTCCAAGTAGCTGGTTTGAAAATATGGGATCAAATTAAATCCCAAAATTATATAGTGAATTATTAGGGCAGCGCAGACAAATTAAAGAATAATGTAAATTAAATATTCTTAACTAAGTGATGTATAGCCAACTACTGCCAAGTAACGACAGGTATGTATATGTATGAACATTTGTCATCTTCAATTGAACTTGATTACATAAGATAATTAGGTATTAGCCAACTAATTAATCTCATCACTTAAGATAACATAAGAATATAAGATAGATATGTGAGCAGCTTCTAAATTTCTTACGACGTTTATGTTAAGTGTTAAAAAATAGTACTTGAAAAAAATAGGACAAAAGTTAACGTTTAGAATTTGAGATAGATTTAAGCTATGTCATATTCAAGTTCATATTTTACAACTGGTAGTTTGGTTATTTGATACAATGTTAAAAGGTAAATGGTCCCAAATGGGTTTCTTCTTATCTTGGTAAGTCTCAACTCTCAAGAGTCAACAATAGATTTAGTAAGTTGTATGATACACTCATAACTCGATCATACAGCTTCTAAAGTAATGCAAATGACCCCCAGTTGATGAGTATAAAGAGTATCCATAGAATCATAAATCAGAAATTTTAATATGTCGTATAACAAACATGTTTGATTGTTTGTTTTAAACAGATTTTTTTGTCGTTGGTGTTTGAAAATTTGAATTATAACTTTTTGGTTTATACTTTGCGTTATGTGTCAAATTATTAGACAGTTTGACAAGAGACTTGCTCGTGAAAAAAATTAATTCTTTACTCTATTTTGCATATTTGCACTTCAAATTATATTTATGCATGTAATACCAATAATATTACGGAGTAACTAAGTTGGTGGAGTGCGAATATGGTAGTTGAAATTTTATAAAATGCTAAATTTGTACTAAATGTACTTATTATAATTCCGAATTGCAATAAAATTATGCCATGGACATTTAAAAAAAAAAAAAGAAAAAAAGTTAGGATACCTTTATACCTGTTTTGATCCAACATATTGATATTAAGCCATTATACATTTACACCCAATATGTCAAGCCCAAAGAGATCAACTATTTGGGGAATATAAATTGTGGCCCAAACAAATCATGATGGGTTCTAAGCTAGTCCAACACATAACTCAAACTCATTATGTGCTAGATTTATTTTAAATAATTGATTAGCCTTAATTTAAGTTTGCATTTTGTAATAAGATATTTTCATTTCATGCATGATTAGCTGTTAATATGTTACTCTTAACTTGATTACTTGAGATTGAATAATTGATCACATAACTACCTGTCTACTTAAACTTTTCGATCTACACCTACTGCCAGGCAACGATCGACACGTATGTTCTTTGACATTGTCATTATTCTTCTATTATGAAATTAAAATGGTTAATAGTTAAGACACATAATTAGAATTGGCTGACTAATTAATAATATATAATGCTAATTAGAATAGTATATACTTGAAAAAAATGCTTCTAAATGATTTTTCCATTGTAGTTACCTGCTTGGTTAGAAAAAAAGGATAAATGACGATTTTATAGTATTATAAGAATATCAGCGACAAGTAAAGAGGCAAATAAAGACTTAAGGTTATGTTTTATCATCTTAAAAAGACAAATATTGGTTTATTTAGTTGAAAGAACGTCATTCTATTTTATCCCTTGTCCAATTCAGTCTTATACATAATAAATTTTGTATATTATAATCAGATTTGATCCAATCAGATCAAATCAAGTCTATTAATAAGTTCTAATCAGGTTTGTTTACCCTTTCACTATTTATCATTTGCAAGATTGTAAAATTTAATAAATTAATCAGCGTCCATAAAATAAAGCACCATCAATCATGTACCGTAAGAAATGCACGGTTCAACATTATACTAATACGCATTACTACGTGTGCTAATAATGCATGAACCTAATTTTGACACCCTAAACTTAAGTAACAAACCATATACATTCGCCAACCAAAACATTCATTATTAATCTTCCAATAATTTTTCTCATTCTCAGAAATTCTGCTTTTTTAGCTTCAAATTGATTGTTTCCATGATAATGCAAAACACTTCATTCCTCTACACATTAATATTGATCTTCATGTTCTTAGCACTATTACTACTTATGCAATTCTCAACAGGCAGCCGCGAAAATTTGATGAACAATGAGTATAGAATCTACACAGTTTCACATAGGAGGATCCCACGACGTATTCCAAATCCGGTTCAAAATCGTTAAGGGTCTTTGAAAATTCGAGCTTTGATCGAGTTTCGAAGAATGTTGGATGAAGGTTGTTTTTAGTTTTAAGATTTGAGAGTGTTACGATTTTTTTCTTCAACAACTATATAGTTTATAAGCAGGTTATTTGGTGAAGGCAGAAATTCAGTACAAAAGTACATTACGGTTGCACGAAGGAATAAGGTTATTTGGATAGAGCAATGTAGCAAATTTTGGCTAGTTTACCGTGACTAGTTAATTTTATTGTTTCATCCTTAAATATATTTGTATATGTTTTTATAGTAGTACGTATGAACATGCATATGTAGTTAGTTCTTGTTGATTTTAGTTATGTCAAAGATTCTTTTTGTACAATATAAGTTTACATTGCATCATTCTTTTTCAAATATAATCCATTAAACAGATTATTCTATTGCATCATTCATTACTAATTTTACATTTTTACATTCGTAATTTTTTTACCGATTTTTCTAAGCGTGTGCTTAGTTCATTAATTAATTTGTGATATGCTAGAATTGTATAGCATATGACCATATGCTTATAAGCTAGCTATCAACTTATCAATATTACAAATCATATGCTTGAATTCTACATACGTTCATATTATATCGACAAGACAATGACAATTAGTGTTCGAGTTTAAAAGTCACACAACCAACATTACAAAAATTAAAGAACGGAAAGAGTATATTATTATAGGACTATATATAGGAGCTGATATTTTTTATGTATTAGTGATGATTTTGAGTATATTTTTAAAGAGATGATAACAAGCACAAAGTGTCATATTGTGGAATGTAAACTATGTACGTTATGTAAATGGAGCATATCCAAAATGAAAAGAGGAAAGAGGTCACATAATACACGTTTAGATAAGGTGAATATGGTTGAAGAAAACAAAGATGACAAATGGCAAATTAGACACAAACTTTGCCGCGCATCATTTGGAGAGGAACAAGAAACAGAAATGGAGCATCAAAAAAAATAAAAAATAAAAAATAGTGAGTGGAAGAACGATGCTCTTGTCCTTCCTTGGAACTTAAACTCATAAACAAACAATGTGATTCAAGAGAAAGTGAATTGAATGAATGAGTGAGATATTATGGGTATATTTGAAGAAAAGACACTAGATTAATCCGATTTATCATATAATTTACTCACGTCTAGCGCATATAAATGTTGTATGTCGGATTTTAGCTAAGCAAAAAGAACTACCCGTATATTACATATTATAGTTTTATTTTTTAGATATTAGAACTGTGTAATCTATATAATGGATAAATGTAGTATCATACGGCATATATGTGCGTTAAATTGTGTTTGTGATAGTCTTGCTCTCACCCTCACTTTGTTACCATCCACGTGGGACATCAACCCTCTTGGTGTTCCACAAAATTGCTCAAATTTCTGTGACTTTGTATAAACAAATGATATTATTATTAAAAAAAAAATAAAAAAAGACTGATCAAAGTGAGTGAACTAAAGAGTGAGTAAGTGAGTGTGTGAGTGGAAAAATGTGTGCCTAAAATGAGATTTTAGCGGTGCCCCATTATTTTAGGCACAAAGCATAAAAGTGGGCAACTCAAGTATTTTTGAGAATTACGTGACTTGTGTTTATACTGTTGAAAAACTTATTCATCAGAAAAACAAAAAAAAAAAAAAAGGAAAAAATTTTAATTATGGGAGAGCAAATTAAGGGTGAAGATTGGCTACCTGAAGGATGGAAGGTTGAGATCAGAGTTAGAAAAAGTGGCAAAAAAGATAGAGTAAAATCTCATTATTCTCTTATCTTTTCATTTTCAAAGTTTTTAATTTATTAACATTTTGTGTGTTATATATGTTACATTACTTACAAATTTTATGATATTGTTTTGTCCTTTCAAATAAATATAAGTGATGTTTCTTAGATAAAATATATGCATTGATGCTACATTGTTTTCTGGGTAATTTTTTGTTTGATGATGAGTATGATTGAATGAACAGGACACTTTCTTTTGTCAGTAGAAACTCAGAATCAGTATTTGCATGCATTTGAGTTAGCACACTGAACTGATAAAGTGATAAAGAACTATACTGAAAAATGTGTGCCACAGGTTAATGGGAAGTGATTTCCGCACACCTGTGTGCATGTAGATTACGGACAAGCAAACACAATAAAAAATATGCGTGCGGAAATATACTCAGCTCACAAGTTCATTCGATATGCCTTTAATAGCTAGCTAGCTCTCTTAAGCTCGTTATTAGCAAAGTCTAATTCGATGTTTCGATTCCATTTCAGTACTACACTGATCCTGTAAATGGATATATATTCCGGTCATTGAAGGACATTGATCGGTATCTTCTGTCTGGAAAGCTAGGAAAGCATGTAACCAAGAACAAACCAAAGAGCGACTTAGATAGTGACAACCCGAAATTTGATTTCATTCAGCACATTGTAAGTACATTGACGACTAGCATCAATTAAGTTTAGAATGATATATGCTTATTTTTTTTCTAATTACTAACACATTAGTTTTTGCTATTGATAAGAGTGTACCACCACTACCAAAAAAGAAGAAATCGATCAACTCAAATGCTGCCAAGAAGGTGAAGTTAATTTTCGCTTTAAGAGATTGATTAGTTATAATGGTGCAGCCAAATTAATTTTGCGTTTCTGAGTAAAGATACACTGGCTTTTCTGTTCTAGGTTGGTCAAACTGCTGTTCAAGGACAGAAGAAGGCCAAGGATGAATCAAAGAGAGAAAACTCCGCAGAAGAAGACTTGAAGGAGACAGTGAAGAAATCGGACAGTAGATCTTCGAAAGGAGGGAGTGCTCCTAGACTTAAGAAGAAGAGAGAATCCAGTCCTTTCTTTATACTTGATCCTGATCAATGTATGTAATTTCTTGTCATAAAAATAAAGGATAACGGAAAACAAGTATAAAAAAGTCATGTTTATGCTAAACTTGCAAATTATTTGGCTTGATGTTTTAGGTGAGGACAGCAGCCTCAGCATTCCTAATTTATCGGACATTATAGATTCGATGCTTAAGGAGAAGGAGAGTTCGAAAACAGTCTACCTTTCTGCTCCGGCTATTGGATCACTTCTTGGAGAAAAATTGTCGGAAAACAGGACTAGTGGTAATAGTAACAGCAATAAGAAGCCAAAGATGGCTGCCAACAAGTGCAAAGACAATGGTATTATAAGCTCGAATAAGCTGCCATGTGTATCTGCTGAAGTTGTATACAAGAAAGATGATTCATCATGCAATCAGGAACCATCTCAAGCTATAGAAAAGAGCAGCGTCATAATGGTGGCAGAGAGTAAAACTAAGGAGGAACCAGCAGAATGCCTGCAGTTTGAGGATTTGTTCGATGATCCATGTATCGATTTTGCCATCAAAACTCTCACGGGCACTAGTGCCTATGGCGCTTAAAAAGGCTGTTACACCATGTTGGAACTTGCTTAAACTTAAGTACATATGTTACATTTGAAAGAATCAAAAAAACAAATGCAAAGAAGATGTTGCATTTGTAAGCGAAGATTAGTGTCTTAGGTATTAGGTGGTGTTCCCTGGACAATAATATCATAAAATGGGGATCATAGTCAACAAGTTTTCTTAAGTAAAGTAATTAATTACTTTCTTAGAACTTGTACTATATCTGATGTACTGATAATCAGCAGTAGAATACTATTGTTAATTGTTCATTTCCCTCCGTTCTTTTTATTTGTTACATTTGGAATTCCACACATATTTGAAGTTCCCAAATTCATCGGCGTTGAAGTCATTTAGTGTGAAGATCGGAAGGGTATAGTTTGAGGAAGATATGTTAGGTATATAATGAGATGTTCCGACTGTTGTGAGGCTATCAGGCCAATAGGCACACCACCTCGTGGAGAAATCGTAGGGCTTTTCATAGGGTTGTTTAGAGCCCCTTGTCATTTTTTCCCATCTTTCTCCTAGGTACTATTGGAGTGTTGGGCACCTCTAGAACCCCACATCCGATTTTAGCCTGTTATGCGTCCTTTAACAAGGATTTTCTTGCCATTCTAAGACCATTTTTATTGGACTACCAACAAACTAACCTCTTTACACTAGATTTAGTGCATTTTGAAAGGTAAAAACTTCATTCATCATATAAAATCTCAAAAGGAAAAAAATTACAACCATTGGAATACCCAGTGAAAAATTCCGAAATAAATAATTATGTACTTAAACAAATTCAATAATCACCAAAATATTTTTTTTTCCAAAATAATAGATGATGAAAAATTGAATGGGCCATACCTTTGAAAGAATAAAGAAGGCCACACATTAGCCAAAGTGCCAAAGCCCAACATTATATATATATAATTAAGCGCGCCAAAATTCAACTTTTGCCGCTATATAACCCCAAATGCAGCTGCCGAATTCTCTCTAACACTATATTCCGTATCTCATCACAAACTGAAAATCGAAAAGAAAATGAGGCCAATACAAGTAAAATGCAGTTGTGGAGAAAAGAATTGCGAAGAATGGGCAATAATAGAGTTACAAGGTGTTGTTGAACCTCAATCGCAACAACTTGATCTCGATCTCCGCAATCTCGAAATCGGCCGTCTTTGCTGTCCTTCTCAGGTGCGGTAATCAGTTAAATTCATCAATGAAGCTTTTTGTAGGGTTTTTTTTTTTATGAATATAGTTCTGCAGAAAATGAGTTTGTTTTGTATGTATATTGAAATATCAGCTGTTGAATGCTCAATTGATGATTGTTTTTGTTTCAATGTGTTTCTTCATAATTTATTACTTATAGTACATAATTAGATTTTATTAACCATCAAAGTTGTACATCAGCTTCAGTGTAAGTTACAATCGTTAATTGTCGTGTTTTTGGTGTAGGAGACTTACAAGTTCATTATAGGGTATCACGAATTAACGGGATCAAAGGTTACACTGAAGAACCCACTTGTGGTGTTGAAGAAAGTTAAAGGTTGTGACCAAGATTTGGATGCGATCGGAGTTATAAGGCAGAAGATTCTGTTCAAGACCAGACCTAAGGCTCTCATTACCAGCACCAAGAAGGCCTAGCATCTTCATCAATGCACATTTTGTGCATCTAGCAAACCCTCATTTTAGGTTGCAGTAACTTGTGTATGATTTGCTTATGTAACAGTCCGGAGAATATATGTTTTCGCCTTTTGCGATGCCAAAAATCAGCATATTGCCAATGATGATTGATAATGGGTTCCGTCATTATGCAACAGACTGAAACATCAATAATGTCTTTCTTCATTTATCCAGCACATTAGCAGAGTGTTTATGTTAATGGAATTTCAAAGGCTTTTGTTTTAAAAGGTTTCAGCAGTTATTACAACACAACGAAGAGTTTTGGATCCTTTAAATTCTTTAGAAGATTTCATATTCTACCAATATGTTAACTATAATACTACTATGCAGCTGCCAGCTCTCCAACAGGAACGACAACAATTTCTTTCGATAGCAAACAGTGAAAGAGAGGAAAGGGATACGGAAGGCGGGGGAGCAGAAACAACGAAAGTGAGGAATTCCAAAATGAAAAAGGAGATGATTGTTCTTAAAATGAGTATCTTCCCCTCCTTACCATTTTTTTCCATCCAAACAAAGGTCCAAAAATTCACCAATTATATAATTGGTAGTGAAGCTTAATGGTTCAAGAAGAGAATTTCACAACTTGCAAATTTTAAGCACACAAGTGACAAGAATCAGATAAAAAGGGTGGATATGAATCTTGGGTAACCAAAACAATCTGGAGATACATAGATATCTGTAGTGAACAACAAAATACTACTTCCAAACATAATAAAACTCAAAATTGCACTGTCCTGAACAAAATGCAAAGCTAACACTAGGTAAGATGAATTGTTTATCGCTTTCCACCTCCACCTCCGATCTTAGGGCCTTTAGGTGCAGCACCCTTTGACACATTCTTGCCTGAGGCCTTCTGTGACTTGCTAACTTCGGCTTTCTTTGCTCTCTTCTCATCCTTGGTCTTCTTGATCCTTTCCTTGATTTCACTGTAAAACCAACAGTAGTAGGTCAAGAAATGTTTCCAACAGCAATAAAAAAAATAATCACTAAGATTAAAATGTTGAGGGGCGCAAGTAAATTCACGACTTCAATACAAAAATATTAGATCAGGTGTCAAACTAACCGAAGAGCAGCTTCCCTTGCAGCATCTCTGACCTCTGGCTTCTCTGCTCTCTTCTTTTGGATCACTTCCAAAGTAGCACCAACAATAGACCTTGAGTATGGCTTCTTGGTGGCTCTTCTCCTCTTCTTCACAGCTTCAGCAGAAAGATCCTGCATAAATGAATCGATAAGTCAAGACTGTATAGGCAATACATGTTTATGCTCAAAACGATCAAAAATTTTGACTCCTTCTAACACATTTATAGCATATATACAAAAAAGAAAAGCACATTCCCAAATAAGAGTAAAAACAGACAACCAACCTTCTTGTGCTGCTTACGGTAAACAGCAGTCCAGCAAAGCTTGGATGGCTTGAGACGGTTGTGGAAATACCTCTTACATTTAGAGTTAGCAAAGAGGAAAACCTGCAGCATAAGATCATCAGTTAGTAATACAATACAGCTTTTAATATCAACACAAACAGTGACAATCACAACACAACTGACTATACCTGAGAATCTGAACGAATAAACCTGATACCCCTTCCTGGGTATATCTTGGCGCCACTGAATCGGCAAAGTTCAGTCCTGTCAACCAGTATAAAACCAGTGTGACTATCAAAAAAAAAGCTACAAAATACTCATTTCTAACATCAAGACAGAACAAACAGAAGGTTATATCAGATCATCATTTTAAAAATCACCAATTTCTGTGGTCACTCGCCAACTATTTACTAATTTATCATTCCTCGAAACTGTAGTACAACCTCTATCGAAATAGCTGACATTAAAGCATGTAAATCAACAATGATCCATCCTACAATCTCCGAATTCTATGGTCAATCAACTAGTTACTAGTTACTAATTCATTATTACTCAATATAATAAACAGCCTCAATATAAATGAAAATACTAATCAGAAGCTCAAATAATTAGGAAATCATAGATTGTCGAATCAAATTTAACGCATGACAACAGAAGCTTGCAAATGTTCAATAATTTCAACAAAAACTACACCTAAAATCACTTTAAACTAAATTGACCAAAAAACAACACAAAATTAACTAATCTTCTACATTCATTTCATTAAAAAAAAAAAAAGGTACTTTCGCTTTCTAAACCCTAAATCCTTCACATTTCTTCTTAGATTTAACCCTGGAAACTCGAAAAATCAAACTTTCTCAGCTTATCATCGCATCATTAAAATCTAAATTGAATACAGAATAAAATTGAAGAAAACGTAATCATTTAAGCTCTTCAAATTCCTGGATTAAAAGAAAATCTCATGATTAAATCATCAAATACAATTCAAATAAAAAATCTGAGATTACAAAGTAAATCTGAAACAAATGAATCGATAACAAGCAGAAGCAAAGCCCAAAAACAAATTTGAAACATGATTTTTTTTTTCAATTATGATGATAATTAAGCTAAACAAACAAATGATGAATTCAATGATAAATTTCAGAAAAAAAGATAGATTAAAGAGATGAAGAAGATGAGAGAAACTTACTTGAGAACCATGGTGGCTGCAGCTGCTGAGAAATCGGTTGTTGCAGAAACCCTAAAGAAGAAAAATATGAAGGGATGTTGAAATGTTAAGTGAATCAGTTATATCGCTAAAACCCTAATTTATTTATGGGCTCTTAACACCATGAATATGAATATGGTTTGTGGGCTTTTGGATGATCCAGTTAAAATAAGTTGGCCCATTGGTTTTAACTTACCCCAATATAATTGTTTCTATGAAATTTTTTATTTTTTTATTTTTAATAATTCCAATGAAATTAGTAATAATTCTCATCTTTTATTAAAATGGGCATTTATATTTTCTCAATGACTAGGAAAATAGGGTAAAGGAAAGTACATTGATAATTTTTTCACATATATACATATTTTTTATAAAAAAAAAACCTATTTCTTGTATATTTTAAATAATACTATAGAAACATCAACCTTTATCTCCCTTACTTTTCTTCAAAATATGTGAGGAGTACATTACTACATGTCTCCATGTATCCAAAGCTATGGGATAGTATTATCGCCTGAAAGCATGACACGCCATAAATTAAAATGATTTGATATATTATTTACTCATTTCTTCATTTACGTGCAACAATTAAGTATTTTATGTCTCACAAAGAAACAATTGTTACACATAATAACATATATGACACCATAAGCATGCAAGGTAGACCATTGTTTCATTTCAACATCATGACACGCCAAACTAACATGAGCTTGGCTTGAGGTACCACTTCTTTCATAAGTCTGCCTTTAAAACTCATGGCACCACTTCATTTAACGTGCTTCAAGTCATATGTATTTAGCATGAGGCATAATATGACCTAATCAATTGTCATCTTTTCCTAGTGTACGACATTGAACACCCAATGTGCTAACATACCGATTCTTATGCTTATGCTATATCAAGGCCGATCTTGTCCAGCTTTCAATGACGCAACCTAGCCCGTGGAAATAAATTTGATTTATGTTGTAATAGCTAATCAGAAATGATACTATTTCTACCAAGAATTAGTTGCAACAAACTATTATTATATATTTCACATACAACTTTATTTTTTTTGTTACAACAAACTGTTATGATTTTTGGTTAACACGAACTCGTTAATGTGCCACACCTTGCCAAGCTTGTGTGTGAGAGCGGCTGGTGTTAGCTAAACTCATGCCAAATTCCATTCATGTAAGATACTTTTCTCCCATTTTCATAATCTTTTGCACTAATCCAACCCACACAAACACATGATTCAAGTCGAAGTTATCCAAATTAAACAAACTCTAGAGATTAGGTTTAGAGTCAAAGTAATGAAACATTGATTAATCCTAAAATGAGTTTTAAAATCAAATTAGAGTGAAATAAGATAGAATTAGCGGTGAATCCATCCAATTGATAAGTTCAACTATCCACAAACAGCAAAAAGAAGAATCTAGAAAAATGCTTGGTTTAATCGAAACTGAATAACATCAACATCAATCACCCACCTTTTCTTCCTTCCTTCAACAATCAAAACATTCAACCTAACCTTAAATTTTTATCATTTACTTTACTTCAATTTCAGCGTATCAAATTCATTGTTGAGAGTTGAGGTAATAATTTAGGTTTATTTCTTTCTTTATTTATTTATTTATGTTTTTTTTCTTTTTTTGCTTTTCTCTTATTAGAATTTTAAAATAACATTCAATTTGTTGATTTTATTAAATATTAATGTTTAAATTTCATGAATTAATGGCTTCAATGAAGCGGTAAATGTGTTTTGAAGCTTTTACGATGATTTTATTTCGATCGATTTAATCGCTTAAATTAGGTTTAATTGCAAATTTATGTGATTTTGTTGCGTTTGTTGTATTTTTTTGTTATGATTTTTGGCTTTGAACTAGTTCATTATGTTGTTGTTGTATGTTTGATTTCATTGATTATATATATGTATAAGTTTTTTTTTTTTTTTGTTTGGTTGATTGATGAACAATGGAGTAATTTTTTCATTGATTTTTGCTGTTTATTATTCACTATTTTCGGTATAAAACTGGGAATTCATGTGGTATCCCCTCATCAAAATCATGCCCTAAAGTACCGTTTTGAGACGCCTTTATACTTCGTATACGCACCGAGGTTTGCTGTAAGCCGCGTATGTTTGTTAGGGTGGTGTTTTAAACATATGTATTGTAGTTCTTTTTCTCATTTATCCCTTTAGGTAGGGGATTGGTAAAGGGAGCCGCACTGGTCGGTTTGTTGTTATATGAATGAATGTTGATGTTGATGCTAGGGCTCGATGCTGTCGAATGGTTCAACTTGGTAAAGGGAGCCGCGCTGGTCGGTTTGTTGAATGATTGAATGTTGATGTTGATGCTAGGGCTCGATGCTGTTGAATGGTTCAACACTTCAACTTGATGTCCTGATGTTAGTGGTATTGAAGTTCTTTACAAGACATTGGTTTATCTCACCATCTGTATTATTTAGCTATGGTGTTCTCTTCGGTTTAGTCATGGATATTTATGAATTTAGGCTCCGTTTGTTTTGATGGAAAACACTTTTCATGGAAAATGATTTTCTAAGAAAAATAATTTTCAAAGGAAAATAAAATTGTTAAAGAAATTTTTCTTTGTTTGTTTTGATGGAGGAAAACTCAGAGAGAAAAAGGAAATTGAAAGGAAAAGGTGGCGAAAAATGTAAGGGAGAAGAATAGAAGCGTAAGGAGTAGGAAGGAAAATGTGGCACACCTTGTTTACAAAAGGAAAATGATTTTGTTTTTCAATGAGAGTTTTCCATCTTTAAGAAAATTGATTTTCACCCCTTGCCGAAACAAACAAAGGAAAATGGGGAGACGATGGAAAATCGTTTCTGGGAAAGTGTTTTCCTCTAAAATAAATGGAGCCTTAAGCTAGTAAGCAATTATCGCTCTTGTGGATTTCTGAAAGTTGAAATCTGTCTAAATTTCCTTATGATTATTTCACTAGATACTGTACTTTACACTGATGCTTTTGAAGGGACAATTAGTTCAGTCATGGTGTTGTTGTTGGTTCCAGTTTATGTGAAACTGGACCTTTTATGCTTTGTTTGAAATTTGAATAAATTTGATGCAAAAAATCCTTTAAATTTTGGTACTTATATTATGTTGGCTATTTTTCTGTGATCTGCAGAGGAGCTGCTTGTTTCCTGCTCTGTACCGTGTTAACATCTCTAGACGATTGTAGTGTGGAAAAATGAAGTATGTACTGATATAACTAATTTTTTTTTGTCATACCAATTGCTATTTATGATAAAGTTCCTTGTTTTCATATGAATCTTTGGTTGGTATCTTGTGGTTCTGTTTATATAGGCTCTACTTTCTTTAGTATTTTGCTGCTAAAGAGATCCTAGGTAATATTGGAGGTTAACAGGAAATGTTGAATTCATTGTTTCTATGTTTGCTCGCGTATAATATCTGGCATTTTGTATCAATGCATACATAATCGTTAAATGATTTGGAGGAATAGGTTAGGTGGGATTGTGTACATAATTGTTTCATAAGCATTTTCCATGGTTAGGGACCCAATCCCTTCACATAAAAAGACTCATTTCATTTAGTGTTTTGGAGTAAAAACAAAAAACTTATATCTGAAGCAATTCTGCACCTGCTTATCTACTAGGCTTCTTCTGTTCTTATTGATATGCTGTATTGATATTTGTGAAATGAAATATAAATAAAGAAAAGAAATTACAGTGTGAGAGAAAGGACCCCAACTTTACATTTTCTCCTGATTTTTTCTTTTTAAAAATCTGGTAAAATTAAAAAATTTGATGGCATTAGCCCCAACTTTTAAAAATATCTATAGTTCCTCATGTTTGGACTTTAACATTAACTAATTATTTTCCTTTGTGTAGCCTGTTTCTGATCGCTTTTCCTATGTATTTTTTCCCTTCTTTTTATGGTCTTGGTTTCAATAGTATGGTATTCAGTCAAACTAAATTAAAAATGATATTTGTTGTAAACTCTATTAAGCATATGTGATATTGTGATCTTATCAGAAACAGAGGACGTGTAAGGTGGGACGAGGCTAACTTGGGGGACATTGAGAAAACTAAACCTGTAAGGCAAAAGATTACTGAGCCAAAAACACCGTATCACCGTATGATTGAAGATGATGGTAAGATTATTTTAACTACTATGATTCACGCTATATACGCATATTTTAAGCTCTCTTATTGAGCTTCCTGAGCGATTTAGAAGTATCCAGTTTAAATTTGAAGATAAGGTTATTCCTACGCTGGATTTTTTATGAGAAATGGGAAGTGTAGTTTCTCTGGATTCGAGACTACCACTTGGTTCCTCCTCCTCTTTAATAGTTGATTACCACCCAACGGGCACCACTCTAATACCTCATATAGTCCTTTTAATGAATGCACAAAACATGCAATTTCTTTCTAATTTAATGTAGTTGCAAGATGTTTTTGCTTACTCTAAAGTATTTTGATGCAATTATTGAAGCTTTGTCGAAGGTTTGCTCGTTTATAGGTTTCTTCTTCTTGTTGTTCCAGTGAATGAAGCTGGAACTTTATCTGAAAGGAGTTTAATTTCCTTATGTTACTCGGCTCTTAATTATGTATCTTTTTGTCTTGTTTAGGTTCTCTGTCTCCTGTACGTACCAGTGCCTTTGATGAGTGTATTGCTGATGCTGAACATGCTGAAGCCATACGTCATGCTTTGAACGATGCAGCTTCTTCCAGTGGCAAGAAATCTCATCGATCCGGTGGTTGGACATCCTCTGAGGATGAGGGAGAAGCTATGGAGGAGGATGGTGATGGTAATATACTTATTTTGCTTGTTCATTCTCATATCCTTTGATCTTCTTCAGGATTTTGGTCTGCAGAATTAATGTGTTGATTTGGCTTATTAGCTGTGTTTCCCTGCCATTTTAATGAAGCATTTCTTGATTTATTTTTTTATTTTTTTGAAATGCTTGGGGAGCTGACATTTCAAACAGTTGCCTAATTGGGATACCTGCGAGCAAAGCTGAGTTTTATATTTATAAATGTCAAATGTTGCATGATGGTGCTTCTATTGCTGGTCCTCTTTATGAAATGTGGAAACCAGAAATTGGATTCTTGACTTGATCAGGCATAAGAGGAATCTGAAATTCTATTCTAATTTTTGGAAACCAGAAAGTGCTTGATGCTAAAAGACTTTTGGCTCTCTTCTTCTTGAAAACAAGTTTGAAATTGAAGTTGTTTTCTTTGCACATTAGTAGATAGCAAGCTAGGAGGGAAAGAAAGAAATGTCACCATCAGTCTTAAGAAAAATTGCAGCAGGATGCTGGATAAACTTAATGTTTGACTAGAGCTACAATTCTGCAAAGATAATTGGAGGGGAGGGGAGGGGAGGGGGTTATTTACTCTTGCTGTTTTGTGCTGTAGTGTTTTCGTTTTTTTTTCTTTTTCTTTTATATATATATATTGAGGTAAGCAACTGTGTTTGCATTGGACTTAAAAAAAAAAAAAAAAAAAAAAAAAAAAAA
>PYUH01000049.1:4090001-4134789 GCA_016808085.1 Suaeda aralocaspica
TTTTTTTTTTTTTTTTTTTGCAACATTTACTTTTTTACATCTCTCAAGATGTAATTTATAATTTTATTATTTCGAATTTGGTATAATAAAAGATTATATATATATAGATACATCGAGACAAATCTCATATGATTATGTTACTCCATATATATTAAATATAAAAGTGAGTCAAAGTTGCAACATGGTTACATGGATAGTGCCGAAAGCTAGTTTGTAGCAACTAAAAATGACCGAGGGAGTATATAAGTTGGTGAAAATATAAGTTAAATATAATAAGTTTATTGTATAATTTTGTCGAATCGAATGTATGTTTACACTTTCCTGCAAGACATTTTAGCCTTGGTGAGCTTGATTAATAAGTATTAACATGCACGAGATGAGGGGTGTAACTTTAAACCATGGTCAAAATACAAATTCTTCAAAAAAAAAAAAAAGTTTATAACTCAAAATTGTTAATGCATGAGGGGTGTAAGAAACTCAACTACATTAGGCCTTTAAATTAAAGGATCAAAGGAAACTCCACAAAAACATTTGTTTAATTATTATCTATCTTCTCGAATGATTTTCGCTTTAAACTCCTTTTAAATCCCTCTTGAGATTTTTATTCAATTTGTTTTTACAATATGATAAGGATCAAAGGATCCTTCAAGGCTACTAAACTAAAGGCCTGTTTATTTTAGCTGAAAACAGTTAAACCGAACATAAATGAATTAAACAATACTGATTAGAGCTGCACTGAACTGAACTAAAAGTTTTTATTATGAATTAATAATTTATAATTATGGATTATTGATTTTTGACTATTGATTTTAAATTATGATATATCATTGATTTTTAACTATAATTTTTATAGATTGACTTTGACTATTGATTTTTTACTATGGGTTATTAATGGTTTTCTGCTATGGAGTAATGACATATTAGATAATTTTTATATTAATCCATTAATAATTATTAAACCAAAAAAACTGTTATTGGTAGTTTATATTTGATGAAATAAAAATCAATAACACATATCATATTTTCGTGAATGGTCATCCACTTATGTGGTATAATAATATTTTTGTAAATAATTTTTCATGAAGTATGAACACGTTAATAATATTATGAACTAAACCGAAAAAACGAATTTTAAGCCGAAGTAAACATGCCCTAAATCAATTCATAGTTAAGCCGAAGTAATGGTTTCTTAAAAATGGTAGAAAATAGGACCCAAAATGATTTCATGAAAATGGCAGAAAACAAGAAAATGGGAATTATGATGCTAATTTTGGATCAAAATAGAAACTCGGTACCAATTAAATATTCATAATTTTTTTTTTTGTAGTACTTGCTAAGTTTTAAAATATGTGGTATGATATGAAGTCTTAAGTAATTGGTAATATTAAATAAATTTTCTTATTTGAAATATGCCTACTTTATTCTTAAAAAAAACATGTTAATCACACTCTAATACTCCTTAGGGTTACGTATAAGGTTAAAAAAAATAAAAAAAAATAGAAATAATAATTGAAATTAAACATCTACTGCATCAATTGATTATTGATTTTGTTATAAATTTCCAAACTAATTTCATTTTATCCTATCCTATCCACTCAATACTTATTTGTAACCCTTAAGACTACATAATCATTACCTTTATTTATTTTTATTTTACAACAAAAATCGAATATATTCAAAAGACCAACACCAACGTATAATCTTCCCGTAACATCAATATAATTTACTTTAGTTTAGCTCAATTACTCAACTAATAGAGAGTGAGAGGTAGATCAAATGGTTAAAACTTCTGTTCTAATTCCAAAAGATCTTGTCATCGATTTTTATCTCCGCATTGTGATTTTACGACACCCAAAAAATAAATAATAAACAAGAAATTTGCTCCACTAATACAAAGTTCATCTCCCAACTCGTGTTTAATGATAGCCAAATTATAAAGTAGTCAACCTTAATCATCAAATAGGGTCACTAATTTTGGCACATTTTAGGCTCCCAATTTCCCAATCCCCATAATAAAAAACAAAAACAGAAAATTATTAACAAAAAAAAAAAAAAGTTAAACTACCACCTCTTTTCCCCCTATTTTTTAGAAGACCGTTGAACATCTCGCTCTAACGGCTAGTTTTTCTCTTCAACGTCACATTCTTCCTGTTTCACTGAAACTCCCTTCTCACCATTATTCCCCTCAACCAAACTAACCTCACAAACTCCTGATTTCAATTCCCCTAGGGTTTTCTTTCCCCCAATTTTTCCCCAAATCAATTTTTTCCCCAAATCAATCCCCTAAAAAATCAATCGATGTGTCCAACAATGGCGTCGTCGGAAAACCCTAATTCACAACCACCACCGCCGCCGCCGGAAACCTCATCAACACCGATGCCAACTCAATCACGACGCTCACGACCTAGGGTTCGTGAAGTTAGCTCACGATTCATGTCACCTGTTACCAAATCTCCTTCAATCAACAACAACAACAATAATAACCCTAAATCTCACCATCATCATCACAATTTCCCTTCTACACCTTCTGAATCTCAATTTTCGAAGAATAACTACCTTCGGAGATCAAACACCGACTTTCGACCGCGCTACGGTGACGAAAACCGGCCCGATTCGCTTAACCGGAGCTCCGTTAGCCCGGTTCGGTCCACGTCGAAACCGCGGTCTGCGGTTAAGCTTTTTAAGGAAGGTTCGAGAACGGATACTCCTGTGGTAGTGGCTGCTTCGGTGGGGCCTAGGGGGGTGAGTCACCGGAGTTGGGATACTGCTGCATCGAAATTGTTGCAGGCGAATGGAATATGTGATAGTGATGACGGTGATTGCGATTCGGTGAAATCCGAACCTACTGATCATCATAACAATAATAACAGTAGTAATAGTAATAGAGGTAGTAGTGGTGATCATGGTGGTGGTGGTGGTGGAAGGGTTTCGACGCCGTGTTCGAGGTCGATGGAGTTTTCGTTTTCGTCGAATCGTGATCATGAACAACAAGTCCAGAGTAGAGGTGGATTGAATTCGGTTAGAGGTGGTGGTAAGGTGGCTCGGAGTTTGAATCTTCCGCCGATGCCACCTGGACTCGGGGGACCGAGGCCGCAGACGGCAGAAGGGAAGAAGATTGCTGCTGTGAAGAAAGGCGGTTTGAGTTTGCAGGATGACAGTCACAGGCTTAAGTTGATGCATAATCATTATTTACAGTGGAGGTTTGCTAATGCTAAAGCTGAGGCTTGTTTGAGTTGTCAGAAATCGCAAAGTGAGGTTAGTGTATATTGATATAACTTTGTTATTATAGGACTAATTATAATCAATGATTTATGAACATAATTTAGATATGTGATGGTTTACATTGAGGTTTTATTTATCAAGGACCTAAATTTAGATAATGTGATGTGATGCTGATGATGTGAATTAGACATGACTTTTGTGATTCCTCGTCACTATTCATATTTAGCTGATGCCAAATTATCTTAGGACCGAGACTTTGTTGTTGTTTCATGGTTGTGCTGTTCATTACACTGTTTTTTACCCTCTATTCATGTTTAGCCGATGCCAAATTATCTTAGGACCGAGACTTAGTTGTTGTTGTTTCATTGTTATGCTGTTCATTACAATGTTTTTTACCATTGAGCGTGTCTGTGGAAATATCTGGTTCTTGACTTGAGTTATTTACAATTAATTTCGGGTTTTGTGTTAGGAGATACAAATCATTTAACATTAGGTGTTGTAATTGAATCAGCATTTAGACTTTATTCAAGCATGTTTGCGGAAAAATCTTGTTCTTGGCACGTTATGTACGGTAGTCAATTAGTCATTCATAATTTGAATCTTGGGATTCAATCATTAGGCCTTAGCTGCAGTAAATGAATCAGTGTTGTAAATTCCGTTTGTGTGGTTGCAGAAAATGCTTTATTCGGTAGGAGAAAAGATTGCAGAGATGAAGGAATCAGTGAAAAATAAGCGTATTGAAGTTGGACTTCTAAAAGAAGCTAAAACTCTAAAAACAATTCTTGACGATCAGGTAAGGCTTATATAGTTTCTGCATATCGAAATTGGCTACTGTAAATTGGTTAAGACAAACTCAAGAGTAAATATCTCAATGATATGCACTTAAATTGCGCAATTATCTTCCAAATTACTACTTAGTTCTTAGATACCATATGCTCTACAAAAAATTAGTTCTAGCTTTGTCAAATAGTTTAATCAATGCCTAATTCTTCCTCAGATGCATTATTTGGATGAATGGTCTGCTTTAGAAGAGGCCTACTCATCGTCGTTGTTGGAACTAACCCAAGGATTGCAAAACATATCATCTCGACTTCCACTCATGGGTAGTGTAAAGGTAAGATATATGGGCTAATTGACTGTTCCTTCAGTCCTTTGTTACTCTCTACTGGACTTTTCATGTTTTTCTTTTGACGATGCATATTTGTGTTTTCTCAGGCTGACGTAAAAGAGATAAATGAAGCAATGAACTCGGCGTTGAAGGTGGCAGAACTCATCTGTTCGCAAGTGCAGAGCTTCACGCCCAAGGTAATTTCTCGCTGACATAAAATTATTGTGATATATTGAAAAAACAAATGCTGATTTCTGATGCAGATATGGCAATATCTGCACACATTTTTTGTGCTTTTTTTTATTTATTTATTAAATTTGATATTATTATGTCTTAAAACGAATATTCAATGCTGTATAGTTATTGTGGTTCTACCATCTATTTCATACACATTTTGTTGAACCCTCTGACAACTCATCTTTAATATACAAGCATTTGATCTCAAATTCTCAATGCTTGACTGAGAATGATCTTGCATTCTTTTGCAGGCTGAGGAGGTGGATGGTTTAATTTCTGACTTGGCTAGAGTTCACAGCGGAGAAGTAACTCTTGTTCAAGAGTGTGGTGATCTATTGTCTAAGACACATGTATCACAGGTTAGTCCACGCTCTTTACGTTCAATTACTAATTACTTCTGTCTAGTGAACATTCTCGTTGCAAGTTAAGTCGTCTTAGGTTAAAGACACTGACTTAACAAATATTTAAGCTGACAGCTTGCAATACAATGTTATTATGATGACTTGCAGATAGAAGAGTGCAGCCTAAGAGGACAGCTGATCCAATTTCACAAATGCAATCTGAATGTATCATCTAAAGAAGATCAAACATAAACATGGTTCTCTTCACTCTTATGCCAACATACATGGTGGTGAGTCTGATCATGGTGATTGGTGGCGAAGCAAGCCCTTAACACTCCACATTTTTGTGCAAACTGTATGTAGTCATTCTTCCCCATTCATTTTGCTGAATCCAGTCAATTGAGAGGTCTTGTTTGAAGGAGTTGGTGCCAAGAGAGAAAAATAGGTGCAGTTCGGCAATATCTATGCTCAACCGGTTTCATATTTTTTGGCTCACCTACCATCGGTTGTATGACGAAGATTCTTGTGCAGTCTTGGCAGAAAATTTCATCAGTGGTGGCACCACCAAATCTGTACAGTGTATGCAATCATTTGATACAAGCAGCATAATCAATATGTCATGGGAATAAAGCCTTGCGGCAAGCAATATTATGATCAACACTTAATGTAATTAGTTATTTTCCCATCTATATATAACAACAGTTAACACTTTGCCAATATCCCACTCATCATTTATCTTGGCTGTTTTTTTGTTTTGTTTTGGTTTTCACCATCATTGTTGATTTGTTAGTCTCTCCCATCTTTTGTATAATCTATAGAGTAGAAAAGTAGAAATGATGTTCTTTCAGAATATCCGAGTTATTTTTTACTGGACTAGGATTTGCGATATGAAAAATGTTTTCGAATGTACTCAAATTTCTTACAATTACACCTTACAAGGTGAATGAAATTTATACATATATTTACACTCACGGCTCAAGATCAAGCATAATCACAAGATTGACAATATAATCCCAACTAATCTACATTCGCGGCTTCTTGTTATATAACAAGTCCCTGATAAGACTATCAACTATTTGTGAATTTTTTTAATTATTAAATTCATTCATTTAATTAATATATTTTATTGTGTAACAACTAGTGATCTTACCAAATAAAACCGTCTTATATTATGAGTTTTTGTACTTGCTACAACTCTTATGGTACACAATTGACAGCGAAATAACACCATAAATTTGTGGAAAGCATAAAATCAAAGGTACCACTTGAAGTAACACTCGTGAATTGTCTGAACCAAAATGAACCTAATATGTAATACTATCATAATTCACATCTCAAGAAGTGCTAACGCATTAGTAGAAGCTTAGGGAGAATAAACTGCAATGGCTGAAAATAGCAATTCAACAGCGACAATGGCCACACAAATCTGCAACCAAATAGCCGCCATATTCACCAAGACCACAAACACCACACCACCCTTAGACCTCTTAGTGGACCAAATAAGCCTCACCTCGGGTCACATATTTGTCTATGGAGTGGGCCGTGAAGGCCTCATGTTGAAGGCCCTATGTATGAGGTTAGCTCACTTGGGCTTATCAGCCCACTGTGTCTTTGACATGACTACCCCTCCTATTGGGCCCACTGATCTCCTCATCGCTTCTGCTGGGCCTGGAGGATTCTCAACTGTTGATGCTATATGTGGGGTTGCCAAATCCAACGGTGCACGTGTGTTGCTTCTTACAGCTCAGCCTGAGGGCGGATCCTCTGCGGCGTATGCCACCGTTGTGGCTCATGTTCCTGCTCAGACTATGGCTGATGATCATCACGTGGAGGAATCGAGGCCGTTGCTTCCTATGGGGAGTGTGTATGAAGGAGCTTTGTTTGTGTTGTTTGAAATGGTTGTGTTTAGGCTTGGTGATGTTTTGGGCCAAACACCTGAAGCTGTTAGGGCTAGGCATACTAATTTAGAATAGAATTTCGTGTTTTTGTGATCCACCGGAGGATGTTATTTGTACGGAGTAACATGTTTGATCAAAATGATACTTATTAGTATATTACCTTTTCCGTGCTATTAGTTTATTAATTCCTTAAATTTCTTCATCTCTGTTTGTTTTTAATGTTTGGAATATCAATTTGTCGACAAAATAGATAGAATAAAATTGGAATCGAAGGGAATGAGACCAAAGTGTTTAAATGTAACACGCATAATTATGAAATGAATTCTCTATCCATTAATAGGATTTTATGTCATTGAATATGACGTCGAAACTAAAGTTTAGAAGGTTAGCTATTAGGTCGATATCATTTCAAGCCCACATAGTCCTATTATGAGCTTATGTGGACTACCTAAATATTGATAGTCTAATCCACTTAGTGCTTGGATAACGTGGGCCAATAAAATTGGCCTATTACAGTTACATAATTTGTTTTGCATGCTAATTAGTGATTACAATTTCTTCGTCCTTTTAAGCATGATTAGTATACTCCATATATGTATATAATGAAGGCGACATAAGTGACCAACAACTTGAAAATGACATGAATATAGGATTAAGTAAAAATACACTACTACTTTATATAGTACTCGGTAATAATGATACAAGAGTGAGTTAGAAGAAAAGTATAATGATGAAATCATCAACAAAGTGCTCTAAATCCTTAGTACTAATGTTGTACAACTACGTTAACAAGTCACCAATGCTCTACTAGTTACGTTACTAGCAAAAGAAAGCTCAATCAATTTGCCACAAAACTCAAGGTTTTAGTGAAGCCGCAATACTCATTCACATCACTTCATTTGTTAAGGTCGAACTCATCACTACCCTTATCACCGACTCTTTCCTCTAATTCTGGGACCACCTGCAAAATCATAACAAGATGCATGTTAACAACCATTCTTAAATTAAGATATATTATCTTCGCTACAATTTACTTTTACTCTTTACTTTAGACAGTCTTATAAAGTTTTTATAAATACATTGTATAATCGTTATAAATATATAATACACATATAAATACACATAATGCATCAACAAATATATACACATGTATTCATTCATAAATGCCATAGGTTAACGATTTTAATTTACTATAAAAAAAATATAAAAATAATAAAGCAATCATGTTTTCATATCATCAGACGTAAAAATGGAAAATTAAATGAATCGTCAACAAATTTGCTGGCACTACAAAACATGACTACATGAGGATTATTTGAGGGTTTATTATTAAAGGGCCCCCACTTTCAACAAAATTATAATAATACAACAACAACAAAAAAAAAATCAAGCTTCCACTTCTATAAACAGAAAAATATCTTCGTTCTCATCCAACGTACGTACACTAGTGCTCTTATTTTTAATATTTTTTTCCTTTTATTTATTGGAAAATTAAGTCTTTTTTTAAATTGTTTGTAAACTTGCTACTTTTGCTAGTAAGTTGTGAACAAGTAGTGTAGAGATTAGAAATGTGGCCAAATATGCTTTGATAACGTTATCTTTATTGGCTTATTCCATGCAATGTAGTTTTTGGTGTATGTAATGCATTATCTTACCACACATCTATATATGCACATTGGAGTTTTATATTATTAATGAAAGAATCTCATTCAATGTTACAAGTACAAAGTATTATGCATAATGTATTATATATTAACACTAATACGAGTATTTGCCGATTGTCAAGTGAAGGACTGTTCTATAAACTAAACCGCTTTAAATATCTATTCGGTTCAGGGTGCATATAAAGCATATAATGATCTTTATGAAACGACAAAACAGAATATGTATACTTAAGAAGAGCTTAGTGTTTTAATTATATGAAAAAATATTAGTATAATTCATACCTGATCGCGTACCATTTTGCGAGAACGAATAACATGTACTTTCTTGTGCTTGTTACAAGTCCTTNAGTGACCAACAACTTGAAAATGACATGAATATAGGATTAAGTAAAAATACACTACTACTTTATATAGTACTCGGTAATAATGATACAAGAGTGAGTTAGAAGAAAAGTATAATGATGAAATCATCAACAAAGTGCTCTAAATCCTTAGTACTAATGTTGTACAACTACGTTAACAAGTCACCAATGCTCTACTAGTTACGTTACTAGCAAAAGAAAGCTCAATCAATTTGCCACAAAACTCAAGGTTTTAGTGAAGCCGCAATACTCATTCACATCACTTCATTTGTTAAGGTCGAACTCATCACTACCCTTATCACCGACTCTTTCCTCTAATTCTGGGACCACCTGCAAAATCATAACAAGATGCATGTTAACAACCATTCTTAAATTAAGATATATTATCTTCGCTACAATTTACTTTTACTCTTTACTTTAGACAGTCTTATAAAGTTTTTATAAATACATTGTATAATCGTTATAAATATATAATACACATATAAATACACATAATGCATCAACAAATATATACACATGTATTCATTCATAAATGCCATAGGTTAACGATTTTAATTTACTATAAAAAAAATATAAAAATAATAAAGCAATCATGTTTTCATATCATCAGACGTAAAAATGGAAAATTAAATGAATCGTCAACAAATTTGCTGGCACTACAAAACATGACTACATGAGGATTATTTGAGGGTTTATTATTAAAGGGCCCCCACTTTCAACAAAATTATAATAATACAACAACAACAAAAAAAAAATCAAGCTTCCACTTCTATAAACAGAAAAATATCTTCGTTCTCATCCAACGTACGTACACTAGTGCTCTTATTTTTAATATTTTTTTCCTTTTATTTATTGGAAAATTAAGTCTTTTTTTAAATTGTTTGTAAACTTGCTACTTTTGCTAGTAAGTTGTGAACAAGTAGTGTAGAGATTAGAAATGTGGCCAAATATGCTTTGATAACGTTATCTTTATTGGCTTATTCCATGCAATGTAGTTTTTGGTGTATGTAATGCATTATCTTACCACACATCTATATATGCACATTGGAGTTTTATATTATTAATGAAAGAATCTCATTCAATGTTACAAGTACAAAGTATTATGCATAATGTATTATATATTAACACTAATACGAGTATTTGCCGATTGTCAAGTGAAGGACTGTTCTATAAACTAAACCGCTTTAAATATCTATTCGGTTCAGGGTGCATATAAAGCATATAATGATCTTTATGAAACGACAAAACAGAATATGTATACTTAAGAAGAGCTTAGTGTTTTAATTATATGAAAAAATATTAGTATAATTCATACCTGATCGCGTACCATTTTGCGAGAACGAATAACATGTACTTTCTTGTGCTTGTTACAAGTCCTTCTCATTCCATTTGATGAATACGCTGCAATTAAAGAAAAATAAGCACATTAACACTTTGTATTAACTTATAAGTTGTAAATATCACAAGTTCAAGATTATCAATTATCAGGCAATAAATATCTTTAATTTAAAGGCATATTATGCGTTGTGCAAATACAGCTGAATAAGCTACAACATTCTCTTCCATTATTTTTGGATCTCTTATTCTAGCTCCATCTTTCTACAATCGCTTTCTAATTATAATTTTTCTTTTTTTTATAGTAAAACCACCTTTTAATTATTCTACATTTAGCAATCAATCAATCGGTCATGTTGTGATTAATCTTGCACCCTTTTTTTTTGGAAGGATAAGCTTGTAGTTTGTTTTTCATTTAATTTTTTATAAAAGTACATTGCAATGTCATATTTGTTTTCTTTTTGTTTTTAAATAAAATAGAAATACTACTACATTCATGAACCTATTGAAACTTAATCAAATCAAGAAAATCTTCATTATTTTTAATAGAATAGATAGGTTAAAAAGAAGATTTTTTTTCATGTTAATTATGATAAAACAAAACATTATATTCATTTATTAAAAAGATGAAAATAAATTTAGTGATTTGGTTGAGGTTTAATAAAACATAGTCTAGCTAATTCAATTCAAAAGGTTGATTAGCTATTCTTTTTACAAATTGGACTCACATTGATCAATTAATTAGTAGACAACTACACTACTATTTGAAAGAATTTCATCTAAATTTTGTTGGATTTAATTTTCATTAGACACTATTAATAATAAATTAAATACTTATGAGTATACAACCGTAAAATAATTACAACACTTTGTCCAAAATATAGGACAATTTTGGTTAAAGTATTGCAATTGTGTAGCGGAAGTAAAAACTCGATCCATTTATGATAACAACTTTTTATGCTTTCTATAGTGTTTTTTCCCTTATGGGTTGACAAGGAACCTTTTTCTTGAAATGCAATAACTTTTTACCTCAAGTCCTCAATCAACCATATAATTTGAATTCCTCCAACAACAAAATTATAACTTAATAATGAACTTTTAAGTACTCGTACATTTATAACTTTACATGAAATTTAAGTACTCATACATAGATTGATATGCTACACCGCTATACACCCTAAAAATATATATGATCAAAATAGTATGATATTATATAATTATTAGCTAATTAATTAATTTAGCCATATAACCTACATGCATTTAATTAAAACAAGATCTACACATAATTCATATATATATAGTTCAATCTTATATCATAATTCATAAGCAACCTTATTTTTAACACCAAACAATTATTTACAAATTAAATCAAATCATACCTTCATAATTTGCATGTAATTAATACATAATATAAAATAAAAATATCTACACTAAAATTCAGAAATACCAAAAAAAAAAAAAAAAATCATCGATCAAAATAAGATCATAAAATACCCTTTTACTTATGTAAACATGTGATCATAACTATAATTTACAAAAATAAATAATAAAGAAAATTAGAAAAAAATATACCTGAAGAAGAAACATCAAGGGTAGACTCAGAAATATCAGGGACAAAACGGTCAAGTTTCTTAGAAGTAACGGTAGTATTGATATTAATAATATCACTGCTTTTCTCCAACATATTTTGCACAAAACTTTCTTCCATTGAACTCAAGAATTTTGAATGCCTTTCATTGGTCCATTCTAACCCATTATTTTTTTGCCCATATTTTATATTATTATTATGATTATTTATATTTATTATACTATTATTATTGTTGTTATAACTAGTATTATTTTTGTTACATTTTCTTCCATTGATATTAATTTTCTGTCGGTCCATCTTACCGGAAAATTTTCTCGGTCGCCGGAGAATTTTTTCCGGCAAATGAGTGACGCAGAAAAAATAAGAAGGAGAAAATATGAATTTGATTTTTTTTTTTTTTCAATGAAAGATGAAGTATGTTTTGGGTTTATATTTATATATAGATCGACAAGGGTGATGGGATTTTTATGAAAACAATATTTAATGTGTTTAGAGGGGTTGTGACTTGTGAGGCTATTGGAGTATGAAAAAAAAATTTGGAAACAAAAGATGAGATGCACAAAATGAAAGATTGTATTGGTTTTTATAGTAAGAGTATTGGAGTATATATATTGCCAATATTCTTTATAAAGGGCAATACCAGATTTTTTTTATCGGTGTACTTTACGATGTATTTTCAACTTTTAATTCAACACACTCACATTGACGTGTTAGTTATATGATGAGATAAAAACGTGAGTTAGATCATGCTAGCACATATTATGAGATGATCAAATGGAGTATTTGAATTGCATAACGTTAGGTTTATATTAGCTTTTCAATAGCTTATTATATGGATCTAAAACATGCATGAATTTTAGTGTAAAGTTGTGCTCTTTGTTTATTTGAGCTTTATTTATTGAGTTAAATTGATCAAAATGAAATATATTGAAATGATATAAAAATACAATTTTAATTTTACTGGGATTGATTGGATCGGACATTATAAGATTAAATTAAAGAACATGCCCGTGAAGAAATTTATGCACCAACAAATATCAAAACAATTATTGATGACACGACAAAAAATAACGCGATAATATATAAAAATATTAGGGTATTTTTATACAAATATTAAGTTCCCTCCATCTTTTAATAATTTCATAACTATATTTAATAACATTATAATTAAAAAAAATTTCTAAGACAAATACGATGATAATTAATTAATTATTATACATCTAAAACTTTAGTTAAAAAGTAGTTTAATGTTGTTTTTGTAAAATAACAAACTTCCCAAGAATAACGTACTTAATTAAACGGTTGATCCCGTTGTTACAATGGCTTGAAAAAAATAGATAACAAAATTAATACAATGTATATAGTAAAAATAAATCTCATTTTCGTCAATGATAAACAACAATCACTTATCCATTATTTTATACAGGTTAACAAGTAAAATAGAGGAATACTTTGTTTTGTGTATAGTAAAAACTAAAAAATGACCAACCTGCACTAGTTTTGTTTATGTAGGGTATGAAACTCTTGGCTTCATAATAGATTAATTGTACAAATTTAAATGGAAAAAGAATATTCATTAGGTTCACATTTATAAATAATAAAAAAAATCATTTAACAGAGTGAAGAAAATAAAAATCAATTGGTCATAATTTCATTCCCGATTTTTATAAAATTTGGGATTAATTGTTATTACTAGGCCTTGTGATTTTCTAAACACACAAAAATGAAACAAAACATTACTTAAAAAAAAATGAGAAAAGAATATAAAATGCAATGAATTTAATTATTTAGGTATCTTATTTATGTGGAGGTCCAAAATTAAATTACTTTAACAAAGCAGTTAGAATAATAATATAAGGAGGTGAAAGCAAAGGATTGGAAAGACATTTTAGACAAGTCTTTAATTTATGATGATATTGTGAAGTGAAAAAAAAAAAAAAAAAGGTTGTAGCATAAATATAGGAAAGCATGGGGTAGACAAAAGATTAGAAAAATATCTGATGCGTCACTATTTAAATATTGCATGAACAACAAATATCTGACGATGAACTGTTTTGAACCACCAAACAGATATTTTCATTCCTTGACTTCAGCCTAAAAAGATCTTTTTTAAGGGGTAGTTGAGTACTTGAGTACTATGTGTCTAGTGGAAAGTTGGATACAAGGTGAGTTGCCAAATGTACTAATACCATACTTTATTCTTGCAAGTTTTTTTTTTTTTTTCCCCTTTTTCTTTGTTTCAAGGGTATAATCGTAAAAGCGTTTATAATCTAGAATTTTGAAATTTCGGAAACTCCGGTATTTAGAAACACTTTGAAAATATATTTAAACTAAAAGTTACTTTAAAAAACGGAAATGTTTTCATGTGATGTTCAATGAAACAATCAGAAACTTTTTGACTTATATACAAATTAAATGTTTCCATGATCTTAGAGCTCTCGAAAATTGTGAATTATAGCCTTCTTTATCAGCTTCTAGAGGATTGTCTTGGGCTTGGTCTTGTTTTCGCCCTGTATTTCAATTCTCTCACGTGATCCAAGACGTTTAAGCCTCTAAATATTTATTATCATCCCTTTTTGTACAATTTACGGAAAAAAAATACTCTAGTTTAATTTGGTTGCTCTCTTATATCTCTTTATGGCCATTCAGAGCTGCTCGTAAGCCCTCGATCTTTAGACAATAGGGGCATATAGTAAAAAACTTAGTAAGTTTTTTTCCCTGGGACGTCCCAAAATGACAGAACCATAAATAAAATGTGAATTAACCTTTGTGTTGGGCTTATAAAGGGTTGTCTTAGGCTGTCTTGTTTTTGTCAGATTTCATTTTAGCCTAAAATTGATATTATCTCCCTCCTTAGAGAATTTCCTAAGTAAGAACAAAAATATATAAATAATGCAAAGATCTCATATAACATGTTAAAGTTTGAAGTCTAAACCAAAAATACTACTCCCTCCGTTCCTTTTTATTTGATACATTTTGACTTACACATAAGCCAACACACTTGTTTGACTTTAAATATTCCTTGTTGTATATACGTAAAAATTATAATAATTAAATATCACAAACACTCTTAACATGAATTCTACTGTTGTTGACACCTATTATTTGTGGAGAATTTGGTAATTATCTCTTTTAAAAAAATATATTTAAAATTTGTAGTGATTCCAATGCTCCAATCATTCATTATGATTTGTTCACTTCTCTAAATCCCCACTATACCAATATACCATACTGTACCAATATTGGCCAAAGCATTAAAATCAAATTTCAATAATTCAAAAAAACAAAAGATATTGTAGAGTCGAGATTGATGTATTAGTTATTTTTTTCGAACACAAGCAAGAAAATTTTTTTTTTTTTATGTTCTATCCAATTAACCTTTTTAGGCCAATTCGGATTCAAGGATCACTTTTGAGTAGTGAAGTTTCAATCCCATCTTAATTTTCATTGTGGGAAATTGAATACGGATTTTCCCTATCAAGCATGGTCTCAATCATCACAACATCAACAATCAATCGGTAAAACCATTTTTGACCACTCTTATGCAAGGTCCAACTATCTGTCTATAAATTATACTACATACAATGTACATAAAATATCCACTTGTGCTAGTCGTTTGTTGGAAAAATCCATTAACAGCCTTAGCAATTAGCAAATTACAAACGAACAAAATTAAGCATTGATTCAAAACGTTCAAATCATTCGATCACTTTTTACAGTTTTACTTGTAATCGAATATAATCATCACATAATTCAAACTTGTTACTACAACACATGTACAACATGCATGTCTCTTTCTTTAAGTTTGCTAAATTTGTCTCGATATATGATAGATATTTATAAATGGATAATTCCCGATACCTCACAGTGAGATACATCTCACTCAATATTAATTTTCACAGTTATTATTAAATTTCGCATTTTTGTAATAGGGTGTAAAGCTAAACAAATAGCTTCAGCCCCAAAAACAGAAGATTGCGTTGGTTGTATAAGATGTGAATCTGCCTGTCCAATTGATTTTTTTTAGTGTTCGAGTTTACTTATAGCATGAAACAACTCGTAGTATGGGTTTAGGTTAAACGTTTCATATTATTCCATTTGAATCCATTTACATTTATTCTATAGTTTTTTTTACCGAGTAAAACGCGTACCCCAAAGAAATGACAAATGAATGCTTTGGGTTACGAGTTTTTTGGATAAAGTGTATCTTGTCTTCTCACTGTGAGGTACTAGGAATTTCTTTTTAAAAATTAAGCTAAGAAGTGTTACCAGTTTTGTATAAAATATATATAGATATTACTGGTCACCATATACAAGATTGCAATTATTTTAATACGTCGAAATGTAAAGCTAGATTGTAAATGATATAAAAATCATTTTTTTCATAATTTTTTAATTATTGATCAACATTTACTACAATTACATTGAATTGTGCATCCATATTGATTGACGATAAATTATGGTAGTAGCATTTAAAATGAGGTAGTGCATTTCAGATATTTCGTAATTGTTTTGAAGATTTATATCATCAACTTATACTCCCATTTATAAACAATGAAATCACATAGTAATACATACTCCCGCCGTTCTTTTTTAGTTGCAACATTTTAGTTTTCATACTTCTCGAGACACATTTTTAACAATTTATAACTCTAATTATATATTTGTATAAATTATAAAAATAATATATATTAATAAAGTGCACATCAAGATGAATCAAACGAGATCCATATTGACTATATTTTTCTTTATACATTGATCATAAAATTAAATCAAAACTTAAAAGATGAACAGTGCAACTTTTGAAATGTTGCAACAAAAAAAAATAACGGAGGGAATAGTAAAGACTAGTAAGATTTAGGAGTATTCTTTTAAATGACTTCAATGATACGCAAGTTTATTTTGTTTACCCCACCTTTTCTCATCCTGATACCGAACTCCAATTTACAAATATAATAAAGTTCAATTCAACAAAAGATCACTATTCATTTATCTTAAACTAATATAATAAGTTAATAACTAATCAAACACGACATAACTACAAATGTACAATAAAAAAACACGAAATAATCTTGACCAACAAAAAAAAATATACCATTCAGAGCAAAAACAAGTCCAACATAACATGCCGCAAAAGCGCAAAATCATGATCCAAACTTCCATACAATCACCAAAAAACAACAAATCCCCGACACCAAACTTAAGATTACTTCACTATCACTACTAAACTAATTCATTCAATCAATCCTCTGTTTAATTTCACTGTAATTGAAACTCCCCCCCCCCCCCCCCCCCCAAAAAAAAAAATGTATTCTCTTCTTCTCTCTTACAAAAACTTGATCTACCAAATTATACTATCACTTTCACTCTCAATTCTCCTCTACTTCATCTCTCTTCCTTGCGTCATCCTTCGAAACCTCAACACCTACATTCACCCTGATGACGTCAGCCCCACTAAACCTCAATCTGGGGGTCCCAAAGTCGCCATTAAAAGACCTTCATCTGATCAATCAATTAATGGGTTTCAACCCCTTTCTTCTAAAACTTCTTCTGAACTCAAGAACAGGAAAAAACCTTCAAAGGAGAAAAAATTTGAATTTGATGAAACTAAAGCTCAGATCTTTCGTCTAAGATTAGGTGATGCTCATATTAGTTCTAGACTTTATTTTGATAGTTATAGAAGCTGTTTTGATTCATTTTTTGTTGCATTTTCTTGCTTAATTTTGCAAAAGTTCTTGACTTTTAATGTGGGTGTTGATCAAAATGATGAAATTGATCATAATTTTGAATCTGGGGTATTAAAGAATGGATCTTTAGTTCCAATTTTAATTGGGGTTTTAGCGTTTTTTAGGGTTTTGGTTTCATTGTTGCGTGTTTCAATCGAAAGATCTGCGTTTAAGAGGTCTGAAAGAAGGTTAGGGTTGTTGTTTGGTGTTTTGGGTTTTTTTGTAGTTCTTGTGATTTTGTTAGATGTTTATCCTTGGATTTTAGGGTTTGAGTTTAGGTCAATTGATGGTTTTGGGAGATTGTTTGTGGCAATTATATCAGGTTTTGTTGCTGGGTTTTTGTACTTGGCTGCTGGTAAGAATGCTAGAGCATTTTGGCTTGGAACTGATCAAATTAGATGTAAATTGTCTATAGTTTCTTGTGGATGGTTTGGACAAGTTCTTTTGTATGCAAATTATGTGATGTTGGGGTTTGCTACATTGCTTTGGATCAACCCGTTTGCGGAAATTTTTATAAACAAGAACATTGGTGGTGGTGGTGGTGGAAGGCAATCTGTTGGATTTGGTGGTAAGAAGAGGCAGAGATTGGTTGGTAATATTGGTATGGCGGAAGATGATTTTATTCAGTTTAGGGTTTGGTTCTTGTGGATTTCGGGGGTGTTGCAGGTTATTGCATTGCGCGCTAACCTGCAGACTTACTTGAATGAGGCGGTGTTATCGTGGTATCAGAGGTTACATGCTAGTATGGTTCCGGAGATGGAGTATAGTAGAGCAAAGGTTTTCTTGCACAATCACTACTTGTGTCTTGCGATTATGCAATTTTTTGCACCTGCAGCATTGTTGCTACTTTCATTGGGATTGTCTCTTGTTGATGAGGGATTATTCGAGAATTTTCAAGTGGCTTGTGGTCTGCTCCCATGCTCGGCTTTTGTGAAAGAGGTCGCCTTCTTCATGGCTTGGTGGGTTTCCTTTCTATGGTTTGTTTTCACCTCAGCATATCTTGCTTTCTATAGACGGGGAATTTTGTATATTTCATGATGCTTTATTTGTTATGTCGTGCCCTAGATTCTCTTAACCATTTTTGGTAGGAAAAGTGTTGTCATTGTAACATTATACAAAAGGTGCTCTTAGTAATGAAATCGGAATTTGGATTACAATATCTGTTTGGTGCCCCTCTATGGTTCCTATGTTCAAGTGATCTTATCTTTACCCCCTTCAATGACCCTATTCTGATGCCTCCAGCAGTCCGTGAAGTTTGAATTACTATTCCTACGTCTCATCCTTTGAAAATCTAAGCTGATCTACTTATTTGCATTCTCTAATGTCCAAATACGAGTTCTTTATTACCTATTTGCTATGTTTTATTACTATCCGAAGATGCTCAGATAGAAGTATATGTACAAAATGTATCCCGGTGAGGTACTCTTTTTCCTGGTAAATCCTCTTTGCTAGAGATATTCAAAGTTCTTGATAAAGCATGATCCTTGATCAACTCACATCTCATTGGAACTTTAGTAATATATTACTGTAGATACTTTATTCTAGATTATGATGCAAGTCGTGGAATGCAGCTTCTTGCTGGTAAAACATTTGTGTGCTATGAAGGGCTTTCTGGCTGCTATCTTTTTTGTTCACTGAACTGGTGTACTCTGTACATTTGGCTCCATCTTTGTTTCATTCTCATTGCAGCTGCTTTTCTCTTCTGCTTTGTCCAACCTTAATGGTAGTCTCACTGCTGTATGTATCGGTTTTCTTCTGTGTATTGAAGTTAGTTGTGCAATTGACTTGATTCACTCAAACGGATAAAGCACACAGTAAATGTGTGTGTTATTATTTTTTGGGGATAATGTGGTGGCTTCACAATGGTGGTTCTTTTTCTTGGTTTAAAGTCAGATAATATCCTGACATTTACATAACTGCATGACTGTAGATGAACCTGTAGGCTTATTAGTGAACCCGCCTGCCGTTTAAGGGTTAGTTACTTATTGCCAGTCCATTTCTGTCTAGATCTTGCATATATTATAAAGATGTTGTGTCATTACATATAGCAGGAATACATAATGATTTTGATCGTTACTGAAGGGTATTTCACATTTTTTCAATTCCAATTCACCCACTCTTCTGCAACCAGTACAGCATACAAGGTATGTATGTTCTGCAGCTGGTATCTATGAATTATGACCCTGCAACTTTGAGGTTGTTTAAGTGATGGTAGTGTGGAACCACTGCCACAATGACTTTTTCAGCAATTTGAAACTAGTGAATTTAGCTGTGTACTCTTGCTTCATGTTGCATGGATAGGATGTAAATACGGGTTGTGGAGACTGTGCTTCATGTTGCGAGTTCTACATGGCGAATAGCGGTACATTATGTTAATCTCAGGTGGTTATCTTTCAAAAATACTGATCTCCAATCTCTTATGTTTCAAATCAAAACTCTACTAAATTGGTAATCTTTGGGAGTATACTATCACTTTATCAATCCTCCTGTGCCTAGTATTTCTCTTTTATACTCTTCTTCCTTCTAAGTTCTTAGTTGGTATCTTTTAGTAGTAGTTTCCTTTTTTGACCATAGGATAACATAATTACTCTTGATATATGATCACTTGAATTGTCAAAATCTTAGAATTGAAGCTAGTGTATCTTCACACATATTATATTACTTGGTACTATTAATCAAGGGTGTTCTTTTCACATGAATATAACTTATTATGATCTGTTTGAGCTGATGCTCCTTGATGTGAATTGTGAGTTAAACTTGATTATTAACCCTTGGTAGAACTTATTGTCGATATATGCTAAATACTGTCGTTTCTTAATAATCTTGTGATTCTCTATCTGATTCCGTCTCAATCTAAGATAGGATTCCGATCCTAAGTTATAACATTGATTATGCATTCTTCACTGTAACGAGAGTATGATGCTCCAAAATTACTTGATGGGGGATTGTTGTTGAGTGTTTGTGTTCAACATTGATTGATAAATCGTAAAAATTTCAAATAAAACTCAACAGACTGTTGAGAGTTGTTCTTGTTCATTGACTAGAGAACAAAGAGTAGCTGTGTTTTCTTTAAATGGTATGCAGAAGGGGAAAATATCGGCAGAGATATTTTCAAGTACTCTTTATCAGCTGATTTTCCACTGAGCTTTCATCAACGTCTTCCTTCCTGCGATATCATCGAGGGCTATCACTTCTACCACCTTCGTAGTTTTTATCTCTATTCTTCGGTAATATAATCCAATACTTTTATGAAGATTACTTCGTATGATCTGAATTAGTTTCATCGTAAGAATATAAACAACCTTTAAGAAGTGGAGATTACATAGTACCAGAGTAGTAGAAAAATAAAAGAAAAATCCATATGATGGAAACAAGCTTCGTAGTAAATGAAGGTCTGTTTAGTTCAACTGAAAATAGCTGAATTTGAACTGATTGGAGCTGAACTGAACTGAAAATTTTTTGTATGAAAGATTAATGAATAGCAAAATAAGAGAAGAGCTGAACTGAACTGAATGAAATTGAATGAATTTTAAGCTAAAGTAAACAAGCCCTAAGTAATGTGAGATAGATGGAAAGTTAATACGGAGTACATCATTTAAGTGCATTGTCAATTGTCATTGAATAAGTAAGGTAGTAGCGACAATGAACTAAGGATAAGAGAAATGATTTACTTTGTATTTATTTTGAGAAATGAGGATAAAATGAATTATTATCTTACCAAAATTCAAAGAGGAGAAGTAACTAAGACATGGAGATTGTAACTTGTAAGGTTACCTATGTAAATATGTTCTTATACGATTATACTCCCTCCGTTTCTAAATGTTTAATACGTTTAGAATCTTATACTATTCATAAGATGAAAGAATCTTTTAAATTACTTTTAATATGTAAAACATAATATAGTCATATGGGGTCTTGCTTGATTCGACTTAATAAGTACATTATTAATATTCAATTACCATAATTTTTACATATATACACAAAAAAATATTTAAGAACAAACAAGTGCATCATTATATATACAAGTAAAAGCGTATCAACGGAGGGAGTACCATCTTATATTGTTCATTTTTTTTCCAAATAATGAAAAAAATCATTTTATCTTGATTCTTTTCACCTATACCTTATTCTTATCCCCTTTTTCCTCTTCTAATTTTATGATTTTGTATGATAACATAAATTTTCTTGCACTAATTTAATTACTTGCTTATTTCGACTTCATATGGCCACCTAACCACTTTAGGAGTTCATTTTGGTAAATGTGAGAATTAAAATTTTATGGACATTTAAAATACACATGAATTTAATATCGTTATACAAATCTTAAGAATTGACCATAACTTGTTTAATTGTCATATGAAAATTGTAATTTCTCATGAATCCAATCAACAAAGGAGTTTGTTCCTGGTGGAACTTTTGTCTGAACTGGACCCACGAACGTTTCTTGAGAACTAAATCTGACCTGCAAAACAGACTGAGGATGACTAACCCGGGGGGTTTTTCCCGGGAACGCCCCTCCGATGCTTAAGTCAGTAAGCTGGAAGAATCGATCCGAATTTTTAGGGAATTTGTCAGAAAATATCAGAAAAGCGTCTCTTTGACTGCGGAAATCGTACCATATTTATAGTACGAAAGTACAGTTGTCAGGTTATTGGGATTATGACAAGTGTCATAATCTGACATCCCTCCGAAGGGAGTGTCTGTGAGGATCTTTTGTCCCTGTTAGGGGTAAAATAGTAATTTCCTTTGTATTGCCCTGTTAGGGATAAAATGGTAATTTCCTTATATTGGGCCCAAGGTCTGGACCTGGCCCAAACAATTAGCCCCATGCTCAACGTGGGATCCGATACTCGTTAAGGATGGCATGTTGAGCGTAACCTTGATTATCATGCTAGCATAGGTGGGTGACAGGCTGTCCAGTTGACTGAGGATGACCCCTCCTCAGCCTGGCCCCTGAGGATGTATGACTGAGGGACACCATCCCTTCATCTTGATGACTGAGGAGGGTAACCTTCCTCAGCTGTGTAACTAAGAGGAACAACTGAGGGATCCCATTCCCTTTATCTTGATGACTGAGGAGGGTAACCTTCCTCAGCTGTGTAACTAAGAGGAACAACTGAGGGATCCCATTCCTTTTATCTTGATGACTGAGGAGGGTACCTCTCCTCAGCTGTGAAATTGAGGAGATATAATTGAGGGACTCCATTCCCTCCTTCTTTGATGACTGAGGAGGGTACCCCTCCTCAGCTGAGTAACTGAGGAGATATAGTTGAGGGACTCCATTCCCTCCCTTCCTGGGTGACTGAGGAGGATACCCCTCCTCAGCTGTGTAACTGAGGAGATATAGATGAGGGACTTCCATTCCCTCCCTTCCTGGGTGACTGAGGAGGATACCCCTCCTCAGCTGTGTAACTGAGGATACATAGTTGAGGGACTCCATTCCCTCTTTCTTGATGACTGAGGAGGGTACCCCTCCTCAGCTGAGTGGCTAATGAGGCATGGTGAAGGGACTCCATTCCCTCCTAGATGACTGAGGTATAGTTGAGGGACTCCATTCCCTCTCCTTCTTGGTGACTGAGGAGGATACCCCTCCTCAGCATGTGACTGAGGAGGTATAGTTGAGGGACACCATTCCCTCTCTTTCTGAGGAGGGTACCCCTCCTCGGATATATGCTTGATAAGTTCCAAACTTTCATCCGTTACTTTGACCGAGGAGAGATGACCGAGGAGCTCTTCTCCTCATTCAATCAACGACCAAACCGAGGGAGTTATCCCCCTCGTCTGTATGTTTTAAGGAGGCCTATGTTCTATACAGCCGAGATGATTATAATCTTCCGAGGAGAGTATAAGCCTCAGTTCCTTCCTTAGATCCCGAGGAGGTGTACACGAGAAATTCCACGAGGACCGAGGGGGTACCCCCTATGGTCGAGGCTTCATTTGTTCAACACTTTGTTATCATATGATAATCTTGGTGGCTTATCAGTCGTGTGAGGGTCTTATGCTTTGACCGAGGAGGTGTCTTAAGTGGCCGAGGATATGTGACCGAGGGTCCACTGAATGCCCGAGGAGATGAGTCAAACCACTATGTCCATCTGGTATGTCCACTTACCAAGTTGGAAACCTTATGCGCAACCGAGGAGGACTTCCTCTTATCCTCGGCTGAGGGAGTGTTACCGATGGCTCACCTTGTGCCCGAGGGGAAGGTGTGCCCATTATGTAGACTGATGTGACAGTTATCTTCAAAGTTCCTTAGTTACACGGAGTCTTATTCATGACTGAGGAGATCCTTGTCCCACCCTTGCAGAACGAGGATGGCGCCTAACTGATAGGTCTTTTAGCTTGGGTTATTCACCAAGCCCCCTAGACGATGGTTGCCCGAGGGTGTGATCCATCGTCATGCGGGATTAAATATACCCTGCAAGGGTCGTCAGGAATGTATAGTACCTTGTACAATTAGGGTTTTTGATGAAACTCATCTAGGGTTTTGGTGAAGTACAACTGATCCTTGGAATGTCCCTCTAGGGTTTTGATAAAATGTCCCTTTACCTTAGGGTTTTGAGGAAACACAACTGGCTCTTCAGTTACTTTTCCGTACTTCATTTTTATAATCATTTTCTAGAGACATCTCTTCATCTACCTTTTTGAAAATATATATATGTGTAACATGTCATTTTCATTCTTCACTTTTCACACTTGGTAAAAAATTCACAATCGTTTTCTAGAGAGAGAAGTAACTGTCCCGAGTCTTCAAGGAAGTTAGCCCGAGGATTCAAGTCGTTCTCGTCTCCCTTAGCCGTCCGACTATTAAGGTATGCCCTTTGACCGACCCCTTGTGCTTTTGTATTCATTGAGTTATAGTCCTCGGGAAATAGATTTAGATAACCCTTTCCCCAACTGACCCGAGGACCCTTGTCTAGTTGTACGATGTATACTGCTTCTCTAACTGACCCGAGGGAGGTTGGGGATTTGGTCAATCAAGTAGTTCCCGAGGGAATTCCACTCTGCTCTTCCCCCGAGAGCGTTTCTTCTGAGGGGGAAGAGAAATTCATAAATAACCCTTGGATTATTTCACTTGCCTTTCGTAATAGTCCTTTTGGTTATCGTGACTCTTATTTACACAGAGGAGTGGTGACCATGGCTGATCAAGAAGAACAATCAATCCAGCAACCAACACCCGGGAGCGTAGCACAACTTCCTCTCGGTCCCGGTGATATTTACCTTTCACCTGCTTATCAGAGATACCTTAAAAATGACGGTATCCAGGATCTCCATAGTAAATATAATTTTAAGGACGGATTTAGCTGTATAGACCCTCAGCTCCTTTATACTGTAGATAGGCCGACCCCAGGAGCCATAGCTGTATATGACACTTATTTGAAAGCAGGACTTAGATTTCCCCTGCATCCTTTTTTAGTAGAGTTACTTTGTACATATAATTTAGCCCTCTGCCAGCTGATGCCGAATGCCTTGTCTAGCATTCTCATCTTTATTTCCTTATGTAGATTACTAGATGTACAGCCGAGCCTTAGACTATGGCGAAATATTGCCAAACTTGTGAATACATCCGGTAAGGAATATGCAACACAGTGGTATACTTTTCACAGTCGAGGGCTTTATAGGTTAAATGGGGGTCTTCCCTCGAGCAATAAGAATTTTAGGTCTAACTTTGTTTTTGTATATACCACTGACCCTCGAGGATGGCCTTTTCCCACTGCACCTACCGAGAGAGGTCCCAATTTTGATATTAACTTAGACGTAGAGACGATGACTGAGGAAGAAGCTAGGGTGGCCTTCTACCTCATGACTGTCGAGGTGGTGGCCAACGGTCAGAGGACGTTGGAACCACGATTCACCCTTCCAGACAAATCTTTCCTCGAGAACGAGTTCTTCCTCTGTTATGTGGGGTTGAGTCATCTTTTCCCGAGGGGTAGGACCATCTTCTCACATTGCCTTATTGTCTTTGTTTCTTTTGCCATATATTCTAACATGTTCCCTTATTTGGCAGAGAGAGTCATTACCGATCTTCCTGAGAAGATGGCGAGTGTTGTCAGTGCTGCCGAACTGAGGAAGAGGCAGCTTCAAAAGAGGATACAAGAGAAGAAACTGGAGGTTCCTAACCCTCCCTCGGTAAGCCTCATTTATTTTGTTAATCATTTTTAGTTTACATAACTTCTTTCACTAACATATTGTTTACAGAATCCTCAACCAACGAAGTACAAGAGGAAGAGGGCCGAATCTCAACCCTTGGCCATCGTCCCTCCTGACGAGGCTATAATGAAGGAGATTGAGGAGATAGGGGCTTCTCACACTTCTGAGAAGTCCGCTCCTGAGGGGGAACACCCCGAAAGGCTCGAGATACTGGGGGTTTCTGATCCAAAGGATCTGGAAACCGCCTATCTCGAGGACTCTGTCCTTCACCGACGTCCTCCTCCGGCGGGATCGGACAAGGTATTTACTGATTTGTCTGCCCGAGAGAGGAGGACTCGGGCCAGAAAGTCTTTGGAGGAGCTGGTCACTGCCAAGGACGAGGAGGCTCTCAAAGCCCGAGGGGTTGACCAAGTGGAAGATTTGGTTTCTTCCTGGATGGATGTAAGTATACTTGTGCATGTCCATCCTTGTATCATTTTTATTTTATTTGCAAATGCTGACTGCTGGAGATAGGTATCGGTGCGAATGAGCGTGATGGCTCAACAGTTCAAACACACGATGTCCACCGACATCCAGAGGCTGAAGGACCAGTTGAAGGCCACAGAGCAGCAGAGGGACGAGGCCATCAAACAGAAGAAACAGGCCGAGGAACAGCTCTCCAAGATGCAAGATGACTTATCTGCATCAGCTGCCTCCCTCAAGGATCAGGAGGAAAAAATTTCAAGCCTAAAGAAGAGGCTGAAAAAAGTTCGCTCCATGAAAGCATCAGTGGAGGCCACTCTGGCAAAGAAAACTGAGCTGCTAAACAAGAATGCAGCAGCACATGTAGAAGAGTGGAAGAATTCCCCTGCTGGTGCTGACTTTGCTGCTACTGTGGGGCTTGCGTCCTACGACCATGGTGAAGCCGATGCAATTCGCAGAATCGGCCAAATCATGGAGAAGGAGAACGTCAATCTTTGGCGTCATGTTCAGAAGGCCTACTATAAAATGCAAGAAGATGATGAAAAGGCCTTGATGGACGCTGAACTTGATGCTGAGTTCACTCCTTCAAAGAAGGACGAGGGGACTGTGGAACCAGCCACAGGAGAAACCGAGGTCCAAGACTCTGCTGGTTCCTCCTCTTCTAGTGAAGATCCGCTTAGAACTGCTGAATTGCGCCGTAAAGGTGGCAATGATAAGGATCACCCAGAAGAGTCTAGCCCCGAGTAGCCTCCATGTACTTCAGCTTTTTGTAATGTAATCAGCTCTTGTACTAACTGTTGTAATGAATGATAATGACTTAATAATATAATTTTTGTTTCATTCTTGAGTGTCTCCCTCTTTGTCTACTTGTTTATTTCATTCAAATACTTAGTACATTTTGACATGTTTTTTCGATGGACATGATCAATTGTCTCGAGGGACATTTACAACTAGCATTACGATAGTAATCTATTGCTCCGAGGGGCACATGCGATCATTTTTAAAGTGCAAAACTGATAATCTATTGTCTCGATGGACACATGCGATTATATTCAAGTAAAAACTGATAATCTATTACCCCGAGGGGCACATGCGATTATATTCAAAGTGCAAAAGCTGATAATCTATTGTCTCGATGGACACTTGCGATTATATTCAAGTACAAAACTGATAATCTATTACCCCGAGGGGCACATGCGATTATATTCAGTTGCAAATCGGGTTACATTGATTAATTGTTTACAATTGAATGAGGACTAACTCTCCTTGCCCCAACAATTAAGTAATGTAACTGCTATACATAGAATTTTCTAAGGTTGTCAGCGTTCCATGGCCGAGGGACTATGTTACCCTCCTCATCCTCCAGTCTGAAGGTGCCTGGTCTGACTACCTCCTTTACTTTGTAGGGTCCTTCCCAATTTGGCTGAAGCTTACCCATGGTCGGCACTCTGCCAGTAGTCTCAAACTTTCTCAACACCCAATCACCTAACTTAATCTCCCGAGGAAGGACTCTCTTATTGAAGTACCGTGTGATTTTTTGTTTATACACAATTGATTTCAACAAAGCGTTTCCCCGAGTCTCGGGTAGTAGGTCGAGGTCGACTGCCTTTTGTTCTTCATTTTTGTCGTAGTTGTAAAAGGTTATTCGAGCCGAGGGAATACCAACCTCCACAGGGAGAACTGCTTCACTGCCATAAACCAAGTTGAAAGGACTATGTCCTGTGGCCTCTTTAATGGTAGTCCTGGCCGACCAGAGCACGCCTGGTAGCTCATCGACCCATGAACCCTTTGCGCCCTCCAACTGTTTCTTGATTCCATTTACAATTATTTTGTTGGCTGCCTCTGCCTGTCCATTAGTTTGAGGGCGCCCAACTGCTGAAAACCGTGTTTGTATATGGAACCTGGCGCAGTATTCCTTTGTTGCTTTACTATCAAACTGCCTTCCATTGTCTGATAATAAGGTCCTCGGGACACCGAACCTAGTGATGATGTTTTTCCATATAAATTCTCGTACTTGCTTGTCACTAACTGTTGCAAGTGGCTCAGCTTCAATCCATTTGGTGAAGTAATCGATGGCCACGATTAAGAACTTTCTCTGACCTGATGCTGGGGGAAAGGGGCCGAGGAGGTCCAGACTCCATCTGTCAAATGGTAATGTTGCCAGTATGGCTGACAAGTCTTGGGAGGGTCGTCTTGGTACCTCAGCATAAAATTGGCAAGGTTTGCACTTTTGTACGAGTGTAATAGCATCTTGTTTTAGGGTAGGACAATAGTAGCCTGCCCGAAGGGCCTTTCCAGCTATTGTCCTCGCGCCCTGATGGGAGCCACAAGCGCCCTCATGTATCTCTTTCAGAATGTAGTCACCTTCCTCGGGGGTGACACATTTTAGTAGTGGGTGCGTGAAAGATTTTTTGTATAATTGCCCCTCGTGCCAGAGGAACCACTTTGATGCTTGTTTGACCCTTTCAGCATCCCTACTATCCTCGGGAAGTTTGTCTTGTTGCAGATAATCAACTAGTGGTTGGAACCATGTGTTTCCTCTTTCCAGAGTGTTAACTGTAGACGGCTCATTGATGCTTGGTTCCTTCAAAATTTCCCAATTAATTGTCCGAGGAGCTACCCACTCTGCTGAACTGGCAAGCCTGGCTAGGGCGTCTGCCTGTTGATTCTCTGACCGAGGAACATGCATAATCTCGAACTTTTTTAACTTCCCGATGAGGTCCTGAACCTTTTGGAGGTACATTTTCATTCCATCTTCCTTAGCCTCAAATTCTCCTGACACTTGACTGACTATTAGCTGGGAGTCGGACCTGACTACGACGGATTGCGCGCCTGCTGTTTGACACATTCGCAGACCGAGCAAGAGTGCCTCATATTCTGCTTCGTTATTAGAGGCGATGAACGCAAATCTGACGGCATACTCTAGCCGATCACCCGTGTCTGTTTTGATTAGTATTCCTGCTCCACTCCCAGTTTTTGTGGCCGAACCGTCGACATGCAGTTCCCATGGTTTGGAAACGTCTGATATAAGTGGTCTGTTAGTGCATTCCACAATAAAGTCAGCCAAGGCCTGGGCCTTAATTGCTCGTCGGGGTTCATACTGCAATCCATAGTCAGACAGTTGATTTCTCCACTCCGTCATTCTGTTCGAGTGGTTCTTTCCCTCGAGAACCTTCTGAATTGGCTGTCCGGTTAGGACTTTGATCTGATGAGATTGAAAATAGGGCCTTAATTTCCTGCTAGCCATAACGAGGGCATATACCAACTTCTCAATTAAAGTATACCGCGACTCGGCACCTCTGAAGGCATGGCTGATGAAATAAACTGGGTGCTGCACCTTCTCTCTTTCAGCTACGAGGACGGCACTGAGGGCATACTCCGATACCGCTAGGTATATATAGAGGGTTTCCCCCGGCAAGGGGGAGACCAACTTTGGTATCGTTGTTAAATGTTGTTTTAACTGTTTGAATGCCTCCTCAGCCTCGTCATCCCATTCAAACGTCTTTCTCTTCAGTGTCCTGAAGAAGGTGAGGCTCTTGTCAGCTGAACGTGATAAAAACCTCCCGAGGGCTGCCAGGCACCCTGTGAGTCTTTGTACCTCCTTCACAGACCGAGGAGATTGCATGTTTAGAATGGCCTGAATTTTGTCAGGGTTGGCTTCTATTCCCCTCTCATCCACCAAAAACCCGAGGCACTTTCCTCCTTTTACTCCAAAAACACATTTTTTGGGGTTTAGCTTCATATTGTATTTTCGAAGGGTTTGTAGGGCCTCGGTTAGGTCAGCCACATGGTCCTCTATCTTCTTGCTTTTGACGATCATGTCATCCACATACACTTCCACATTCTTCCCGATTTGGTTTTCAAAAACCTTATTTACCAGACGCTGATATGTTGCCCCAGCGTTTTTCAATCCAAAGGGCATTACCTGATAGCAATAGATACCTTGGCTAGTAATGAAGGCAGTGTGAGGTTGGTCTGCCCGAGCCATAGGAATCTGATGATATCCGGCATTGGCGTCCATGAAACTGAACAATGCGTGCCCTGCCGTAGAGTCCACCAGCCTGTCAATCTTCGGCAGAGGATAGTCGTCTTTTGGGCAGGCTTTATTGAGGTCAGTGAAGTCCACACACATCCTCCATGTTCCATTTGGCTTTTTGACGAGGACAACATTCGCCAGCCAATCTGTGTACTTACACTCCCTGATGAATCCAGCCTCGAGAAGTTTTTGGACTTCACTAGCTGCTGCGGCTATCCTCTCTGGACCTTGATGCCTCAACTTCTGCTTGACAGGCTTGTAGCCAGTTTTAATGTGCAGGTGGTGTTGCATGATGGTAGGGTCAATCCCGGGCATCTCGTTGGCCGAGTATGCAAACACGTCCCTATGAGCTTTTAATACATCGATGAGATCACCCTTGACCCCATCATCCAAGGCCTCCCCAATGCGAACTACCTCCTCAGGTAAATCACCGATCTGGATTTCAGCATATCCCTCAGCAGGCTGAGGCCGAGGATAGCTCTTGACATTCTCAGTTAGATACATTTCCATCCCGGTTTTTTCTGCTTCTGAGGGAGGTGTCTTTCGCTTCTTCATATGGCTTGGGGCTTCGGCATTCAACTTGAAACTATTTACATAGCATTCCCTGCCGGTGCGTTGGTTCCCATAGAGTTTCCCGACGGCACCGGTATCAGTTTCAAATTGAAGTAATAATTGGTAGGTTGAAATTGCTGCCTTTATCTGGTTAAGAGTTGGCCTACCAAAGATTACATTATATGGTAGAGGGACGTCGACTACCACGTAGTTGATCATCAAATTCCGCCCGCGCCCCTTTTCACCGATTCTGGTGGGCAGCTTTATTGTGCCTACCGGATAGGTAGACTTTCCACCGAAGCCGATGAGGGGGCGTCCCAAGGGCTGGACGTCTGTCTGTGAAATATTAAGTTTTTGCAGACAATCCAATGTGATGATATCAGCCGAACTACCACTGTCGATCAGGACCCGCTTTACATTGGCATTAGCAATCTTTACTTCGACGACAAGCGGGTCATCATGAGGTACTTGGACCGGGTGGACAGTGGAATCATCGAAAGTCATCGTCGGACAGGTTGGCCTATCAGCTGTCCCCACCTTCAGCACTTGATGGGTGAGGGAGCTTAGGTGTCCCTTTCGGGCATGGTTGCTCGCTCCCCCAGAGGCGAAACCCCCGTCGATGACATTTACTTCCCCAAATGTCTCTCCACTGTTTGCTCGGTTATGTTGTGGCCTTCTGTTACCTGGGCTTGTCTTGAGGTATTGATCAATCTTTCCCTCATCAGCCACTTTATTCAAGTGCTTTTTCAGCTCCCGACAGTCTCGGGTGGTATGCCCACATTCCTTGTGGTAATCACACCACAAGTTTTTATTTCTCCTCCATTGAGAAGTCTTGACGGGGTTCGGCTTTGGAAGAGGGATGGTGTCCTTAATGTCCATGTAAATTTCCTGGCGATTCTTGTTGAACCGAGGGTCATTGCCATCATCAGATTCCCGAGGCTTTTTACCCTTGTCTCGAGAGAAGGATTCCATCTTCCTCTTTCCGTCTTTGCCCGATGGATGTGTGTCCATCGGGTGATTGATGTCAGCCGCATTAATGTATCTTTTTGCCCGAGCCATTGCCTCGGTGAATGTGCTGACTTCGTCATGAAGTAAATCGAAGCGAAAACGACTTCGTTTGAGCCCAGACATCAACGCCGCGAATGCTACTGAATCCTCGAGGTTAGATATTTCTAACGACTCGGCGTTGAAGCGTTTAATGTATTCGCTGAGGGTCTCATTCTCCCTCTGTTTGCAAGCCATAAGTTGTATGCTTGTCTTTTTGTGCCTCTTTGCTGCAACAAAGTGTTGGTTGAACAGCAGCTCGAGGGTGGAGAAATCCGATATTACTCCTGATGGCAACTCAATGAACCAGTTGAGTGCCATCCCCTTGAGGGTGGTGGGGAAGAACTTGCACCAGGATGCTTCACATCCTGTTTGGACAGCCATTTGAGCTTTGTAGGCGGCCATGTGATCAGAGGGATCGGTGGTGCCGTTAAAATGCTCGATGGGTGGCACCTTTACCTTCTTTGGGTCCACAGTGTCCATAATCTCCTTGCTGAAGGGAGTCTTGTAGGTGAGGACACCCTGACGACGATCACGTCCTTCTTCCTCAAAATCTTCATGAAACCGGTAAGGTTTCTCATTCGCCTGGAGTCCGAGGGAACGATGCACCCGGCGAGGGCTACGCTCTCGGTCTCTAGTTGAATCCTTAGCAGATGGTTCTGATAGGCGGTGAGGACGGTCCTGGGGTCTGTGAGTCCGGTTAGGTCCCACAACCTCCTCCTCAGCCTCCTCGCGAGCTCGGCGTTTCTCATTGAGGATAGTTCGAGCATCAGAATTTCTGACCCGGAGGTCTTTGATGATTTCCCTCGCGTCAGTTTGACGCCTAAGCTCCTGACGAGCCTCAATAAGATCCCTGGCATCTTCAATGGTTCTGGATTTATCACGAGCCTTCTGCCCTTTTTCAGCTTCAAACTTCTTTATCTCCTTCACCCAGCTCTGATCAGAATAACCAGGTTGTCCGGGAGCGAGGGTAGACCTACGCTCAGGTTGAGCTTGCTTGCCTTTGGTCCGAGACCCCTCCACATCTTGCCGAGAGGGATGTGTAGGAGCTCGACGTTGCTCAGGGACATATGCTCGGCTTCCAGAAGGCTGGGCTTGTAAGTTCTTGGCGAACTGTTGAAGACTCTCCTGGAAAGTCTGAGTCATTTGTTGCATGATGGCTGTCAGCTCAGCTCGAGTGACAACATCCTGTTGGGGGGGCTGAGCAACTTCCACATCCTGCCCAAGGGAATGCTCCCGAGGATCATGGTTGTTGTCGACCTGGGCGTCCCCAGCAGTGTGCCCCGAAAGTTGAGCTCCCTGACGTCTAGCTGCGTATTGTCTTCTTGAGGTAGTCATGACTTGTTTTGAACGATCCCCTCAGACGGCGCCAATCTGTTCCCGGTGGAACTTTTGTCTGAACTGGACCCACGAACGTTTCTTGAGAACTAAATCTGACCTGCAAAACAGACTGAGGATGACTAACCCGGGGGGTTTTTCCCGGGAACGCCCCTCCGATGCTTAAGTCAGTAAGCTGGAAGAATCGATCCGAATTTTTAGGGAATTTGTCAGAAAATATCAGAAAAGCGTCTCTTTGACTGCGGAAATCGTACCATATTTATAGTACGAAAGTACAGTTGTCAGGTTATTGGGATTATGACAAGTGTCATAATCTGACATCCCTCCGAAGGGAGTGTCTGTGAGGATCTTTTGTCCCTGTTAGGGTTAAAATAGTAATTTCCTTTGTATTACCCTGTTAGGGATAAAATGGTAATTTCCTTATATTGGGCCCAAGGTCTGGACCTGGCCCAAACAGAGTTAATATTTTAAATTCCCTATTTTCTAGGAATTTAAAAGTCTATGATTTTTATATTTTGAAGACTAAAAGCAACCAAGCAAGCACTTTATTAGACTTTATTTTTACAGAAATAAATTGATGGAGAAATATGTATACGGAGTATATTCTTTAAAGAAAATATCAAAATTATTTAGGTATAAAATAATAAAATATCCCAAATATCTTAAGGTGGGGTCCAACTAGTCCCTTAACCATTAATTGAACCCCACGTACACATCCAAAAAAGAACATTTTAAAAAACAGGCAAGAAAGATCTCCAAACTTAAAAAAAAAAAAAAAAAAAAAAAAAAAATTAAGGGAAGTTTCTGGAAATCAGTAACGTAGCTTCTCCTCCTTTCCTTCCTTCCTTAATCCTTACCATTTACCAACATCTCTTCTTTTTTCCTCCTCTCCTTTTCCCCCTCCATTTCCATTTTCAGATCTTCAACACTTTTCCTGCAAAGTATATTCTCTTTTATTCCCCAAATTAACATTAATTATTAATTCTTAAATAAGAAGTGAATTTTGATTATGTTGAATTTTTGATTGAGGATATATTTAAATATAGACGGTAAGATATCCGTTAATGGCGGAGCAAAACGGCGGCGGAAGAGGGGAAATGCAGCGGTCAATTCCGACGCCGTTTTTGACGAAAACTTATCAACTTGTTGAAGATCCTTCTATTGATGACGTCGTCTCATGGAATGATGATGGATCTACTTTCATCGTTTGGAATCCTACTGTTTTTGCTCGTGATTTACTCCCTCGCTTTTTTAAGCATAACAACTTCTCCTCCTTCGTTCGCCAACTCAACACCTACGTAAGTATCATCATCTCTTCGTCTTCATTACATTCATAATTCATCAAATTTCTTAATTTTAAATTGTGATTTTAGGGTTTTCGGAAGGTAATTCCAGATAGGTGGGAATTCTCGAACGAATCATTTAAAAGAGGCGAAAAACACTTGTTATGCGAAATTCAACGCCGCAAAACGACGATTACGGTGGCGCAACAACGCTACGTGTCACCGGGAGGTTCAAGCGACGAACAGGTGATATCAAATTCTCCGCCATTAGCAATTCCAACCTCTATTGTTTACAGCAACAATAACAGCAATGGAAGTAGCGAAAACACCACCAACAACAACAATAATAATAATAATAATAATAATAATAATAATAACAGAGTAAATTTAGTAGATGAAAACGAGAGGTTGAAGAAAGAGAATGTAGAGTTAAACAAAGAGTTAACAAACATGAAAACATTATGTAATAATATATTTTCCTTGATGAATAATTTTGCGAATACTCAAGGGAGTAATACTGGTGCGACTAGTAGTAGCACCAATTGTATGAAACAGGCGCTTGATTTGCTGCCACGTAAGGCGGCGGGTTTTGATGGTGGTGACGGTTGTGTTAGTAATGGTGGGCTCAGCCCGAGCCCGAATACGAAGTTATTTGGTGTTCCTATTGGGGGAATGAAGAGAGTTAGGGAAGGAGATGAGGAAGGTTTGGGTGTGACGCGGGTGCAGGAAGATGTGGTGCAGGTGGATATTCAGATTAAATCTGAGCCGTTGGATGTTGATAATCAGGAAACTCCGTGGTTGAATCATTGTCACCGACATAATCAAAGGGTGTGTAATTAATTTGCATTATTATGATGATTTTGTGCGAGTGGCACGTGATGGTGTTGATGTCAGAACTTCGAAGATGAAGATGAAGATGAACATGTTAAAAAATCGATTATGAGGAATGTTCATAGATTTCCGATTTTACCCCTGCTTTTTGATGTAAATTATTGTCATGTGCCATTTAAGTGCATGTTGGGCCCCAAATGGGCCATGGTGTTGGGCGTAGTTCTAAATTAGGAGTGGGCCTACTGGAGGTTGGGGGGTGATGATTTGTTAGGGTAAATTTAGGCTTCTAGCTCAATGTAGAAAAATGTTGAAAGATTTTTAATCAAATATTTTAATGTCAACTTTAGAATTCATGGTTATGATTTTGTTGGATTTTAGTTTAGTTTGGACTTTGGAGGTTTATTTTGTTGTTGTGACTTGTGACTTGGGGACAAGATCAAGTGTGGTGTATGTAAGTATGTCGAAATCAACTTTGTCCCTTACTATATAGGAGAATGGATATGTATGCAATGTCACACTTAGGGCCTGTTTACTTCAGTCGAAAACAGTTCATCTTTTCTGTTATTTTGCTATTTATTAATCTTTCATAAAAAACTTTCAGTTTAGCTCTTCTCAACTCCAATCAATTCAGTTCAGCTGTTTTCAGTTGAAGTAAACATGCCCTTACTATTTACTACTAGATTGTCACTAATTCAACAATCATATGGACTACAGTACACCTTTCCTTTGTAACATGAGCTTAATCCCTTATCAAATGTTTTTTGGTTAGATGTTGCCACTTGCCACTGGTCTCAATTGATGATGTATGATATGTGTTTGGTAATATTAACATTTTCGTAACGAAAATATGTTTCAAACATATATAGCATAGAAATAGCTAGAGTTTCTGAAACGAGGAAGCACAAATTGAAACTCAAAAGAAATAAGGAAATGTATAGACAGATAAACAATTTTAAAATGCAAACAAATAAAAAAATCTAACTGAAAAACAAATAACTTAATATGACAATATAAAAAAGATAATCTATCGTTACTTTTATTGACCTTAATGTTGAGGATGGAGAAAGTAACAAACACAACTAGCGTTTATGACTAAAGCTCTGAGTATACATAAAGCCTCTAAAGAAAGCGCCTGATTCTTGACAAACAAAAGTTGCTAGCGAAGACAAAGTTTATGTTAAAAGAGTTTATTTTAAGTGTGTTAGGTTTAAAGTTTGACAGGAACACTTTGGCATGTTAGTTAGGGGTGTGCAAGATTTTACGGTTCCGAATTTCCGGTTCGAAATTTTCCGATTCCGTTCCGAAAAATCGGAATTCCGATTAAGATTTTTGAAAACCGGAAAAACCGGATCGGATACGGAATGGATTTTTAAAAAATCGGATTCCGGATTTTTAAGGAAAACAAAATCCGGAATTCCGGTTTTCCGGATTTTTCCGAATTTTTCCGGATTTCCGATCCGGTTTTTAAGGGTATATGTGTAAATTTTAGAGAAAATTCTAGTATATAATTCGGAACCGGATATCCGGATTTCCGATCCGGTTTTTCCGGATATCCGAATTTCCGGAATTCCGGTTTTTCCGGAACGGATACGGAATCAATTTTGTTGGTTCCGAAAATCCGGATATCCGAATTTCCGGATCGGAAAATTTCCGATTTCCGGTTTTGCACACCCCTAGAGAAAGAGGCATCGGGCTGTTGCCTACCTATAAACTTCTTTGGTACATGTTGTTTTTCATCATTTTCAATGTACTTATTTAAACATTACTATGACACTATATTTACCCGCAATACTCTATAGAAAATTATAAAAATTTGATGTATATGTCGAGGAGATTGGTAAAAACTTTATTTCAGAAACGGAGTGAAGTACAAATAATAAGTATAAAATTTATGAATTGGTTAAAAAATCAAAATCTCAATTACTAACACGTATTCAAGCCTCCATAACCATGATTAATATGCCCCACAGACACACTATACAAACCTCACGATTTTTTACTCTTAATATTGAAGAAGGTGAATGCAGCACAATAGTAACCTAAAAAAAAATGTCATGATCCTGATCATTTCCTCCAAATCCAATAATAATGAATTGAATGTAGGAGAATTTTAATGGTAAGTTACCAATTAGATTAGAGTAGTCACTATTAGAAAGCTAATAGTGACCTTAATTAGAAAAAGTAAAATTACTTATCAAGCAATTAGCAAAAAAAGCAATGCAACAACTTTAAACAAAGTAAGTGAATGCAATTGATCAAGTTAAAGTCCAATCACAAAGCACTTGTGATTAAACACATATTTTGTAGGGTTTAGGATATTAATTCGATGTGGATGACCGACCAATAAAATAAAAAGAACGTACTTAGCCTATAGGAGTATGTAATTGTACGATATTGCTGCAGCTTAAAACATGCATGCCTAATTGCATGCTCTTAAAGTCACAATTACAACAACGCATGAATATTACTAGCCACCATGACCATGATTCAACGAATTTAAGTTTTGAAAAAGAAATTTTTCCCATGGATTGATCAAGGGACTCGTGCTTTGATTCAGTGTTGTTACACTCAATGGTCCATTTAGTTAGTGGTTGCTAATTAAATTAAAGGTAAAATGGTACGAAAAGTTTCGACTCATATATACTCTTACCTCGTAATATGCGTTGACGTGTTGCTCTCATTTTTGTACCATTTCATTATCCACACTCAATTTTATAACGAATCTTTAAGGAAATCACTTGTCACGGTTCATCAAGATTATTGGTGATAGCGACAATAGTTATACATGACATTTTGGACAGCCTCGGCCCTGTGGAATTTTTTGGTGCAATTTTGTAGAATCAAATAATGAACGTGTAATAGCATTTATGTTAAGAAAAAAATATATACAAGATAAAACGCTCACATGAAAACGTATTCAATTCGCTCCCAAAATTGCATTTAATTCACGCTATATATATCATGAGATACTTATGTTACATAAAATGCATATATTCATTCACTACATCATGTAATGTGTGCAAGTCCAAGCATATATGTGTGTGTTTCAGGCCCGAATAAATAATAAAATTATCAATTACTTATAAGAGCGAGTTGATGTTATTAATTGTCGACGAATATGATAGAGTTAATTTCATCTAGCTAGCTAGCTAGGTCAAAAGATTAATTAAAGGCCATGCTAATTGAAGATTAATTAACAGGCCGGAATAAGTTAACGCCTAGCTTGCTAATTAAGATGTTCAAATCACAAATTCGTGACAAAGGGATATGGGCATCATTCTCTTTTCTCCTATTCAAGTCTCGCCACACTGTTAGTTAGTCTCACGATGGATGACCAGGAGAAGTCTAAGTTCTTTGAATTGATTACTGCATGCTTACCTTTTAACAGTTAACTTAACATTGAGACTTTGGGAGCTTATATATTGACAAACACCCAAAAACTAGGTTTAGTTGCCTAGTTATTGGTTCTTCAATGTAGAGGACATTATTATATACTCTTTTCTTCTAAATACTAAGGAATACTTAGTGTTATTAAACTTGAAGCAAACCTTGTTTGCATTGGCATTGAGTTAACAATGAAGTACATGTACTCGATCTTAAACTAAATGTAGGAATATATATTTGACTTGTATATATACTCTTTTAGTCTTTAATTATTGTACAGCCATTTTGTATGTCTCATTCTTATTTTGTTATCAATATAATACAATGATTGAAATTGTCCCACATACATATTATTATCCCTATTTACTTCTCCTTAGTTATTTAGTTAAAGATGAAAATTAAAAATTAATAAGATATTTATCCACAAAATATATATAGTATAATATGTAATAACAACAAATTTCATAAAAAATCACTAAAGAACAGGAATAATAAAAGTTGTATATAATAAAGTGGATACACCCTATATAATTTTTTATCATATTTTCAAAATATCAAACAACAAATATTTAAAATTTACATTCTAAATCTGTATCCAGTGAGTCCGTACGGATTTAAAACCTAACATAACAGTATAACACCAAAGGAGTAAGGAGTAACAACTCCCTATCTCTATCAAGCTATTGTATCATGGATGATGGATTCATGGAATGCCATGTTAGACGTACATTTACATCAAACCAACATTTAATTTTTGCAAAAGCCAAAAAGTCATATTTGATAGGGTGCAGCCACTTATCTCATGTTTTGATATGGACATGACCTCTAACAATATGACACTAATTAGTAATCCATAGAATTTTTTAATTTCTTATAATTTTATACTCGTAAAAAATGTAGACGACCATTTTTGCTTTAGTATTTGGTTTTAGTACTTTATCTTTAAATGAAAAATTCCCTAGACTGTCTTTTCAAAATTTTCAAAATCCAAGACCTCCAAAAATTCAGCTAAAATTCACGTGTATCACCAACTTGCGACACGTATAAATCCAAGGTATATAAACACATGAATCTAGTGTTAGTCGAATTCGACATTTGTCTTTTATCTGTTCGTTAATTAGGTTATCATCTTTCCATCCAATAGCAATTAGTACTGGCATCTCCTCTTTGAAAAAAAGAGTGAATGATTTGCACATCAAACGACACTCATCACTCAAACTCGTAATTTTAGTGCTTCTTTATAATCTCATATATTAAGACATTAACGATGTGTTCTCATATGGTAGATAAGACACGTCTTAAATACAACGGATTAAATTGGATTGAATTAATAAAACGTCATCAGGTTGTATTAATTATAATGACTTTTATATATAGATGAGATAGATAAGATGATTAGATTAAGATTGAACTATTGAAAAAATATTGCTATGAAAATAAAAGAACATAGCCTAATAAGTTTAATAGTTCATTTACTTCATTCAACCATCTCCCTAATTTTATTATATAAATGAGATTTTTACATTTTTTTTATGTATTTGTTCTTCATTTCGAAAATTCTCTAAAGTGGGTAACAATTTTTTTTGTTGAAACCAAGTTTGGGCTATCTGGCGGGGTCGCCTACTACACGTGGTAAAAAGGGGGGGGGGTGAAAATAAGATAGAGCCCTCCCACATATCAAAAGTCGAAAATGAAGGTCATAATTTACCATTTAATGAGTTCTTAGTACATAAATAAATTGCTGAAAATCTTACAATGTGTCCCTATGGTCAAAAGAGGCCCCAAGTAGCTTTTCAAGGTTTGAAAGTAATAAGACGAGTTTCGAGATAGCAAAAGACTAATATTGCAATTTACGAAAATTATTCAAATAGAGAGGTTTTTAAAGGCTAAAATCGAGCGTGGGACATGCTGGATTACCTAAAAATGTAGGAGAAATATAGGGTGAAAAAAAAACTAAGCTCTGGACAGCCCTTTAGAAGCAAGAAGCGAATGAAGTTTATTATTCACGGTTTTCGAAAGTTAGGGGATCCAAATTAAAAGTTGTCGAAACTTTTACCCAAGGTCTAAAGGGGATCCTTGGACAAGTTTCCAAGGTTCGAAAGGTTATAAGTAGTATAGGTTACAATATAACGAAAAAGACACATGTCCTCGTTTTTGGAATTCTTTAAAAGAGAAAACAAAACGGAGTTTAGAGTCTAAATTGACTATGGGTCATTCCAAGGTTACCAGAAGTAGTTGGGTAAAGTTTTGGGAGAAAAAGCGATGAAGCCCCGGAAGGTCCTCCATAAAAAGAACGAGATGAATCAAGAAAAAAAATGTAATTTGGGCATTGGGAAAATTATAAGTCGAGTACTCAACTATGGAGCATTAGAAAACGCTTGTATAATGTCAAAAGGTTACGTACAAGTGTTTTTGACACTTCATATAACATCACATGATCACACTTTAGATAAACCCTCTTTATTTTAAAGTTATATTTAGTGAGTTTAATAAAAATTCTAAACAAGATATATTTTCAACCAACGGAAAAGTTAGCAAAAAAAAAAGTAAGATACTATATCTGTGTTTTTTTACAAAATGATATTTTATGTTTAATAAAAATACTCATTTATTGCAACTAAAAAGGAGAAATTGATGGCTTGGATTCGCACACAAAAATGTATATACTATATATCTATCTACCTATCTATAGTATATACTAAAACAGCCTGCCACTTTTTCGATTTTCTCTCTAAAAGCAACCACATTCCCTCTTGAGAATTATAATAAAAATTCTAATCAACACTAGAACATTCTAGCAAAATAGACTACAATTGACGATATTTTTAATATTTATTTAAAACATACTTTGAATATTATTTGTTGTAGATTATATGGGAGTAAGATTCACATTTTATCTTCCTAACAACTACACATGACCATCCTCCAATCTCACGCTAAACATCATCTACTACAAGTTCATCCATTACTCACAATACAATGAATCATGAGTTTATTTCATTCGTACATCACTATTATATCTATAAATCACTTTGACACTTTATCTTATAGTACTATTTGCTCATTCTTATATATGAGAATTATTCACTATATATAACGGAAAAACTGAACATTTGCTCGGAGATTATCTAGTTGTCATGTTTTTGCATTTAAAAGCAGACTTACACGGTTACACCTTACAACATAACCAAAATATGAAAATCAAATGGAAAAAAAAAAAATCATATCTAGCCAATTGCTACCCACATCACAATAGCCCATGAAAAATGGGCCTGAGGCACTATTATGGGCTTGCCACCTAACAGTTGACATTCATTGAGCCCAGCCCACTCACGCCACTCGCTCATCAACTGTTAGTCTAAAAACTAAGCAATTTTTAATAATTAAAAACACACAATTAATCACTCAAACCACAAGTTTAGAATAATTTAAAAAATAATTAATTAACTCTCCATAAAAGATAATTAACAGCTTTGCTTGATGTTTCCTCGAATTTCTATTTCCCTCAGTTTCACCATAAGTATCCTATAAAAACACAATAAAATAAACTTCAATCGATAATTAGCAAATAATTAAACAACATCAAACAAATTAATCCCTTTATTTTTTATCCCAAAGAAAACCAATAACTTAATCTTCATTAGTCATGCATGTGACCATAATGTTCATCGTCAAACATGCACCTTAGAGATCAATGTGATCTCAGCCGAGGATTTACGAGTTAACAGTACGGAAAACACGATTGTGTACGTTAGTTCCGATTCATCTAATGTCGGAGCGACGAAGATTAGCAAAAAAGCAGGCAGTTTTCCCGTTTGGAAGGAGTCTTTTAATCTAGACTTCCCATACAGCTACAAGTATTATTGCTCAAGTTTTTTGTGACCAAAAATTGATTGGAAAAGCTACAATTCCTACTTCTGATTTTATGGTTCATTATTTGCCACCGTCTTATTTGCACTTTTTGAGTTATCGATTGAGAGACGAACGAGGATTAGGGGTGAAATCATCAATCTTTCCATTAGGGTAAGCGTTATTAATTTGATTTGCAATTTCCATTCAAAATTGGGTTTTTTTTTCTTTTAAACTAGTTCAATATGTTTATTATTAGTAATTATTTAATTATTTTGTAGTATGAGGCCACAGGCAGTGGCCTGATGAGAATTCTTAGGATCTCTAGTACCAATTGATCGGATGTCATGCACATTCGATCAGCTCGATATGTTTATTATTTTGGATAATTCAAGTTGAAAAGAAATTCATAATTAATTATTTGTTTAGCTAGTGAATAAATACATTACGATATAATTGAATGTGTTTATTTTTGTTAAATTAGTCGTGAAGTGATTAGCGCAAATTGTTATAATATAAGTAGAATACTAGGGTTTCAGTTTTTATTTTCTTCTTTTGATTATACAACAAAGTCTAACTAAGACTTATAGTAGTGCTTAGCTTATTTAATTCAATGAAAAAATTAGAATGGTAAACATAAGGCCTTTTTTTTTATTTTTATTTTTTTGAAGGAGTAAACACAAGGCCTACTATCATAAGTGAGCTTTATTTTGTATTTGTATTAGCTTTTAAAGTTTCAAAATTCTACCTATTAATTTCGAATAATCAACATTCATCGTATGATGAGCAACAAATGTGTATTAATACGTATCGTACAATCTATAAAGTAACAAAAATGTCACAAGGTACACATAGCTAGATAAAAATGTCACACTAACGAACAACTATTATGCTTCTCATAAGACCATTCAGATGATTGATTATCAATATTGGTATATGTAATATAATGACACAAATTTATGATACTAATGTCATAGAGCCTAGCACAACTGGCTTCTAAATTAGTCAAAAATAATTTAGCACGGCGAATATATATACGAAGTATAACTAAAGAAGTAATTTTACGAATTATTGATTTACTGTGCATCTATTGTTAAGTAGCAGATAGCTTAGCAATAACCGAATCAAATGATTACGAACAACACACATTACCGTTGATAAAAATCGTGTTTAACCGTGACCAGTGTGATACACACTTCATCTCACCAACTGATTATGGCATTTTTATAGCAGTGAATTAAAATTAAGACCGATGTTAAAATTTTCAACTATGGAGTCTTCGTAAATTGAATGATTGAAACTACTATGAAAGATGAAAATTTCTAGCACAGGGTTTAACATTTTCGGAAATTCAATCACTTGAAAACGACAGGTAACCCTTCGAATACATTTCTGAAACTTAATTTACAACTAGCTAGTCTTTTCACTCTCCGTGACTTGTCATGTGCCCTTCTCGAGCCCTAAAAAGTTGCTCATAGTCTCTTTTGACTAGCATATTGTAGGGTTTGGAACCCCCAAAAATTGTGAATTCTAGCCTTCATTTTCGGCTTTCTAAAGGCTTCCGACGCTACGTCTTGTTTTCGCCCTGTTTTCTCCTATGTGTTCAAAGTGGCCCTAGGACGCCGCCCCACTCTCGATTTCAGTATCTAATGTTTCATCTTCACTCTACAAACAACATTTGAAATAGCACACTAGTCCTTTCGCTCTCCCGAGAGTCCCGAACTCGTTTTAAATGACCTTTTGAACCCTAAAAAGTTGGTCATGCGGACCCTATTTTTGAACATATTTTAAATTTTCAACAATTTTTTTTCGAGGTTCCTAGAACCCTCATGATTGTGAATTATATAGCTTTTGTTTTCAACTCCGGAGGGCTATCCAGGGTTTCGTCTTATTTTCGCCTTGTATTTCTCCCACGTATTGTATGCAATCCAAAGACACCTCACGCTTGATTTTAACCTCTAATAACGTTTTATCTTTCCTCATAGATAATTAATAATGAAAACAGTACACAATCTTTTTGTTCTCTCAAGAATCTATGACTCATCTTATATATAGTTAACCTTTCAAATCCTAATAAGTTGTTCAATGCCCTATTTTGACCATAGGAGAACATCGTATGACTTTCTACAAGCTTTTATTTGTGACCCCGATACAGCAATACCCTTAAAAGTGTGAAACTATACATTCTTTTTCGACTTCTACAGGGGTTTCCAAGACTCATTTTTTTCTATGCTTTTTTTTTATCGCATGTGGTTGGTAATCCAAGGACGCCTTATGCTTGGGTTCTATCTCAATTTTTTATTTTATTTTCCCTTTTTATATAATTTTATAAGGACAACTACATATTAATTAATGTAATAGCTTCAACTAACATTAGGGT
>PYUH01000049.1:4134814-4146603 GCA_016808085.1 Suaeda aralocaspica
GATTTTTAAAAAATCGGATTCCGGATTTTTAAGGAAAACAAAATCCGGAATTCCGGTTTTCCGGATTTTTCCGAATTTTTCCGGATTTCCGATCCGGTTTTTAAGGGTATATGTGTAAATTTTAGAGAAAATTCTAGTATATAATTCGGAACCGGATATCCGGATTTCCGATCCGGTTTTTCCGGATATCCGAATTTCCGGAATTCCGGTTTTTCCGGAACGGATACGGAATCAATTTTGTTGGTTCCGAAAATCCGGATATCCGAATTTCCGGATCGGAAAATTTCCGATTTCCGGTTTTGCACACCCCTAATGTTAGTTGAAGCTATTACATTAATTAATTATGTAGTTGTCCTTATAAAATTATATAAAAAGGGAAAATAAAATAAAAAATTGAGATAGAACCCAAGCATAAGGCGTCCTTGGATTACCAACCACATGCGATAAAAAAAAGGCATAGAAAAAAATGAGTCTTGGACAACCCCTGTAGAAGTCGAAAAAGAATGCTATAGTTTCACACTTTTAAGGGTATTGCTGTATCGGGGTCACAAATAAAAGCTGTAGAAAGTCATACGATGTTCTCCTATGGTCAAAATAGGGCACTTGAACAACTTATTAGGATTTGAAAGGTTAACTATATATAAGATGAGTCATAGATTCTTGAGAGAACAAAAAGATTGTGTACTGTTTTCATTAAATTATCTATAGAGGAAAGATAAAACGTTATTAGAGGTTAAAATCAAGCGTGAGGTGTCTTTGGATTGCATACAATACGTGGGAGAAATACAAGGCGAAAATAAGACGAAACCCTGGATAGCCCTCCGGAGTTGAAAACAAAAGCTATATAATTCACAATTCATGAGGGTTCTAGGAACCTCGAAAAAAATTGTTGAAAATTTTAAAATATGTTCAAAAATAGGGTCCTGCATGACCAACTTTTTAGGGTTCAAAAGGTCATTTAAAACGAGTTCGGGACTCTCGGGAGAGCGAAAGGACTAGTGTGCCTATTTTCAAATGTTGTTTGTAGAGTGAAGATGAAACATTAGATACTGAAATCGAGAGTGGGGCGGCGTCCTAGGGCCACTTTGAACACATAGGAGAAATACAGGGCGAAAACAAGACGTAGCGTCGGAAGCCTTTAGAAAGCCGAAAATGAAGGCTAGAATTCACAATTTTTTGGGGGTTCCAAAGCCCCTACAATATGCTAGTCAAAAGAGAGACTATGAGCAACTTTTTAGGGCTCGAAAGGGCACATGACAAGTCACGGAAGAGTGAAAAGACTAGCTAGTTGTAAATTAAGTTTCAGAAATGTATTCGAAGGGTTACCCTGTCGTTTTCAAGTGATTGAATTTCCGAAAATGTTAAAACCCTGGTTGCTAGAAATTTTCATCTTTCATAGTAGTTTCAATCATTCAATGTACGAAGACTCCATAGTTGAAAATTTTAACATCGGTCTTTAATTTTAATTCACTGCTTATAAAAATGCCATAATCAGTTGGTGAGATGAAGATGTGTATCACACTGGTCACCGGTTAAACACGATTTTTATCAACGGTAATGTGTGTGTTCGTTAATCATTTGATTCGGTTATTGCTAAGCTATCTGCTACTTAACAATAGATGCCACAGTAAATCAATAATTCGTAAAATTTACTTCTTTAGTTATACTTCGTATATATATTCGCCGTGCTAAATTATTTTTTGACTAATTTAGAAGCCAAGGTTGTGCTAGGCTCTATGACATTAGTATCATAAATTTGTGTCATTATATTACATATACCAATAAGTTGATAATCAATCATCTGAATGGTCTTATGAGAAGCATATTAGTTGTTCGTTAGTGTGACATTTTTATCTAGCTAGTGTAACCCTTGTGACATTTTTTGTTACTTTATAGATTGTACGATACGTATTAATACACATTTGTTGTACTCCATACATACGATGAATGTTGATTATTCGAAATTAATAGGTAGAATTTTTGAAACTTTAAAAGCTAATACAAATACAAAATAAAGCTCACTTATGATAGTAGGCCTTGTGTTTACTCCTTCAAAAAAATAAAAATAAAAAAAAAGGCCTTATGTTTACCATTCTAATTTTTTTCATTGAATTAAATAAGCTAAGCACTACTATAAGTCTATAGTTAGACTTTGTTGTAATAATCAAAAGAAGAAAAATAAAAACTGAAACCCTAGTATTCTACTTATATTATAACAATTTGCGCTAATCACTTCACGACTAATTTAACAAATAAACACATTCAATTATATCGTAATGTATTTATTCACTAGCTAAACAAATAATTAATTATGAATTTCTTTTCAAACTTGAATTATCCAAAATAAATAAACATATCGAGCTGATCGAATGTGCATGACATCTCGATCAATTGGTACTCTAGAGATCCTAAGAATTTCTCATCAGGCCACTGCCTTGTGGCCTCATACTACTAAAAATAATTAAATAATTACTAATAATAAACATATTGAACTAGTTAAAAGAAAAAAAAAACCCTAATTTTGAATGGTAAATTGCAAATCAAATTAATAACGCTTAACCCTAATGGAAAGATTGATGATTCCACCCCTTAATCCTCGTTCGTCTCTCAATCGATAACTCAAAAAGTGCAAATAAGACGGTGGCAAATAATGAACCATAAAATCAGAAGTAGGAATTGTAGCTTTTCCAATCAATTTTTGGTCACAAAACACTTGAGCAATAATACTTGTAGCATGTATGGGAAGTCTAAGATTAAAAGACTCATTCCAAACGGGAAAACTGCCTGCTTTTTTGCTAATCTTCGTCGCTCCGACATTAGATGAATCGGAACTAACGTACACAATCGTGTTTTCCGTACTGTTAACTCGTAAATCCTCGGCTGAGATCACATTGATCTCTAAGGTGCATGTTTGACGATGAACATTATGGTCATCATGCATGACTAATGAAGATTAAGTTATTGGTTTTCTTTGGGATAAAAAATAAAGGAGATTAATTTGTTTTGATGTTGTTTAATTATTTGCTAATTATCGATTTGAAGTTTATTTTATTGTGTGTTTTTATAGGATACTATAGGGTGAAACTGAGGTAAATAGAAAATTCGAGGAAACATCAAGCAAAGCTGTTAATTATCTTTTTATGGAGAGTTAATTAATTATTTTTTAAAATTATTCTAAACTTGTGGTTTGAGTGATTAATTGTGTGTTTTTAATTATTAAAAATTGCTTAGTTTTTAGACTAACAAGTTGATGAGCGAGTGGCGTGAGTGGGCTGGGCTCAATGAATGTCAACTGTTAGGTGGCAAGCCCATAATAGTGCCTTCAGGCCCATTTTTCATGGGCTATTGTGATGTGGGTAGCAATTCGGCTAGATATGATTTTTTTTTTTCCATTTGATTTTCATATTTTGTTTATGTTGTAAGGTGTAACCGTGTAAGTCTAGCTTTTAAATGCAATAAACATGACAACTAGATAATCTCCGAGCAAATGTTCAGTTTTTCCGTTGATATATAGTGAATAATTCTCATATATAAGAATGAGCAAATAGTACTATAAGATTAAAGTGTCAAAGTGATTTATATGATATAATAGTGATGTACGAATGGAAAATAACTCATGATTCATTGTATTGTGAGTAATGGATGAACTTGTAGTAGATGATGTTAAGCGTGAGATTAGGAGGAATGGTCATGTGTAGTTGTTAGGAAGATAAAATGTGAATCTTACTCCACATATAATCTACAACAAATAATATTCAAAGTATGTTTTAAATAATATTTAAAAATATCGTCAAATTGTAGTCTATTTTGCTAGAATGTTCTAGTGTTGATTAGAATTTTTATTTATAATTCTCAAGAGGGAATGTAGGTTGCTTTTAGAGAGAAAATCAGAAAAAGTGGCAGCTGTTTTAGTATATACTATAGATAGGTAGATAGATATATAGTATATACATTTTTGTGTGCGAATCCAAGCCATCAAATTTCTTCATTTTTTAGTTGCAATAAATGAGTATTTTTTATTAAACATAAAATATTCATTTTTGTAACTAAAAACACAGATATAGTATATCTTACTTTTTTTTTTGCTAACTTTTCCCGTTGGTTGAAAATATATCTTGTTTTAGAATTTTTATTAAACTCACTAAAATATAACTTTAAAATAAAAGAGGGTTTATCTAAATGTGTGATCATGTGATGTTATATGAAGTGTTCAAAAACACTTGTACGTAACCTTTTGACATTCATACAAGCGTTTTCTAATGCTCCATAGTTGAGTACTCGACTTATAATTTTCCCAATGCCCAAATTACATTTTTTTTCTTGATTCATCTCGTTTCTTTATGGAGGACCTTCCGGGGCTTCATCGCTTTTTCTCCCAAAACTTTACCCAACTACTTCTGGTAACCTTGGAATGACCCATAGTCAATTTTAGACTCTAAACTCTTGTTTTGTTTTCTCTTTTAAAGAATTCCAAAAAACGAGGACATGTGTCTTTTTCGTTATATTGTAACCTATACTACTTATAACCTTTCGAACCTTGGCAACTTGTCCAAGGATCCCCTTTAGACCTTGGGTAAAAGTTTCGACAACTTTTAATTTTGGATCCCCTAACTTTCGAAAACCGTGAATAATAACCTTCATTCGCTTCTTGCTTCTAAAGGGCTGTCCAGAGCTTAGTTTTTTTTTCACCCTATATTTCTCCTACATTTTTTAGGTAATCCCAGCATGTCCCACGCTCGATTTTAGCCTTTAAAAACCTCTCTATTTGAATAATTTTCGTAAATTGCAATATTAGTCTTTTTGCTATCTCGAAACTCGTCTTATTACCTTTCAAACCTTGAAAAGCTACTTGGGGCCTTCTTTTGACCATAGGGACACATTGTAAGATTTTCAGCAATTTATTTATGTACTAAGAACTCATTAAAATGGTAAATTATGACCTTCATTTTCGACTTTTGAATATGTGTCGAGGGCTCTATCTTATTTTTCACCCCCCCCCCCTTTTTTTACCACGTGTAGTAGGCGACCCCGCCAAGATAGCCCAAACTTGGTTTCAACAAAAAAAATTGTTACCCACTTTAGAGAATTTTCGAAATGAAGATACAAATACATAAAAAAAATGTAAAAATCTCATTTAATATAATAAATTAGGGAGATGGTTGAATGAAGTAAATGAACTATTAAACTTATTAGGCTATGTTCTTTTATTTTCATAGCAATATTTTTCCAATAAGTTTCAATCTTAATCTAATCCACTCCTATCTATCTCATCTTATATATAAAAGTCATTATAATTTAATACAACCTGATGACGTTTTATTAATTCAATCCAATTTAATCCGTTCGTATTTAAGACGTGTCTTATCTACCATATGAGAACACATCGTTAATGTCTTAATATATGAGATTATAAAGAAGCACTAAAATTTACGAGTTTGAGTGATGAGTGTCGTTTGATGTGCAAAATCATTCACTCTTTTTTCTCAAAGAGGAGATGCCAGTACTAATTGCTATTGGATGGAAAGATGATAACCTAATTAACGAACAGATAAAAGACACATGTCGAATTCGACTAACATAGATTCATGTGTTTATATACCTTTGGATTTATACGTGTCGCAAGTTGGTGATACACGTGAATTTTAGCTGAATTTTTGGAGGTCTTGGATTTATGAAAATTTTGAAATGACAGTCTAGGGAATTTTTTCATTTAAAGATAAAGTACTAAAACCAAATACTAAAGCAAAAAATGGTCGTCTACATTTTTTACGAGTATAAAATTATAAGAAATTAAAAATTCTATGGATTACTAATTAGTGTCATATTGTTAGAGGTCATGTCCATATCAAACCATGAGATAAGTGGCTGCACCCTATCAAATATGACTTTTTGGCTTTTTGCAAAAATTAAATGTTGGTTTGATGTAAATGTTACGTCTAACATGGCATTTCCATGAATCCATCATCCATGATACAATAGCTTGATAGAGATAGGGAGTTGTTACTCCTTACTCCTTTGGTGTTATACTGTTATGTTAGGTTTTAAATCCGTACGGACTCAACTGGATACAGATTTATGAATGTAAATTTTAAATATTTGTTGTTTGATATTTTGAAAATATTGATAAAAAATTATATAGGGTGTATACCACTTTATTATATACAACTTTTATATATTCATGTTCTTTAGTCGATTTTTTATGAAATTTGTTGTTATTACATATTATTACTATATATATTTTGCTGGATAAATATCTTATTAATTTTTAATTTTCATCTTTAACTAAATAACTCAAGGAGAAGTAAATAGGGATAATAATATGTATGTGGGACAATTTCAATCATGTATTATATTGAATACAAAATAAGAATGAGACATACAAAATGCCTCGTACAATAATTAAAGACTAAAAGAGTATATATACAAGTCAAATATATATTCCTACATTTAGTTTTAAGATCGAGTACATGTACTTCATTTGTTACTCAATGCCAATGCAAACAAGGTTTAGCTTCAAGTTTAATAACACTAAGTATTCCTTAGTATTTAGAAGAAAAGAGTATATAATAATGTCCTCTCACATTGAAGAACCAATAACTAGGCAACTAATAACCTAGTTTTTGGGCTGTTTGTCAATATATATAGCTCCCAAAGTCTCAATGTTAAGTTAACTGTTAAAAGGTAAGCATGCAGTAATCAATTCAAAGAACTTAGACTTCTCCTTTGGTCATCCATCGTGAGACTAACTAACAGTGTGCGAGACTTGAATAGGAGAAAAGAGAATGATGCCCATATCCCTTTGTCACGAATTTTGTGATTAGTGAACATCTTAATTAGCAAGCTAGGCGTTAACTCTATTCCGGCCTGTTAATTAATCTTCAATTAGCATGGCCTTTAATTAATCTTTTGACCTAGCTAGCTAGCTAGATGATAATTAACTCTATCATATTCGTCGACAATTAATTAACATCAACTCGCTCTTATAAGTAATTGATAATTTTATTATTTATTCGGGCCTGAAACACACACATATATGCTTGGACTTTGCACACTTACATGATGTACGTGAATGAATATATGCATTTTATGTAATCATAAGTATCTCATGATATATATATGCGTGAATTTAAATGCAATTTTTCTGGGAGCGAATTGAATACGTTTCATGTGAGCGTTTTTATCTTGTATATATTTTTTTCTTAACATAAATGCTATTACACGTTCATTATTTGATTCTACAAAATTGCACCAAAAAATTCCACAGGGCCGAGGCTGTCCAAAATGTCATGTCATAACTATTGTCGCTATCACCAATAATCTTGATGAACCGTGACAAGTGATTTCCTTAAAGATTCGTATAAAAATTGAGTGTGGATAATAGAAATGCGTACAAAATTAGAGAGCAACACGTCAACGCATATTACGCTAGGTAATGAGTATATATGAGTCGAAACTTTTCGTACCATTTTACCTTTAATTTAATTAGCAACCACTAACTAAATGGACCATATGAGTGTAACAACACTTTGAATCAAAGCACGAGTCCCTTGATCAATCCATGGGAAAAATTTCTTTTTCAAAACTTAAATTCGTTGAATCATGGTCATGGTGGCTAGTAATATTCATGCGTTGTTGTAATTGTTGACTTTAAGAGCATGCAATTAGGCATGCATGTTTTAAGCTGCAGCAATATCGTACAATTACATACTCCTATAGGCTAAGTTACGTTCTTTTATTTTATTGGTCGGTCATCCCACATCGAATTACTATCCTACAACCCTACAAAATATGTTGTTTAATCACAAGTGCTTTGTGATTGGACTTTAACTTGATCAATTGCATTCACTTACTTTGTTTAAAGTTTGTTGCATTGCTTTTTTGCTAATTGCTTTGATAAGTAATTTTACTTTTTCTAATTAAGGTCACTATTTAGCTTTCTAATAGTGACTACTCTAATCTAATTGCTAACTTATACCATTAAAATTCCTCCTACTTCAATTCATTATTATTGGATTATTGGAGGAAATGATCAGGATCATGACATTTTTTTTTAGGTTACTATTGTGCTGCATTCACCTTCTTCAATTATTAGAAGTAAAAAATCGTGAGGTTTGTATAGTGTGGCTCTGTGGGGCATATTTAATCATTGGTTATGGAGGCTATGAATACGTGTTAGTACATTGAGATTTTGATTTTTTAACCAATTCATAAATTTTATACTATTAATTATGTACTTCATCCGTTTCTGAAATTAAAGTTTTTTACCAATCTCCTCGACATATACATCAAATTTTTATAATTTTCTATAGAGTATTGCGGTAAATATAGTGTCATAGTAATGTTTAAATAAGTACATTGAAAATGATGAAAAACAACATGTAAAGAACCTTAGGAACGGAGAGATTATAAATCATTGATTCATTATTATCAAATTCTCCATTCTTTATCATATTTAAGTTAATTACTATAAGCATCAAGCTTTATTGTATTCAGTTACAAACCAACTTCCGAAACACCGTTCATCACAATCTAATTTCTTGTTTATATCTATTATCTATAGCTATTAACTAAAATAGGTCATTGCTAACATCATGTGCATATACAATATACGTATTTTTTATGTTGAATTAGCTCCGGAAAAGTAATGTGTTATTATTGCATTATACAACTTATACCCATATGATTTTCAATATTAATTGTCACCTTTTTATTGTAGTTTTTTCAATCTGTATCCAACTTAAAATATAACACTAATTAAAATCATAATTTCTCTTCTATACATCTTTTACAAATTCATATAAAAATTCTTAAATTTGTTCATATAGAAAAATAAACAAGTTAGAAACCAAATAAATTTGTTCAATTCGTTCATATATTAAGTAGGAATATTAGTAAGAATTTTTGCCAAACGTAATTCACTCGATGCACATTTTCGATATAGCTGTATAGCTTTTATTCCAATTATGAAAATCAAAAGAATGAATATTGCATACATCCGGTTTATTATACAACGACCAACTTGAACCGGTTTTTTGTTAACTAGAATTAAATTTTTAGTAACTTTAAACTCATTGAAATTTAATTGAAATTTTTGAACATATAACTTTTGTATATTGCATAATAAGCTATATTTATCTATTAGAATTGGGTTGTTTAGCATTAGTAGATGTAAGAAAATGCATGGTAACTTGAGTTGATTCGAAGGTAACTAGAACTCGAAAAAGTGTAACTCGAACCCAACAAAGTATAACTTAAGCTGATTTTATCGTAACTAAGAACGCAAAAAAGTGTAACTTCAAAGTTGTTGTACAGTAATTACTCTACACCGAGGGCCTGTTTACTTCAGCTTAAAATCAGTTCAGTTCAGCTCAGCTCAGTTCAGTTCAGGTCAGCTCAGCTCAGTTCAGTTCAGCTCTTCTTCCATTTTACTACTCATTAATCCTTCATAAAAAACTTTCAGTTTAGCTCCATTCAGTTTAGTCCAGTTCAATTGTTTTCAGTTGAAGTAAACAGACCCCGAGTATATACAAAACTTTGTCAAAATTTAAAATACCGTGTCTTTGTGCGCGGTACAAACTTTACTACTCTCTTCGTTCCCTATTATTCTTGTCGTTCACTATTCACCCTCTCATTTTGATATATGATATAATAATAGTGGTGGGGTCAAATTGGAGTAAAAATTGATGAAAGAGAAACAACTTACAACTAATAGTTGGTGATGTATGGGTCCATCTTATTAAATAAATATTATAAACCTAATAAAGTTGTTTGGTAAAGAAAAATATAGAGCATCCTAAAAGCATATATAAAGAAAAATAGGGAATGAAGGGAGTAATTAACATGCAATGAAGTTTCGGAGTAAAAATAGTGGTGCTCCATTTAAAAATAGGACACTTTTTCACACAAAATGAGAAGATAGAAATTGAATAAGATTGTGTGTGCCTGTCTGACTTCTACTATATTCAAATAATTGGATTTATTGATCATAACTCCATTATATATTTGGAATTTCTATCTTGCTCTCAAAGAGGGTCTAATATTATAACATCCCAAAAGGCAAAGCATAGCATATCATGAGAAACAAGCAAACAACCACCTTGTTTGGTGATTAGAGTTTAGAAATTATGGTTAAAGGATTACTTTTTTGTTTAGATGATTTAATTGTTTTTTTTTTTTTTTTCCATGTGTAGAGGTGTCTAGTAATACTTAGCTGATTAATTAGAGATTTATGCTCTTTTGTTATGTAAAATGAAATTATAGGCAATTTTATTGTAACGTTTTTTAGAATAATTTGTTAGACTTAATAATGTGGAGTTGTGGACAAATAACCATTCAATTTCTCTTTCTCCAAAGCTTTATTGAAAAAGCTCTTCACTCTAAGCTTTTCATTTAAGAATTTTAATGAGTTTTATGATATTAAAGCTTCTTAAACATTTCTCTTACAATCTTATTAAATATCCAAATAAAAATTTATAACAGTCAACACTATGAACTCTTTTCAAAACTCTATTATCCCTAACAATCTATGGCGAATACCCGGCCCCACCATTTACCTAAGAAAAACACAAGACTTTTGAATGGTGGTCTTGTGTTTAAACATTATATGTTTAGGAAAAGTTGATACCATTAACCAAATTTGTACTCTAATTGTCACATCATGTTAGACACTAGGATTAATAATAAATTTAATTGTTTTATTAATTTGGAATTGTTTGGAACAAAAGCACAATGGAAAAAAAAAAGAGTTAAGAAGGAATAAGAAGCAACTCCATTGGGCAAAGCTTGTGTGCAGCATTGCCATTTTAAGTCAGTGCAATAGAAAGATGGTGTACGTGATTATTTAAAATTAAGGAAACATACATTGTCATACATTCTTTGAGATCTTTGAGAATAATTTAGTAAAGGATAAATAACCTTATTATTAAATAATTGATTAATTTTTTAGCAAAGATAATGAAATATTAAAAGAGGTTGTTTAGATTTAACCAATTATTGAAACAAGTTATTAATAGACAATTTTAAGCAAATAAAAAGGTCCGACGAATCTAGCTCAAAGGAGCTTATTATTTCGAGTATTCTCAATGAAAACATTATGTAACACGAAAACGACTAGATTTTCTTAAATGGAAAAGTTTTGAAATGATGAGAAAGTGCTAATTTTTATAAATAAGGAAATGGGAAATATAAATAATTTCAAAAATAATGTAAGCAAAAATATCTTACACATAAACATTTAATTTTATACTCCGTATATTATTACAAATAAGAGAATAAATCTTGATTAAAACTTAATTACGCTTAAACAATTAATTTAATGTCACTTGTGTTGGCCTTAGTGTTGACAATATAATAGAGAAAGCAGCTAACACATATGAATTATGTTTAATAAAGGATCTAAGAATAATTGACTAATGAAACCCTTAAAAGAGAGAAATAACATATTCATGACAAACAATAGTTTCCGACGAAGATGGAGTAAATACATTTTAATTAAGAGGGTTTATTTTTAGTGTTTTAGGGTTAGTGCTCAACACTTTGATATGTTAAATGTGATCTTTTTATAATTTATGCATTTGTGTCCTTATTTCGTATATTCTCCAAACATGGAAGATAACATTTTTTTAGGCTTATTTAGTGCGTATGGAGTGTTGAGGTCACCAAATACACGTAATAAAAAAAACAAAACGAAAATAAGATGGAGCCAAGAACAACCCTTCGAAAGCTAAAAATTAATAAAGGCTACAATTCACACTTTCAACGGTTCCAGGTCCCCCCCCCCCCCCCCCCCA
>PYUH01000049.1:4149624-4209144 GCA_016808085.1 Suaeda aralocaspica
AATAAATTATTTAATTATTAATAAATCAACTTTTTTTTATTTAGTTAAAGAAAAATAATTTTTTAAATTAATAAATAATGGGTGGCACCTAGGTCAGCACGATACAACCTGTCAGGTTTGTGGGCCGTTTTGGGCCATGGGTTAGGGTATGTCATTTGGCGGCACGACACGGCACGTCCCCACCTTCCTCCTTTGCACGGCATGACATGACATCCCTTTCGGTCTGGCACAGCCAGCGACAGAACAATATGGCATGATATACACCTTTAGTTTTAATTTTTCATTTAACATGTCCATGTAAACAAAGTCATTTATATTTTTCAAGTATTAACTTCATTTCAAGCATGCCCTATCATCCAACAAAAAGCCACGTGTAAGATATGGACGTTGATTAAGAAATTACAATAAAATAATCACTAAACATGTAGCTAGTTGGCGACTTTAATTACGAGGGGTGGTTAATCAATATCAGATATTGCATATATCTAGGGTGTTTTAGTCAATTGTTGTGAACATATGTGAGGGGTCCCTACCCTTTAACTATTATAATAATAGAACAGTACTAGATATTGCCATATATCTGATATTGCATACTACTTTCCCTTTAATTACCGTTTGAAGCTGCCGATGTGTTCCAACTTTTTCCATAAGTGAAAAAATCACTCCATACGTGTCCCTTGGAGGACTCATGTCACGTGTATAAATAGAACTTAGAATTTATTCACTTAAATGTTGTATAAAAGGTCTAATTATTGGAAGAATATTGACAATTAATAAAACGAATTCTTTAAAGTAAACTTTAAAGTTTCCTGCTATGTTAAACTACGACTAATCTTCTTTTCTTTTCTCTTTCGAATATCCTTCCAATGGGATGTTTTTCCAATGAATTTTACTCTAATTTTTATTATGATTGTTTAAATGAGAAAATTGAAAATATAACTACCTAATAACATTGCGATAACTATCAGTTTTGAAAAAGCACCTTCTCAAAAATTTGCAATGAGTAATTAATTCACAGTTTGTATGTATTGGAACTGAGTGGTAGATTATCAAGGAATAAAAACTCTTATAAGACAATTTAGGCCTATCCTCTAGCCTATATAAGATCACAGGTCGAATTGTTTGATCATAGGGCCACACCAAATATAATAAAGTAATGTTACACACTCACAGACTTGCGACAAGTTTAATTTTTACGTGCTTGTACCTTTGGATCGCATGTGTGATATACTACGGAGTACTCTATAATCAATAGTTTAGGTTAAAATACATCTAATTATATGGTAAACGGATGAGAGAGTAAGAGGTAGCTCAAGTGGTAAAAGCTTTTCTCTCGGTTTCAGGAGAACCTATGATCAATTCTCATCCCCGCCCTTGTAGCTCCCTAGTACAAAAAAAAAAAAAATGGTGAAAGGATGAACCTCTAAAGTAATGTTACACACTTATTATATATACAATTGCCACAATTATAGGGAATGACAAATACAATTTGCGACAACCATGCATTACTATTGAACTGGCGGCCAAATAATCTAAAATTGGAGATGGAATATAATTGGACGATGTAAATTTTATTTCTGTTTTTGGTCATTCAGGTTGTCTTCATTCGCAATCACATTAATCAACTTAAATATAAACAAACCTTAATTCAAAAACAAATAATTTCATAATGGCTTACTTTGTCAAAATATTGGTGACTACTCTGTATTAATTATCCTTATTAAGGAAAGTTTAGATTCTCCCTGACATTCTCAAACATTAAAATAAGAAATTACAATAAAAAATGCAGTCTTATCACTTCTATAACAGGAAAAGCATTTAAGTAGCTGTTCCTTGGTTCTTTTACATGTACTACATCCGTTTTCAATCAATTACAATATTTATATATTTTATATGAGAATGTGAGATACTACGTATAAAATATTCAAGTGTCGCAATTAATTGAAAACAAAGGTAGTAATTAAATGGAACATTGAAAGAGGATTTATAATTCCTTTATCCCCTTATCATATTTCTTGTCAAATCGTCAATTAGTTTTAAAAAAAACAAAAACTTTAAACACTCTTATTTGCCATGTAAAAATTAATGATTTTGTATTAAAAAGTTACTATAGTTTTGTTATATTATTATATATTAATTCGATCTCAGAAGAGAACATTTCACTTGTCCGAAGTTGTTCATAGTACAATTGTTTGTTCCTAGCAAGGTTTAACCAAAGTCAAAATTATTTGATTTGAAGCAAACTTTTAACTCATTATTTTAAATCATTAATTTTTTTTTTTTTTTGATAAGGTACAACAGATTGTATTGAGAAAATTGCCTATGTATCCCATGCTTCTTGATAAGATAAGATAGTTTTATCTATGCATATGTTTATGAAGAAAAAGCTGAATTCCTATTCGTCCAGAGATATGATTTATAAATGGATTAAAAGTATAAAAATTCTCCACTCTTAGCAACCAATTAACTAGTGACACAAGATTCTTTGCACGGTGGCATACTCGTAATATTTTAGTTATATAATTGTTGTCTCAAAAATTAGAAAAGTATATCTAACAATAAAAGAGAGGAAAAAGAGGGCATCTCTTACACTACATTTTGTCTCACATTGTTGGCTTTTTTTTTTTTTTTTTTTTTTTTTTTTGAGGGAACTCACATTGTTGCTTAATTTTGTTGAATTTATTCAAACGTGTAAAATATTTGATTATGATGGGCATATCATATATTTTTCATTCTCTAGTTAATTCTTTTTTATTTTCTAATAAATAATCAATTATACTAGCTTCCTATATTTATTTTGTCAATCTTTTTCTCCCTCTAAATCTTGTGTCTATAAATAGGCCATTTACATGTACATAATAACCATATGAATGCACCAAAGATTTTTTTTTTTTTTTAACAGAGTGGAAAAACTTACATACATATACATTTTAATTGATTATATATATAAACAATAGTTTTTTGTTAGTTTAAGTAAATATCAAACAATTAATTGAATACAATGGCAAGAGGAGTAGAGCCTTTGATAATAGGAGGGGTGATAGGAGAGGTGGTTGATATATTTAACCCAAGTGTGGTGTTGAATGTGACTTACAACTCAAGCAAGCAAGTTGCCAATGGCCATGAGCTTATGCCCGCTATCATTGCCTCCAAACCTCGTGTCGAAATAGGTGGCGAAGACATGAGAACTGCTTATACCTTGGTAAGTTCGTTTATATAATTTTCATTATATATATATATATATATATATATTGATATATGATATAAAAAAATATGTTTAGTTTATAAGAATGGCACAGAATATATGGGAGCGCACACATTTGTGATGCTCTTACATAAACTCATACATTACCATGTTATTAGCAAATTAAATTCTGTAACCATGCAATTATGCAACACATTTACATATATAATAAAGTTGTATCTTCACATGACATTGTACTATATATATATATATATATATATACTTGGTAAAAATAAAGTTTAATTCTAATATTTATGTATGTTATGGGGGTTGTGTTTCATTTTGTAGATCATGGTTGATCCAGATGCTCCAAGCCCTAGTGATCCATATCTAAGAGAACATCTCCATTGGTTTGTGCGCAGCTAGCTAGCTTACCAATACAATTACAATTTTTCGTCCTCCTTAAATTCTATTTGTAACGATCATAAATGTAGTTACTCCGTATTATTATTTATATCGCGCAGGATTGTGACAGATATTCCCGGAACTACTGATATTTCTTTTGGTAAGTGCTAATCATTTCATGATTCATGTTGATCATTTCATTCATTTGGTAATTATTAATTAATGATTTATGTTGAGGGCCGAGGCTGAGCTTTATATATATATATATATATATATATATATATATATATAGTGAGTATTCTAATTAAGTTATCAATTTAAAAATTCAAAGAAAGTTTTTATTTTACGTACGTACTAGCTAGCTAGCTAGTATGGTATTTATTGATGATAAGCTAGATTACAAAATCATCAAGTATAATAAAGCATATGCTTAAACATACAATATTGATAAGATATGAGAAAACTATATAATTAGTTAATTTTGTAATATAATGTAATACAGAAACATTATTCCTTTCATTTGTGTTTGGTTCCTAATCACACATGCATCTTCATTATAAAGTGTAAATTAAATAATCCGACCAATAATGCAATTTTATCCCTTCTGTATGTTGGATAATAATCTCCATGTTATTATATATGCATGCCACCAATTAAACTATTATCTTAAGTACTTCACTTTCATGTCATAAAGTATCTTAGCTTGCCAAACATAAATGAATTAATCACTATATATAAATCATAATGATAATATATACTTCCTCCGATCCGTCACAAATTAGTTCCAACAAACTATTATTATTATTATATACCTCACAAACTAATATATTTGTTGCAACTAATTTGTGGCGGAGGTAGTAATATATTCAAAATACTGTTATATATTCTAATTAATGTTTGAAAAAAATTGGACATACATTATACAGGAAAAGAGATAGTGTGCTATGAAACACCAAAGCCAGTGGTAGGAATACATAGGTATGTGTTCATATTGTTCAAGCAAGTAAGAGGGAGGCAGACAGTGAGGACACCGTCGTCGAGGGACTGTTTTAACACAAGGAGGTTTGCTGCTGAAAATGGTCTTGGATCTCCGGTGGCCGTCGTTTACTTCAATGCACAAAGAGAAACTGCTGCTAGAAGAAGATGATCACTTCAACAATTTACTATCCATTATTGTTTATCATACATTACTATTGTTTTTCAAGTATTTTCCCTAAGTAATTAATAAGTCACACATATAAATAAATCTGTATTTTTCTTTAATTTTTACATAAGTGGAACTAGGTTTCTGGGAGGTGATATTAGATATTCCAATGTCGTGTTGTATGTCCTTTTTCTAGGGTTATTCAATGGTATAATTTGGTAATTAATATATACAAAGTGCTCCTTATGTTGTGTTACTATTTTATTAGCTATCTGGTATTTTATTTTATTTTATTTTTCTTCGCATAATACGGTTTTTTTTTTTATACCCTTCTTTATCATTTTTGATTCTTTGACTAATGACCATCCTATAATCATCTATTTAAATATAATACGAACTAGTTATATACTTATATTATACGATAAAATTTACACTTATTACTCTTATATACAATAGGTCGCCGTACAATTACTAAATAGTGTTGCCGGCCCCAAATTCTAGAGTTGTTAGAGAAATCTTGCCATCGCCGTGCCAATCAGTATACCATTACACTTTTTACTATTAACCATCGGTATTTTAAAAAAGCAACCTATAAGTATTAGAGGACCAGATCAACCAAAAGTTTAAGCTAATGGTTGAGGCCTAGGAATTAATTTTATACTCTATCACGCCCCCTCACACGAGAGCCCATTGGGCTTGAAGTGTGGATGCAGTATGGGCCTCCTCATACCCTGCGCTTAATAATTCCACTTAGAAGGGAGGGGTGAATGAGATTCGAACCCGTGACCTTTGTGTCACGTTGGCTCTGATACCATATTAGAACATCATCTCAACCAAAAGCTTAAGCTAATGGTTGAGGCCCAGGAATTGGTTTTATACTCTATCTATAAGTAAGTACATACTCAATTTCAAATACATATTGCCACCATTTTTCTCTCTTTCGCGTTCTTCTTCCTTCTTCCTTCTTCTTTCTTATTCCTCTTTTCTTCTTCCTTTTTATGCAGATTCATACATCCAATTTGGGTTTGTGAATGAATCTAACAATTAAACTTGATTCTTCTTTTCAATTATTAAATTTTAGCGTCTTAAATCTCTTTTATTTAATTCAACTTTTTGGTAATAACAATTTCTTGAGTTTATTATAGAATTAAGATTCTTAGAGTATTTTATTTCTTACAAAAAACATTATTCTGAAATTTGCAATTAAGTTCTATATTCATATTCCAACAAGATAACCCATATATCATTGAAGTAAGCAATAGAATATGTTAGTATGTAGCCATCATATTCTGATAACTAACAAGTAACCTAACGCTTCTTAAAAGTAACCACCATTGTTCATATAAGTAACCACAACATTATTAACAAGTAAATCATAATTAGTGGTAAGTAACCATAACTCTTCTGATCTAAAAAGTAACAATCATCGTTAATTATGTAACCACATTGTTAATAACAGGTAACCTCAATGAACGTACTTAATAAGTAGCTAAGTAACCATCATTGCTTATTGAAGTAACCACGCATATTATTATTAGTAATAAACATGAATATTACTAATGATTAATCATCACTTTATTATTTATTAACCATTACACTTTTTACTATTAACCATCAGAATTTTAAAAAAGCAACCTATAAGTAAGTACCCAATTTCAAATACATAACTAATATTAAACTCTATATTTATAAGAAGTAACCATCAATCACAATTCAACTAAATAAGTAATCTATATACTGTTCAAATAATTACTCATTGCAATTCATATAATTATAGAACGTGAGTAATTATCATTATTTAAATAGATAACCATCATCATTCATATATATAATCATGGCTGTTCTACTAAATAAGCATTACAATAAAACCTATAACAAAAGAACAATCTTCTTACTATTGAAATAACAATTTTCACATATAAAATTGCACTATTATTTAATGGTACAACGACAAAAGATACCCTAAAATTTATGAAGGTTGACTTTGATATTGCTTAGAGTAGTAGACTGTAGTTATAGTGTGACGTGGCATTGGCATGTTGAGTGGAAGGGGCCCCGTCCTCTATTCCATACCTCTAACGTCGGTTCTTTTGCTAGTACTTAGGAACAGAACATTCCATCTATACATGTTCATGACTAAAATTTCTCTGTTTTATATTATGGCCACAAATTCACAATAATTTTGATTATCTACGTTGTGGATTATTCTTAGCCATAATTCATTGGTTGTTATTATTATTATTATTATTATTATTATTATTATTATTATTATCAAGCTTCATTATTACATAAAAACTCGTGTGGTTAAAATATAAATTTAGATTAGTCAATTTTAGGTAAAAAGATTATAAGAGGGATAATAACAAGTTTATATGGAGTCCAAAAATAAATTGTTTTTCAATTTTTCCGAAAATGTCATAAGTGGGATGATAACAAATTTTTAAGGGCCAAAACCGATCGTGTGGAATTATGTGGTGGTCCACAACAATGATTAAAAAAAAAAAAGATAAGTCAGATCTCAATGCGGCCCCTCCTGAGGCCTCAAATAAGGACTTTTATCCACATATATTTGAGGTCTCGGGACACCGAAAAAATGGAAAAAAAATAATCGGGGTGCGCGTGTGGTCAAAATATGAACTCAAACGAGGCAATTTGGGGTAAAAAGGTCATAAGAGGGATGATAAGAAGTTTATATAGGGTCTTGTTATAAGCTATTTTTCCCATATATTGAAAAGGCAATAAAGGGGATGATAACATATTTTTAGGGGCCAAAACCAATCGTGGGGAAACCTGTGGTGGCCCATATCTTGTGGTAAAAAAAAATGGCAAATATAAGACAATCGGAAAGGCCTTAAGGAGGCTCCAATCAAAGGCTATTATCCGTTGTTTTTTGAGTTTTCGAGATCCCCCAAAAAAGTAGCCAAAATATTCATAGAGTGCACGTATAGTAAAATATGAACACATAGTAGGCAAATTGGGGGTAAAAAGGGCTATAAGAGGGACGATAATAAGTAATTACAGGGTCTCAAAAATAACTGATTTTCCATTTATCGGAAAAGACTATAAGAGGGATGATCACAAATATTAGGGGCTGAAATCGATCATGGGGAGTCATGAGATGTCCCATAGCATGTAGTAAAAAAAAATGGCCGAAATAAGACGGTCCCGGGAAGGCTTTTTCGGAGGCCTAAATCAAAGGCTATTATTCACTGTTTTTTGAGTTTTCGGGATCCCGAAAAAAAAATGAAGTTGTCAAAAAATTTCCGAGGTATCCATATAGTAAAGCTATCAACCTGCATTAGGAGATTTGGGGTAAAAAAGCCATAAGAGGGACGATAACATGTTTTAGAGGGTCTTGAAAATAGCTTTTTTAATTTTTTCGTTCATCTAAAAAGGCCATAAAACGGATGATCACATGTTTTTAGGGGCCGAAATCGATCGTGGGGAGTCATGAGATGGCCCGTAGGCCGTAGCATATGGTAAAAAAAAAGGGCGAAAATAAGAAAAATCCCGGTGTGACCTCTTTGGAGATCTCAAATGAAAGCTATATTATCTACTGTTTTTTGAGGTTTCGGGATCTCGGAAAAATTACCAAAAACTTTCCAGGGTGTCTGTTTGGTCAAAATATGAACACATAAAATATGATTTGGGGTGAAAAGGCCATAAGAAGGATGATAGCAAGTTTATAGATGGTCCCGGAAATAAGTTGTTTTCTCCAATCTTCGGAAAAGACCTTAAGAGGAATGATAAAAGGTTTTAAGGGCGGAAACCGATCATGGGGAGTCTAGTGGAGTCCATAGCACGTGGTAAAATAAAACTTGGAGAAAATAAGATGGATTCCGGGAAGGCCCATCCGGAGGCCTCAATCATAGGCTATTATCACTGTTTTTTTTTTAGTTTATGGGGTCTTAAGGAAAAAGTTGTCAAGAACTTTTCGGGGTGACCATATTAAAATATGAACCCAGAGTAAGCGATTCGGGATGAAAAGGCTATAAGAGGGAAGATATAAAGTTTTTCGAGGGCTTGGGAAATAGATGTAGTTACTTTCTCCGAAAAAGGCCATAATAGGGATAATAATAGGTTTTTTGAGGGCCGAAACCGATCTTGGGGAGTCATGTGGTGACTCATGGCACGTGGTAAAAATACATAATGAAAATAAGACGAACCTCGATGCGACTCCTCCGGATCGAGGCCTAAAACAAAGGCTATTATCCATTATTTTGTTAGGTTCCAGGACCCCAAAAAAAATTGCCAAAAAAATTTCAGGGTTGCTTGTATGATAAAAATATGAACCCAAACTGGCGATTTGGGGTGAAAAGGCCATAAGAGGGATGATGAGAAATTTTTATAGGGTCCCGGAATAAGGTGTTTTTCCCATCTTTGAAAAAGGCCATAAGTAACAGGTTTTTAGTGGCCGAAACCGGTCGTAAGGATTCATGTGGTGGCCCATAGACTATGGTTAAAGATAAGGCGAAATTATGATGGATCCCAATGCGGCTCCTCCAGAGGCCTCAAACGAAGGCTATTATCCATTGTTTTTTGAGGTTTAGGGGTCACGTGGAAAAAATTACCAAAGTATTTTCGGTCTGGCCTCTTGGTCAAAATATGAACCCAGATGAGGTGATCACATTTTCAGAGGTGATCACAAGTTTATATAGGGTCACGGAATAAGCTGTTTTTCCATTTTCAGAAAAGACCATAAGATGGATGATCACATTTTTTAGGGGTCGAAACTGATTGTGGGCCATAAGATGGATGATAACATGTTTTTAGGGGCCCATAGCACGTGGGAAAAAAAAGAAAGGGGCAAAATAATATTGTCCCACTGCGGCCCTCCGAAGGCCTTAAACGGGCGGATTATGTCTTCTTTTTGCTCTGTTTTTTTACCATGTGCTATGAGTTGCCGAAAGAACCCCCACAATCGGTTTCAGCCTTTAAAACTTATTAGCATCCCTCTTCTGAAGATTTTTCAAAAGATAAAAAAGAGCACGGGAACTTCTTTTTCGCCCAAGACGTTCCAATGGCCGGGGAGGAAGGGCCGGAGGAGAAGGCTTGGGGAATGATTTTCTCGAACAGTTACCTATGTAATGTTGCCGCAGATTGATTGATAACAAAAGCAGCTCATGTGCCGAGGAAAGGGTTAGAAAGTTACTGAAGGGTTGTGCCGTAAGTCCGTAACTACGATTACATGGCAAATTTGCAGCCAAAAAAATAATGGAGGAAGTATTTCTTTTGGTGCAAAGAATTTAAATCTGTTCATATTAGAATCTCTTCATGGAATTTGTTCAACTGAACAAAAACCATAATTAAGAAAAGCCCAGATATATCCTCATCACACAATCCAATGTACATACTAATACTAATGAAACGAGCGCAGAAATAAGAGGAAGGATAGTGAAATTACAAGTTCTTCAATCAAAGTTGTATCTTACATACCTATTTTCAATCTCAAACAATCATTCGGTGAGTTTGTGTACATATGGTTAAAATGATGAAGTGAGCAACTTCAACAAAAAACTCCCAGACATCCAAATTTACAGACCCCCTCAATCTCTCAATCCCTAAATACTACACCAGAAATATGAAACCGGTGTGCCAATGGGAGACAGAAGGGTGGAACACCCACCCCCCCACCCCCCCCCCACCCCCCAAAGCAAACACAAAAAACAAAAAGAAAAAAAAAAAAAAAAAAAAAACCCCACCCCCCCCCCCCCCCCCCCCCCCCCCCCCCCCCCTAACCTATTAAATAAACGCTCTCTACATTCCGAGGGTTAAAAAAAAAGAAACATAAAAGAAGTTCCTGAACAAATCAGCAGGCAACTGATTGAATGAAAACTCGTATAAATATCTAACTTTGCTAGGCATTAATCTCAGAATTGCACTGATGCTCTCTGCTGCAGCTCCGTCTTCCCCAAAACATGCTTGAGCAACTTGTTCTTTCAAGTCTTGGACCTTCCATTTTATCTGACTCAGCTGTCCCTTGCGAATGGCGAGGAGACTCATCTGCTTGCTCCATATCTCGGTGTTCAAAAGGTGGGCAAGGACCTTCATTGCAATTGCACATGGGAATTGCAACTGAGGGGAACGGACTGCATGAGACAGGGCAGAACATGTCGGAAGAAACTGAAGCTACTCGATTCTTTCGGACGTCTGGAGTTGAAGTGGTAGTCGACCGATCAGAATCGCGTGGATGAAGCATGCATGGAGTGCAAAAGCCTAGAGAAAGCGGCAGTTTTATCTCTTTTTCAAGAGAACCTGCAAGTTTAACAAATGAGACTATCCCATGTCGACAAAGTGGACAGGGAATGGACCCCGGTGGGCCTACCATCTCTGGAGATATGCTGCATGTGGAGCAAAGGTAGAGCGCACATTTGACACAAAGTTGGTGCCCGCAACCTGCATACAAGAAAGTATCAACGAGTAATTGTTGAAGCTTAATCAACTATAACCTAATTTCACTTGCATCTCAGCAACAGGAAAACAAAAATGCAAGTCGTCACTCCAAACAAACAAATGAGAACTTCCTAGGCTGAGAGGGTACATGAAACTCACCACTATTGCATTATGAAGATAGTAAATGATAATAGTGCCAATCATAAGGGGGCAACTATTCAAAGTAAATGAAGGTTAAGAGTTGATATTTGAGGTAGTAAATAATAATGGTGATTAAAACAAGGATGTGTTGCTGGTTTAACTGACTGTGAATCGATTTTTGCTTGGATATTTCTAAAGCCAGGAAATGATAAAGACGAAGTAAATTAAATGATTATCAACCTAAGATCATCTTTGAATACTACAGCTTATGTATCATCAAAAAATAAAGAAAAAGCAACAGATAATATTGAGTTTTTAAAATCCTATTATTCTTTGTTCTTGTAGTTGTTTGTGGTTTCTGATCCTAGTGCATCATTTCTTGAACTCTTTTGCAATTTTTTCTTAGGGTTGGAGGTGATGATTGTGACAAAGTAAAAAACATGTCTTGTATAGGTTGAAACAACATGACATAAGGGCTAATAAAAGTTGGAAAATACCTTCAGCAGCAACACTACAAGCCCTTTCCAAGCACACAGCACAAGTATCTGACTCATCAAAGGGTGTTACAGAAGACAGCAACCCATTTTCTCTAAGAATCAACACAAAAAGACCAGTTAATCTCAGTCCAAAGTAAAAGGATTTCTTTACAAGATATGGCTAGCTTGAAGTCGTTACACTATCAAAGAAAATAAAAAGAGACATCCCATTGACTTCAGAAACATTTCTCATGCAACAGCTCTAGAGAATGATATGGCATGATACTTTACAGCCAGCTTTAAGGAAATGGACCAAAGCAATTCCCCAGAAGAGGCTGAAATTATTCTATATAATGGATATCGAGGACTTGACACTTTTGACTAGCTTGCAGAGAGAACGATCAACTCCATATCTCGGCAAAGGTCAACGACAGGGTTACAGGAATGTATATCAGTCCCTTTTATTGTCAAACAGTCCAAAAGCAACTAAAACCATTCACTCAACAAGAATTACATATATGATATATGCCTTATATACTATTTGCCCCTCTCCCACTGCTCCCCATCAATAATTTCTAGTCTGGTGAAATCCAACCATACCTTAATGACTATTAAAGGAAATGCAACCTTTTGCTGGAAAATTATCCAAACGGAAAACCGGTGGTAATGTGACACAAATTAGTGTCAAATTTAGGATTACATCCAGTAAGTTGATTAAGTTGATATACTGTTCCCTAACCACCGCTATCTTCAAGTGATATTAATGTTTCGCATTGCAAACAATATGCTTCTTACAAGGTTCCTAGTACATCCAGTAAGTTGATTAAGTTGATATACTGTTCCCTAACCACCGCTATCTCAAGTGATATTAATGTTTCGCATTACAAACAATATGCTTCTTACAAGGTTCCTAGTACCAGTCTAACATTATTTCTATTAGTCAAGCCTAACGATAAGCACTATAGCTAAAGCAGATTCATAAAATCCGGAATTTACCTTGCTATGTTGAGCACACTCATGAGAGGCAAAGACAAGTAATTTGAAGGAGGAAATACTGGAATGGTTGACCCAGAGTTTGGTGCAAGAAAAGGCTCAAGCCAATGACGTCCCCACATTTTTGCAACATCAACTGGAAGCCATCTGAAAGAACACAAACGGTCAATAATCACTCATTAAGATGAATGCAGGCTAAGATGGGTTATAAAAGTTATTTTACCCATTGCAGTTCAAAGTCAAGCGACTGGCACCTTTTGTAAGGAGAATCTGTGTACACAATAATATCTCTCAGTTCCCTGCAGTAAAAATATATGTTTGGAAACCATAGGGAATAGAAACATCACCTGACAACATTTTAGATTTCCCCCACAAGCAGCATAATGCAAAGGTGTGCTTCCGGCACCTGCAAGTTAGAGGCACTTTTTATTAACATTTTGTGTTGAAAAAAATTACCCGCAATGCCTTTATCTGAAAGATAAAATGTCAATGAGAACAAGAACTAACCAATTAAATCCATCGAAGTGCCATAATGAAATGTCACAACTGAAACATTTGCCTGAAGATCAAGCAGGAGTTGCAGGCAGTCAAAATATCCATTCAGTGCAGCCATGTGAAGGGCTGTAATACCACCATCAGCTGGCTTATTCACAAACTTCAACAAAGCACTGAAAGAACAAGGCTACGAATTAGCAGCTTAACAAGAGTATTTCAAAGCTTCAACTTAAATACTTCTTATTAATTTTGTACATCTTTCCTTCTACTAAAAGCCAAAGAAAACCCAAACTAGTCAATCTCCATAATGAAGTTGTATTGACCACTATACTCATAATACACACATCACTAAGGCAAAATTCAGAAAAACAACAAGGTAGGTTTTGGGGGTGGGGGGTGGGGTGTGGGTTTATTTCCCCAAGTTTGTAATTGATATGAATAATCATCCTCCAAAAGTAGAAAGAAGAAAAATTGTAACAATATATACGAACAGCAATATTAAGACTTCATCCCAGAAAGAACTGGCTTAGAGATGGTCAGATGGTAGTATGGGTCATTTAACACCTCAAAACAACCACAATATGACAGCATCCTGGAAATACCCATGCTCATAAAGCTAGCTGGCAGATATATGTATATATATTATATTATATTACAACACACCACATAAATTTTACATTCAAATCCTAATATATCAATAGTCCATCCCAATAGTGCTAAAGAAGAAGCAAGCTCGAGTCTTCTCATTTAACCAAGAGAAATTAACAATGTAATTTTATTTTAAAGCAACTTTTAATTATGTAGGCTAGTTAAAACATTTTATATAAAAGTTCCCCGAGAATAATTGAATTCCATGGCTTTTGATTACAAAAGCGATTAAGTTTCCAAACAAGACTTGATTAAATTGCTAAATTTATTCACATGGTCTTGTAAAACGCTCACATATAAGATACTTCCACACCAAAACACTAGCATAGCTACTTAACATCTCCCTTTAAACTTGAAATCCAATACATATATTTGCATCGCAGCCTACACGACTACCCTATATTTCAACAAAAGGCTAATATAGCTTGATATCGAATCCTAATACACTATTTTCTTAGTCCACTTAAGATATTGCCTCCAAAGTATAGTCTATTAAGTCTCTAGTTTTTGTTTTTCAACCAGATGTAGTAGTAGGATGAAACCTCAAACACTACCTTGAAAGTTACAAATCACAAAGGCACTATTCTATACGCCTAAATTCTATACATAGTAAGGGAACGGATGTATGCTCACTGCTGCATATTTGATAAATAAGTGTAATTCGTAACAACCTAAATGAGGGTTTTAAGCCTATGTTATGCTTCAACCCACCAAGGAGACAATTTTAAGCCCAAAACCTTTGCTTTGTTTTTTAGCCTTAGGCTCATCAAGCCATATGCGTCTCCAATCCTTTCCAAGAGTCCGACACGCACACATGTACCCCAACAAACAAAATAATGTAATGTTTCATACTTTCATAGGAATATTTGCAAAAATGCTTTTCCAATAGTAGCACTCTTCAAACAGACACTGATTCTTGGTGACCTCAAACTCTAATCTTTTTAGCAGCACTTCATTCATTGACCATCTTAATTCTACTGCAATGCCATGCCATGTATAAAATTTGAACCTAGAAGACAAACTCAATCTCTCAGAATCTCAGACACAATCCTTCTCAGAGTGGGGGGTGGCGCATTTAATTTGTCGCCAATTATGTCAATGATATCACAGTCTACTACCAACAGTGCCACTGAATTACTACTCTAGGGCTTATCCAGATCATGAATTTCAAATACTTTCGGGAAATTCCCCTTTAAAACATTTGTCAAACTAGCTTTCATTTAGCTGAAAAGCCTTTCTTCAACGACTTCACAATGCACATTAAATTAGATTGTCATTTTCCTGCAAAAAAGTTTCTGAATGGACATCACAATAAATGTTATATTGCCAGGGAATTATATGAACTTATCAACCTATCCTTTATTACTACAAACCTACTTAGCATCGATTGGCAAGACTAAGCCTCTAATTGGGCATCAACTTCAATCAATCATCAACCACTAAGAAGTGCCTACACACCCTCCACTTATAGCAAAAAGAGCAGGGGTATTGGGAGACACAACTTTAAAATGTTAAAGGATTTTCTTTCCGTTTTTTTGACAGATCAGTCCACTTCCCTAGTTAGTTTCTTGGCTCAACTTTGTTGTACATAAGCTTTCTTCGTTTGCTAAAACAAATAAGGAAAGAATTATCTAACTATTCTTCTCTATCCTTTTTCTCCCCTATTACCTTTTTCTCCTTGATAGAGAAATGACAATTACATGTACTGACATAATTATCGAGTTCATTAACAGAAAACCCTACTTATGCAGAAAGGTGCAAGACTTAAGCCGACCGGCATACCTGCTTTTGGCATTGGATCCTTCACCACCCTCTACACATAGTGCATTCAAAGAATCAAAAGGTGCACTCGGTACAAAATCAGCAAACAACAGCCTTATACATCTCACATGACCATTAACGGCTGCAAAATGAAGAGCTGTCCTGCCACTGAGGTAATCTGCCCTACTAACCTGCAACAAAGAAACATAATGTCAAATCACAGATCACACAGCTCCAAAATGAAGTAGCAAAACCCAAAAAAATTGCATTCTTGCAAATATGATAATCAGTAGTCAAAAACTCACATTACATCTGAACAGCAAAAGTGTTTGCACAACCTCCCAATGTCCATATCTACAAGCTTGCATCAACGCCGTCTTCAAACAAATTCATCAGTAAAACAAAAGGTCAATCTACCACTCAAAATTCTAATTCATCTCAATTTATCATCATATATAAAGGTCAACACTTATACATTAGGGGGTGACAAAACTCAAAAACTTTTTAGCTCAAACCATTAACCAACAATCAATCATACATCCATCATAACATTAAAATCAACAAAACCCCAGAAAACACAAAACATCAAAAATCAACAATAACCCAAACAAAACAAAATCATCAAACAACAAAAGGGGTTAAAGAATTATGAAAAAAGAAAAAAAAAAAAAAAAAAAACCACNAAAAAAAAAACCCACCTGACCACAATAATTCCTGGAGTTGACATCAGCACCATTTTCAAGCAACAATGCCACAATCTACAAAACCCAAATCAAATTCAACCATGTTACAATAAAAATCAAAACTTTTTAAATAAAAATTAAAACTTTCATAGTAAAAATCAAAACTTTGAAAAGTGGGGTAAAATTAGAAACAATTAAAATACCTCATTATGACCTTTAGCAGCAGCAAAATGAAGAGGAGAATTAAGACCACCAAAAGTAGAGTATTTAGCAAGACATGGGTTACATTCTAGAAGCATCTTTGCTTCCACCAAATCACCATCTCTTGCCGCCGACACTAGCCGCTCACCGGAGGCGGAGCAACCGAAAGAATTGCCCATCTCCGCCTCCTTAATCCCCTTCAAAATTATTTTTTTTATAATTTTTTATATTATTGTATATAAATGGGTTTTCTAAATTTAATAAAGTTTGGATTTTTATGATAAAATTGGGGTTTTGGGTATCAAATTTTTAATGGGTATTTTTGGGAGAAGGGTATCAATGATGATAAATTAGGTCAGCTTTTATATATCATAAGAAAAGACTGTAGAAAAAAAACGGAGTATATTAGCAGAAATTTAAGGAAAATTAAGAAAAAAATGAGGAAAAAAGAAACTGAAATTGTGTTTTGAAAAAAAGAAAAAGATGAAGTTCAGAAGTTTGTTAAGGGATTATAACGTGGCAACTAATTTGTGTTGAAGAAAGTACGGAATTATACCCGAGTTTATGGACTGTTTTTCAGAGTGGACCAACTTTACCTTTCTGTTTTTTCACCTATTTTACGTTTTCTTTTTTTCTTCTTGTTTTTTCAAATGTTTTTTTTTTTTTTTTTTTTTTTTTTGGGTGAATAGTGAGGAAAAAAATAACGTAACAAAACAAACAATTATAGAAAAATACAAATAGCTAGCAACCAATACAGAAATACGTTTTAAGTTGTATAAAAAGCAAATGTAAATGTAACAAGTAAAAAAAAAAATTAGAGGGAGTATGTGAAATTCAAGTGTAATTAAGAATTAGATCTATTCAAGGTATAATATGGTGTATTGATGTGAAAGTAAAATTTGACGGAGACAACAAAACACAAGTACAATGACCAATATTCAAGTATATGATTGAATGGTTTTTTCAAGCAACGTTTCGATTTCAGGATGTAATTTTCGTTTTTGAAGATAACATTAATTTAGATTTAAAAGTGACGGATGAATTTTAGATATAATTACATAAAATCATAGATGACATGATGGTCCTCGACCACATTATAGTTGGAGAAAAAATTTGTAAAGAATTACAGTTTATAAGTAAATAACACTCTTCGAATACAAGATACAAAGTAATCAATGATATTACGGTAATATTAAAAAGTCAATTTAAACACCTTAAAAAAAACAAAAGTTTGGAAAAATATACACATTAAAAATAAAAGTTGTGGAAAAATATGCTACTCTTATTAGTATCATGATTCCAAGTCAGACCATAAAGTTTTTCTATATTATATAGAAAATTATCATGATGTTCTAACTTCTAGCCCATAGTCTCACACTTATCAAGTGTACCTACAAAATGAAAACTTTGTCACATCTTACATAAAGTCTTGCTAAACAATTTGTATGCACAATCATCATCAGTAACATCACTAGGGTGAGAATTATCAATATTAAAAGTGAAAAAAATGTATACAAAATCAAATTCCTAGATATTCAATTATTAGAAGTAGGGATTGGATCTCGCTTCTTAGAAATACAAGTTCATTAGATTCCGAGTTTTTGACTTCAAACCCTAAAAAACTTGGCATCTCATTTATTTTAAAAATAACCAAGAAAAATAAATTAGGTAGCCCTTCTAATCATCATTCAACCTCATTTCGACATTTTTTTTATAAGTCGCAGGTAAACCCTGTGTGGTATGATGTATCCAATGATAACCACTTATATAAAACAAAATTATACGTACTTATCTATTCCCATGAAATATTAGTACGAGTAGTTAAATATAATATCTTCCTGCTACTCAATTGTCTCCGTTCCTTTAAGATCAACATGTAGACCTCAATGTTCCTGCAAAAATACTGTAGGGTCCAGCTTGGTAATCTGATACACAGATCACAAACATATTAAACGCAAACCTGCGATTCCTTACACATGCACACAGCAAAATAGAACCCACCATAGTGCTTTAAAGCGGCTTCTTATTTTCGATTTTTATGCAAACAAAACCCTGTGGGGTTCCCGCACGGTGTAGAATCCAGTTGATTGCCCAACAATAAAGTAACTAATAGGAGGCAAGAATTCGACACAAGTTTAACCAGTTTGCTCAGCAAAGGTAGATAACACATATCATCCTAATTAACGAAAATAGTGCTAGAATTAGTGCACATTATACATTCTTAACCTGAACAATATTGTTCATTGATCATCTCAACTTATGAAGGTCGTTGTGGAGAGATTAGCTAAGCCGAAGTTGGTGCCTCCCCAATAGTGTCTTCGGGTAATAAGGTGGAATATGCATCACGCAGAATGTGATCTAGAGCTCCAACATTAATCCCAATCTTAGCTTTTAAATTGAATACAACACACCTATTCACGTTGGTGCTAGTGAAAGCTGCACAAAATGAAAACAAAGAAAATAAGATAAAGTCATGAAGGAACTTCAAAACAAGATGTAGAGTATTCTACGATTCATGTGTATTGAACTAGTAAATTTTGTGTATGCCACCTAAAAACTTTATGCTTGCTTTGCCATGCATGGCTCATGCTAAAATTCACAACCACATCTTAGCATTGTCCGCGAAACAAAAAAAAATGTGTTTCACTTTTTGTTTGGAGAACTCTAAACATATCACATCCACTATAAGCTGCTCCCACCATCTCGAATCAACTCTCAATATCTCAATTTTTTTTTACGTAAAGCGGTAATGCCGACTATTAAATCTAGACAAATAATTAGATTATGGCAATCAGATTTATGTATGAATGTCCATTATCAATAACTATAACATTCTTTTTTAATTAAAATAACTATATCTGTATAATACAATCATATAAAGATTAACAAAAACAAAGCCAATAAAGAAAACAAATGTTACATCTTGAAGTATATTACTTTGGAAATTTGCATTCCATGTAAAACTTTTCTTAAAAAATCATTAGTCTTAACCTTCCTTAACTTCATGGCCGAAAAATCAACATTAGCTTTTTTTGACCATTAGTCTTAGACAGAAAGCAGGATAGTTTCCTTCTAAACAATTGAATACACTTATACAGATATTGATTATTAAAAAATCTCATGTTAATGAGATGGATGCATGAATGCATCTAATCTCAGGAATAGATAGAATCAAGTGCTTCCCATTGACAATCTTTTTCCTATAAAGAGCATCAAATTGTAGTGCAACAAAAAGACGTCATTTTTTGATAGCACAAAATTACGATGTTCTATACGATTTGACCTTTGTCCCACTACCTACAAACTTCCCCATTACACAAGTCAGCAACACAATCCGAGGATATATCTTTAAAAGTTCATCGCACAACCAAAAAATGAACGAAATTAGAATAGATCTACAAGCTTTATAATCTCAACGAACTCCTAGTCTAGATGATTACAATTTTGGAAGTGGTATCCAAAACCAAGGATCAAAATATCATCAAATCCCTTCACATCATGCTCTTAGAGGCTCTATGCACCTAAAAAATAGAAAATACCCATGAATTAATATAGGCATTTCAATCAGTTTGGTCAACACTAAGACAGCATGATTGAACTTACAATTCAAAACTTTCCACCAAAAGTCGAAGAAATAAAGAACAGCATGAATGCATAATAGCCACCAACTTTAACAAAGATTGGATGGAGGCAACCCCAACCATGCAAGCCTTAGCTAGCAAATCAAGCTGCCTTCAAGCAATGCTCAATCATAGATTCGATAAAATGATGATTACCAAGAATTAGGAAGAAACAAGAAAATCCATCTCATGAGATTTTTTAAACATTGTTTTTACTATACTTGCCCAAAACAGAATTGAAAATTTATTTTTTTATAGGATAGAGTCAAATCAAAAGTCATTGGTAAAACCACTATTAGATTCAACAGTAGACATTTTCTATGGAAAAATAATCCGAACTGTGGAAGGTAATTCAATAAAAGACCCAACTTTCGTTTTTTCATTTTTGAACCCAACTCTAGAGCATACCGGACCGTAGTAAATATTTACTTGCAAAGTTAGGTAAATATCATTTATTAGCCGGTGGAATAGTGCAATGGGTATATATTTGCAATTTTTGTTGACTTTGACTTGCTCCATGTTTCATTTCTCACTCTCCTTCCCTCACATTGACTTTATTCCTTCTTTCTCCCTTTCTCTCTTGCTCTGTCTTTTTCCTTTTTTTTTTTTTTGTTGAAAATGGGGCAGGGAAGTTAAAATATTCAATACTTAAAATTTACTACATAGCTAGCTTTCAAAAGCTATCAAAAGTAACCACATAGTTTTTGATGACATTAATTTTTGAATTTGATCAATTTTTTATTTACTTGAAGAAGACAATCAAACGATAAAGAAGAAGTAGGTCAAAGAAGATTATTTGTTCTTAATTTTACTAATTTCGTCAATAATTTCAATTTGATCAAAAGAAAAGTAGGTCAAAGGAAAAGTAACCAGACAATAAACTTTTGATTTATTATTAATTTATTTGTTCTCAATTTTACTAAATTCATCAATTTCATTTCAATTTGTGTAATTTAATTTGATTGATTGCTTTGAATTGAATTAAGCCTCCCTTTTTAATTACTCCCTCCGTCTTTTATCCCAAGAAACAACTTTAAAAATATATATCTTTAATAATATATAAGAAAAAATTATGAAAATTATATATTTAAAAAGCATAGATTGAGACGAATCAAATAAGATCTCATATGACTATTTTTTGTTACGTATAAAACACCAAATTGAGTCAAAGTGAGTTAAAGTTGCACTGTGAATAATGCCGAAAACCCTAATGTAGCAAGTAATTTGCAACTGAATGAATAATTTAGATCTAAATTGTTAGGTTTGGTGTTTTCAGAAATTTAAGCGTTAATCTGTAGAATGAAATTTAATTTTCCTTGTTTTACGGATCTAACGGATGATTTGATTATTTTTGTCGCCATTTTTGTGTTGATAAAACTTCTATACCAGCTTCCCTTGTTTAATCAGACATGTCCGAAGTTGTGGCTGTCAACTTGGTTTTTGAACTTCATCGCTTATTGTCGAAACTGGGTTTAATTGAAAAGGTGTAGATCAGTTTAACGAGCCGAGGTGGTAGATTGAAGAGGTTGTGGAGGATGAGGTTTTACTTTTTGTGAAGGTGGTTGGATGATTGATGAATTTTGGAGTGAAAAGGGAAGAAGATGACTGAAGTGAAATGAAGGTGAGTGGTGATGGAGGATGAAAATTTGGAACTACAAACGTGGTTTGATGATTTTGTAATATGGAATTAGTTTACCACTTTATAGGTTACAGGAAAATCAGTCCAAAAACGGAAAATTTGCTTCAAAGTTGGGTCTAAAAATGAAAAACGAAAGTTGGGTCTTTTATTGAATTACCGCCCATAGTTCGGATTATTTTCATTAATTTTTTCCTAATTCTACATAGTCCGCAAACTAGATCCTACTTATGCCCTTCATTCGATGACAATTTAAACATAGTGGCTCTTCCTAGTGTGAAAATTTTCAAAATTGTAAATTTTGTAAAGCTTATCTTTAATATATCCCCAATACGATGCATGATGATACCAATCAGGACAGAGAAGATAGCCTTAGCATATTGCTTTTCAAGTGTTTATAACATTACTATATAATCAATCAATCCATCGTAAAGATGTCCATATCATGGCTGCCGCATCAATAGTTTTACATGTAACACAATGCAATAAAAGCAAATCATGACCACATCTGGATAATTAACAAATAACTGATCAAAGATGGAATGTAGAGAACAATTCATGATTACCAACATTCAATAATGAATGATCAACAATACCTCAAGTCACGTCAGTGTCACAATTCATTCATTCCAGTACATGCATGACCGTAGTTGAATTGTTCGTCTCCGAGTAAACAAGAAGCCTCTAATGTTCACCTGAAAGACAATATTTAAATTTGATCAGACTCTTATGAACCTTCACTCAGTTCGAGAACGTATCTTCACAATACATTAAATTAGGAAACTGAGAACAAAACTTTGATGTGAACACATCAAAGCAATAAGTGATTCCAGCAGAAGAGGAAATTAACTATAATTTTACAATATCAAACTGCAATTACAAGAATAAAGCTAAATGAGAAAAACTTAGCCAACATGATAATTTACTCCAAAATATTGAATCAAGGTTATACAACTGCAATCATAAGTGCAAGTTTGGGTGACACATGCAGGCTATGGTAATTTGGTACCATACTGCCATGGTAGACTGTCCTATGATAATGGGCCCAGGTCCAACTGACAAGCATCACAAACAAGATTAGGAAAGTTGAATAACTGGATAAACATAAGACATTTAATTTTTCCCACTACCAAAAAATCCAGGGTGACAAAAAAGTACCAGCCATTTCAGTCCACAAAGGCACCATTCAAAAGCCTTATTTGACATAAATGAGTTCAATGTTTAAGTGTAAAAGCAAATCCTACACTTCATTTAAGGTTGTATATAAGTCGTGTCTCCCAACTCATAGCAAATTGGAAACAACACAAAAGGTTATCCCATTGACAAATCACATAGAATGAACAAAGAAAATACTACATAGATGAATTATCCTAGCAGATCACGCAAACGAATTTTAGCATATGACTTTTGCAATTCCTCTTATTGATTCATGCCTAGCGAACCCCAAAATATTTTGGGACTAACGTTTGTTGTTGTTGTTATCAGGCATACTACAAGACCAGTTTATGAAAAGAGACAAAGCGGAGATTCACAAAAAAGGCAGCATGAAGCAGACTGCTTAACAATCAAAGAAGATTGAAGGCAAACAAAGTAAGTTTACACATCAAAATACTGAAATTACTCTCTGAAACAGCCTTAAACACATTGCATATGATGCACTTAGGAGAACATAATAAATAAAACAGAGGCAAGGATAACCTGTATCACCTAGAATGAAACCTATTCCAAAACTGAAAGCTTAAATCACAAAATAATTTCTATGACATCTTGCCCTAGCCAACGGACAAATTGATAGATATGAACAATATATAGAACTCAAACCACTTGGAAAATAATCAGAGTTCAATTGGATAAATAAAAGGTCAACAGTGAAAGATAGACAGCAATTTCTAGATGCAAATAGTAGCCCTTCGACACTGAAACTTCAGAATAGTGTACATGATTATTGCTCGGATAGATTCATGGTCAACAACAAAAGATAGAGAACAACTTCTAGATGAAAATCATTGCCCTTCAATAGTGCAATTTCAAAATAGTGTGCATGATTGTTGCACTACAGTAGTGCGATAGTGCAAGTTCAGTACAGTGTGCATATACAACTATCAGGATAAACACAAAACCAAAGTAACTAGCTCTGGAATTACGCCCTGTTTCCATATCAAGGACTTACCTTTAATACAGTACTTCAACAGATGATTGTTGGATCCTATGGAATCCTCAGACAGTTCTGGCATCTCAACCTTGAACTCCCAACAAGCAGCTATCAAAGACTAGAAAGTGAATAGAAAACATTTCTAAGATCATTTCTATTCACTCAGGTCAACAAGCAGCCTGCATGCCTCTAACATGACAATCAGTCAATCACTACCATCATCACTGAAACCTGATTCAACACCACTATCTGACTCCGAGTCCAAATCTTGTTCATTCAGCCTATGATGCCCCCTTATATTTCCACTGTCATTGATTTCCTCATTATGACTCCTGGATTCATCATCACAACGCCTAGTATAGCTGACAAGCTCTCTTCCCAAAGACGCCTTCCTGGGACTCACTAGGATCAATTCAGCCAATTTTCTGCGAGCCAGATACACATCATTCAGCTCTACCAAATCCCCCTTTCTATAAGCCTCCCTCAAAAAAATAGTATGAAGCTTCCCCTGATTCCCCCTCGTCGAAATATAAAATATTCCCTGATACTGAAGAAGGAAATCCTTAAGTTTCTTTGGCAAACCCATGGCAGGCCTAAAATGGGCAATCCTCTCAAGAGTAATCTTCTTCTCAACCGTCAACGACAAAATCTCATGAATCATCGCCACAGCACGCTTCTCCATCCGACTCTGAGCCTCAACCGACCTCAAATCATGCCCCGAAACATCCTCATACGGGGACCAATACGGCACGCGCTGCCACTTCCACATTGCAATCCTAAAATACTTCCCTATCCTAAACCCGGGTGGAAAATCCACCACAAACGAAAACCTCACATCCTCCTCATCCATCCCTTTCCTCCTATACTCAATCTCCCTAACCTTTTCCACGGCGCAAACCGCCAACTTAGGATCTCTCTCCACAATCTCAACATACTTACTCATACTATCTTTAGCATTAAACAACCTAAAATGCTGAGGATACTTCAACAACACAGTAAACTCAAAATCTTCGGGCAACCCGAAATCTCTCCGGGCAATCCGAAGATGTTCTAAATAAAGACGACCCGTATTCGACAACATCAAAAGCTTTCGAATCCGGGTCACAACATCGGGTATATTGGCATTAACAGCATATTTTTCTTGCTCAATTTGTAAAATTACATTTCTAGTGAATCTCAAATACAGAATTCTTTGAACAGGGTGTTCATAAATTTCAAAAATTTTAGGTAATTTAAGCACAAATTTACCTGCTTCATCTTTTTTAAAGCCGTTTCGACGAGCGATGAAATCGAGGCGCGAAACGGGGATACATTGATGAGGTTGAGTGAGGATTAATTCCTGAAATTTTATAACTTTTCTGATTTTTTTTTCGATTTCCATGTAATTGTCGAAAGCATGGTCTCTTACTCTTTGTTGATTTTTGGGGATTGTAGTTGATTTTTTTGACATTGTTCTTGTAAAAATTAGGGATTTTTCTAGGGTTTTTGAAATTGAGGGGTTTAATTGGAGGTATGTGGTTTTGATTTGGAGGAAATTTGGTGTTCTGGAAAAGTTGAAATTGTTCATTGTTGGAAGATTTGAAAATTAGGGTTTTGGGTTTTGTGAATAAAGGGGGAGATGTGAAATTGTGATGAACTGATAATACTCCCCAAATCGACTTCAATTCTTCATTTTGATTTCGACATTTCAGTACTTCCCGAGTTAGGGTGTGTTCTGTTCGAATAAAATGGATTAGATAAATTGTATAATGGTATATTGAATTAATAAATTAGAATTAGCTAAATTTTATTTGCAAAGAGTTGGTTTTTGATTCGCACGCAAATCAAATCGTGCGGTCTAAAAGGACAAAAAAAACTGACGCTTCAGAAAAAGAAAAAAAAATATACACATATTTCTCTCTTTTCTCTATAAATATGTTGTTTTTGTTATATAATATATGTATTTAGTGGATGTCTTTTATACCTTTATGTATGATCTAAAATATTTTGGAGACTAGGGTTCACTTTACAAGGAACCCTTCTCTACATTGTATATATATATATCCCATTGTAATTGAATAAGAGATAGATCTATTCCCTCCCACAAATGCTCTCTACTACTAAAACTCTATTTTCTATAACACGTTATCAGCACGAAAGTCTAACCGATTGAATAAAAGAGAAGAGCAACTACCATGATCGGAATACATGAAGTTTATGCTTCATTGCTAAAAGGAAATTTTCAAAACATACCCACTAATGTGTTTGCGCATATGTTTCGTATTACTTAATTAATTCATAATAAATATAGGATATTTTCTAATTAATGTTATTGACTAAGCAATAATTATTGGGTTTGACTTTGGTTTATTATAGTAGAAAACAGCAATAACTTAGCATAAGAGCAACTTCCGGGGTTTATTAGTTAAAAACACTTATTTTGCCAAACCGTTATCACTTATCTTATTAAAGATAATATCCTAAAACTAATTTAATTATAAGGACTGATCATATCCTAAAATTGATCATCAGGGTAATATTTCTGGTTTTATGCTAAACCCAGGCCATAACCATACTCCATAATAAGTAGACACGAAGCTAATGACTTATTACTTTGTAATTGATATCCATGTTTAACACTTGTTTGTTAAATTCCAAACATGAACATTAATATGGTGGGTTAATAATACCTTAGTTGTATACAAAGCTAAATAATTTGATCATATATATTAATACAACCAGTTCGAGACTATTATATATTATAATACAAAATCAAAGCGCAGCAAAGTTAATTAAGTTGAGCGCATAGAACCACTAAACTAATACATGATGATATGTGATACTTCCATGACACCATGAGTAATATCTAGTCGATTAACAATGACTAATATATAATCAATTGATTAATCAATTTTACATATATTGTCACCGATTAACTGTGACAAGCATCTTTAATATATGATACAAGAATTTGTATAAAGCTATAAGCATCATTCTTTATCCCCACGTAAATTAAGCTATACATGTTTCAATAGAAACCATATACTAATATTTAAGTCATATCTACATGGGTTGAATTGCAATATTTAGATCATTTGAGGGGGGTTTTTTTGACATTATTAAATTAAAATTGGTTCTAATACTCTCTACGTGATATTGTCCGATATGATAAGCATGTGTTCTTGTAAAGGTTGTGAACTGACATTATATAGTGAGTATGATTTACTCTTAAATCTTTGGTAATTACTAAATCCCTAGTATTTTATGAATGAAGTTATTAATATATGTGTGATGTCATAATTTTATTATTAACTACATGAATGTTTATGATTGACCTTAAATTATTTTAATATTTGTAATATTTGTTTGAATAAGAATTTGACAACGATCCTTAATTTGTTTATTTATATTTTAAGGAGTTTATTGATGAATTATAGTTTGCTTTGTCAATTGTTATTATATGAGATACTTTGTATTAGGTTTTCTTTGAGATGGATAATAAAAATAGGTAGTGTACTACAAGAAACTTGGAAGTTAATCATCTATCATGCGTGCATTTTCATTTCCAATCTTTTGGATTAAAAAATAAATAAATAAATAAAAAAAGATTATGTTTTCATGCATTATAATTAACTCAGTACCATAGTCATGTTATTAGTATCCTTATAATTCATATTCATGTTGACAGATATTGTTATGGTACATTATACTATCATGGTTTATTATTGATGATGTGTTGATTAGAATATGATTGAATTTGATTATGCATATATAGCATTATATACTTACATGAGCGATCAAAGATATATTATTAATATGGTGAGCAGGTTAGAACTGAAATATTCAACTCTTACCTATATGGACCTATGTGCACAATGTCATGTGAAAATAATGTTCATAGTTTTTGAATAGTTGATATATTATTTTTTGGTGGATATTCTTGATAAATAACTGTGCATGGTGAGTATTGATGATGCATGGATAACTAGATTTATTCATTTCCGATAAGTAAATGAGAAAATGTATAATCGAAAGAATAATAATCATGTTTGCATGATATTTCTTTTATTGTTTATAATTCATGAAAAGTTTTAAAAGAATTGCAAACACGAATACATAATATATTTTTATTAGCAAGGAATAATAGTATGAGTTTAAGAAATTGAGTATGACATCGTGAGAAACTCGGTTAAATGATGTATTCATTATGCCCATAATTTTAGGAAGTATCATTATAAAGATTTATATATATGGGCAATAGAAAAAGTTGTGAGTTTTATGAATAATTTACTTTACATGATACATGACATTACCTAAAGAATTCATGGCTTAAGAAGAATATGAGATTAAATGTTATTGGACTAATTTCATGCCCCCATATGCAAGGAATAGGGGGAGATAGTATTTTTATTCCATGAGTTATAAAATACATTGATGGTCAGTTTGGTACATATAATGATTTATACAATAAAGATGGCAACAAGATAGTTAAATGTTTAGAATAATGATACCATCCTGAAGATGGATATGAATAATTTAGAATGTCATTGGTTATAAATCAATCATAAGTGCCCTAATTAAAATTAATGTTGTCGCAGAAGGACAACACAAGTTGCTCATAAACATAGATTAAGCCTGAAACGTGGTAGACTATTGAGTTACGAACATAATTATTGTTGAATATGAAAGAAAATAATACGTTATGATGAATTTTCATTAGAATATATTTATGTTTAGTAAAACTGATATGTGCCAATATTATATAAAATACTCTAAAAGAGTATAATATGTCCAACTTAATTAACATGCATCATGATAATAATAATAATATTAATCAATGCTCTAGCAAAGTATGAATAATGATTATTGCATAAAGTATTAGTCTTGCCAAGTATAGAAAGAAACACTTGCTAGTGTTCTTATATCACATCATATTAATCATCATGGCCATGCATGGAGTAGGTATAATAAAGTGATCACTATTGTTTGAAAACTGACCAGAATTTAGAAAGTGATTGGATGTGATAATTCAATTAGGCCATCCAGGTTTAATGTATAGTATAATCACCCGTAAGGGAAACCTGAAGTTTCAATTTGATATGAAATAATGTGCTGACGCTCTCTCATGTTAGATATGTGAAATGTTTTGAATGGCAAGACATAATTAACGAACATTGATATTGAGCTATATTTGGATTGTGATTTTTAAGAAAATTTCAAGAAAAAGAAAAGGTTATTTTTGAACAAATTTGTATATACATATGTAATGAGTGACCAGAAGTTCACCAAAATAGCTTATATGTTGTTCTATATTATGTNTCCATATTATATGACTAAAGGTTTACCAAATTACCTTGTATGTTAACACTTTGAGTAAGTTAAAACTCATTATCAAAGTCATTGGCAATCCAGAAGATCACCATTGAGTGGAGTTACATGCGTATAAGCTAAGTCATGATTATGTTTATATAACAATCATTTTTTTATTGGGGCTGTTGAATGTCAGCACACAAGAATAAACCGACAACTGCACAATAATTGTCTCCCCATTGTCATTAATCTCTAGAAGAGAANTGTAGAAGAGAATAATTTAAGATGAATTTATAAACACATGTGTGATGTACATCATAAGTTAGAGAAGAGATGGTTTACATTGATTAATATCGTTCTCCAGAAGAGACAAATAATTTGTTGAATATATCTCTTCCAAGCGATGAAATTTGTTAATAAATCTTCTATTAGATGAAATCTTTTTGCACATGAAATTATACACTAAATTGGTTAAGAATATGATGTCCCTATATTTGAAAATTTTGCCAACTTAGGGGGAGAAGAATTGGGATAAGTTGGCAAAATTACTAAATTATAAAGTGATGATCCCTATAATGACTATTTGAGATATTATTGTCAGCTTTTGTCTATATATTTTAAAGATATGTTGCACATCTATGGTTTGATTTGTATTCAGTTATGTCTCATATTACATAGCATTGAAGATAAATTTTGGCCATATTATTTATATACATTAAGATAAATCTTGCCAATAATATTTGAATCACTACACCTGAAGTGTAGGTTATATGATCGGTTCCAAAATAAATATGTAATATATGGCAAGAAAGTGCAGTTGACACTATTGAAAAAGTAACGGTATAATAATGACATAATGTATGCCCCGGAAGTGGTATAGATATCTGAATTATAACAAATGGCCTATGATATAAGAACTTAGATGTAATAATTGACTAATGGTACCAATGGGAAAAGTATTCAGATATCATTGTAAAATAGCATGCAAATTACATCTTGAAAGATGTGATACCGGTATATGATGGAACCGATGGATTATATGCATATGCAAAGTAGTAGATTTGAGAATAGGGATCTGAAATAAAAGTCCACTTTCTATATCGACATATTGACAATGATCAAAGCTTATCATGGACTTGAAATTCAACTAAAGGAGAATAATGATGATCATCAAGGACCAGAAGTCCAACAATGAATTTTGAAACCCACATTGTACAATGTCTTGCATATTTTAGTCTTACATTTATGTGCATGTATGAGTCGTAGATAAACGCAATATTCATTGCATGTGTAGATAGTAGTTAGATGCATCATTCATCATATACATGTTTTATGTTCAATATCTTATTAGTATACATTTTACATCTCATCATTTACATGCACTAATTCTATACAATAATGTACGTGAAATTTGATACATAATGTTCGTAGTAAGTTGTGTTTACAATAATATGAATACTTACATGAAAAAAAATAATAAACTCCAATGAGGATATATTTGTGATAATATGAATGCGTTTTAACAGCATGTTATAAATCATATATAAAAGTTCCAGAAGAATATATATATGACATATTCAAATATCAAGTCTTTCAGATTCTTTATTTAGAATACAAAACTCTCATAAAGTATTGTTGACTAGATTGTCAGCACTCAACTTGAAGTTTGAGCATGTGAGAAATAATCAGAATCTTATAATCATTGGAGAACTCTGATATTATAAGGATAATCTTTTTATGGTCCAGAAGAACCATAAACAAAGAATTACATAAACGTTATTACTAATCTACATAAGGTTAGACAATGATGTTGATAATATTACAAGTTGCCATAAATTATGATCAATATGTACTTATCAATAGCTACTTTATGTAACTTCCAAAAGAAGGCATAAGTTTATTATTTATGGCAATTTGACAAATATGAAGTAATGATAAATACAACATATGTTATTTTCAAGAGTATAGAGAAATGAATATCTCTCATGTTGAAGATTGAAGTCCAATTAGGAAGGATCAACTACCAAGGAGTTGAATGTTATTCTACTTCAGGAGCAAAGCTACTACCAAGGACGTTGGATTCATTATTCAGGAAGATCTCAAGCTATGCATCCATCAGGGGGAGAAAATACGCGTTGCACTCTTTTTTCCTTAGCCATGGTTTTGTCCCACATTGGGTTTTCCCGGAGATGTTTTTAATGAGGCAACATCCTAAGACGTATCTCGAAAGTGTTGTACTTTTTTTCTTCTACTAGGTTTTGTCCCATAGGCTTTTTCCTAGTAAGGTTTTAATGAGGCACACTATTTGATAATAGTCATCTAAGGGGGAGTGTTATATAATATATGTATTTAGTGGATGCCCTTTATACCCTTATGTATGATCAAGAATATTCTGGAGACTGGGGTTCACTCTACAAGGAACCCTTCTCTACATTGTATATATATATATATATATCCCATTGTAATTGAATAAGAGATAGAACTATTCCCTCCCACAAATGCACTCTACTACTAAAACCCTATTTTCTATAGCAGTTTTTTTTTCTCTCATCCACCTAATTTATTTATTTCTTCATTCATCGTTATGCTAGTTCTTTAATTCAAGTCTTTTTTTTTTTTTTTTGCTACAAAAGCAATCAAACACCATATGAAAGCTTAATTTCATTTAAAAATTTAAGTAACTCCTTCAATAAAAATTAATAACCAAAAATTTGAAAAACCTCTTCAACAAAGATTAGTAACCCCACAAAAAGTTAGGTAACCCGTAACCCTTTTAACAAAAGTTAGTAACCCTAGAAAAAGTTAAGTAACCCCTTCAAAAAAAATTAGTAACCCTATAAAAAATTTAATAATCCTTTCAACAAAAATTAGTAACCCCGGAAAAGGTTAAGTAACCCCTTCAACAAAGATTAGTAACCCTTAAAAAAGTCAAGTAACTCCGTCAACAAAAATTAGTAACTCCGAAAAAAGTTAAGTAACCCCTTCAACAAAGATTAGTAACCCCTAAAAAAGTCAAGTAACCCCGTCAACAAAAATTAGTAACCCCGGAAAAAGTAAAGTAACCCCTTCAACAAAGATTAGTAACCCCTAAAAAGTCAAGTAACCCCGTTAACAAACATTAGTAACCCATTGAACAAATATAAATAACCCTCAAAAAAGTTAAGTAACTCATCCAACAAAGATTAGTAACCCCTGAAAAAGTTAAGTAACCCTTTCAAACAAAATAAACGCAAATTAATAAAAAAGAAAAAAAATGGGAGATAACTTTGATTTTCTATCCCAAAAAAGGCATAAAAATAAATTTGAGCTAAAAAAAATAATATAAAGTAAATCAGAGCTTTCAAAACTAAAACCAAGCAAAAAAAAATGAGGGAATTATAGAGTAGAAGAAAAAAAATTCAAATAATGGAGGTGGAGAAGAAAGATAAAAAAAAGTTTGGTGAAATGCATGTGGTCAAAAGAGGAGTATTTGGATTTGAGGAATACTAAAAAAAGGAAAAAGTTCACACATCACATGAGTACCGCACAGCAAAAGCCAAAAGAGGAAAAAAGAAGAAAAAAAGGCTGAGCTAAACATTTGGGCTCTTATAGAAATGGGTCTGCCGCACCATCTCCTACCATGCGACAGGCCGCATTTAAGAGTTAATCTTTTTATTTTATTGTTTTGCTAGGGAGCAACAAAAGGTGAGGGATGATAATTTATGCCAAGATCTTACGTAACCAAGAGAAGTTGTAACCAACTAATTTTTTTGTCGCTCTCCACTTAACATTTTTGCATATAATTCATCCAATATCATTACTTTCGGGATTGAAACATGATTCTACATAAAAAAAAAAAAAAAAAAAAAACGTGTACAATTACATTTATCTAAATGAAATGATCCATCCCCCGTCTCTCCTGCTTAAATTAAAAGGGTGAAAACCCAGTTAAAATAGACGAAAAATGGGTCACGAATGACTAATGTAGGCGATGCTTCACCCACCCCGATCCCGATTCGTTTCCATCTCTATCTGCCCTAGAGGAAGACATATTTGTAATTTCATGAGTTTTCTTTTTCAAGTCATTCATGGGCATTTTGCTGTCACAATAAGTATTTTGAAATCACAAATGTACATTAGGATGGAGAAAAAATGAGAATGGAATAAAATGAATAAGGATAGATTGGATCGGATGACCATGGATTTGGATTAGAATCGGGAATGTAAACCCTTTAAGAGAACACACCCTCAGCATGATGAATGTTGTTACACACTATGCATATTTATGTTATACTCCCTATAATCCCAAAAAAATATGTTACATTTGGAATCTTACATATAAAGTTTGTTATTAAACGTTGGTAGTGTAAATATGCAATGCCGTTATTTCCCCTTAAATAAATAAACAAAGGTGCATATGTAAATTCGTTTGGAACGTAGCATGCCATTATTGTAATCTGTAAACATATTTAGAACTTTGGGAGTACCATAATGTACAAAGTAATAATGTTGTCGCATACGGGACGTCTTCATATAATTACAATGATGTAAATTTTTTTTTTTTTTGGTGCTAAGGAGCCACAAGGGCGGAGTGAGAATCGATCCCAAGATCTCATGGAACCGAGAGGGATGCTTTAACCACTTGATCTACCCCTCACTCTCCACAATAATGTAAATTCAAAAGTATGTAATATATGGAGTACAATAATGTTGTTGACGAACATGAAGATCACAACAAAGACTGTAACCGGCGCTAGCAAAGTACTCCGTATAACTTTATCCCTTAAGTACATACTCCCCAAATCGCACGTATTCCTTCCTTAAAGATTTTAGTTTCGAAAACACTACCGGATGCCGAAATCAATGGTTGTCTGTCATTGTATGGGGGTAAATATGCAAAACATCAACACTACACGACTTTTGCTACTGTAAAATTTGTATTTAGTAAACTCATTTCCTGATGTCAAAGAAGGAAAACAAATTTCTTAGGCATGAAAACATAACTAACAGCCACTAAATTTCAAACTTACAAATAAAGAAACTGTATTTCTAGAAATCTAAAGACATAAACACCAACACTTTCTCAACATTACACTGGATTTGTTTTTCAACTGTGCAGGCTGTGTTCTACTCTTCTATAACCATTAAAGAACTATATAAACATAAAATCTTCCTTTCGCTGTCTTAAAGCTACTGTAACTTTGTAAACTTTCGCCTTTTGCTGTTAGAATGAGTCACTGCCCTAACCTGACCCAACAAGTTAGCTACTTATACCCAAGAACGTCACCATCTATTGTCTGAATTAACCAGCATACATTAACACTTTAACAGCCAGCAAATTGCCTAAGGTTCGTTCTTGATTCAAAATTGTCCCGATGTAAACACCCCCTATAGGCAAAATAAACATGTAACCACCAAATTTCTATATGCTGTTTTCTGTGAAATGTACAAACATTTTCCCTTTTCTTAGCCCCAAACAAAGAACCTAATTGACGCCAAGGGAACCCCTGATCTTTTGGATGGTGCAGGACATCAGATCATTGACAGTATTGATGGATTCCACGGTAAGCTTTGCAGTCGGGAGGCTGTTAACCAGAATTTGGAATCCTAAAGTCAAGGCAGATGCACCTCCACCAGCACTGTCATTGACCAACGTATGAGCATTTGAATGCATAGGCGCATCAGCAATTGCAAAACCTGAGGGTAGAAGAGCCAAATAGTCTGAATCTCCACCCCTCAAGACCGACTCCATCGATGTAGAGTCAACCGGAGCATATACTATGAAGCTGCCCGCACGATCGGTCCATGACTCTTGTAGTATCAGCATGTTGCTCTCCTTTGTTGGTGCAGCCTGCAAAAAAGAAAAAGAAAAAAAAAAGGTTTTACACACTTTTAATGGCTACATTTTACTTCATGATTAACTAAACCACAGGCAAGAACATTACTGAAATGCCCCCAAGACTCATGCTACTAAAGTTTATCTAGCCTTATTCAAGGTTTCTAGTATTATCTATGGGGGAAAAGGACTAAAGTGCACCGGAAAGCTGATACTCACAGGGGGACAAAAGAGCGAAACACAATTGATCCCATCATGACTCTTGGAAAGGCTGGCTATGACTTCCATCGGGCCACCATTGGCTAAAATGTCCCATTTCCCCCGGAGTTTCTCATCCCGTAAAAAGTCGAAAAGGTGCTGCCTTGGTATGGGGATCCAAACTGAAGTTGAGGCGCTCAACACGACCCCCGAGGGCTCACCAGGCTCGTCTATTGTAACACGGCTCATAACACAGACATCAGGAGCCAAGTCCCCGACTTGCAACTTCTCCCAGCGGCATGCAGAGGATGCACACAGTCCAGAGCACAGATTGTTGCTAATGCGCTTCATCAGCTTTAAGATGCTTCTCCTGCCCTCCTGAGTGACAACTCCCACTGCAACACAGATTAATACAAAATCTTAACCTTGATGTATGGTGTTCTTCATTTTGATAAACAGTTTAAGATCTCAAATTCGTACGAGGAAAGGGGGGAAAAAAGAAAGAGAACCTGTAGTATCCTCAGGAACAATTCTTGCAGACATAAAAATAGCAGTGCAATCACGCTCTCGCTGTAGGGTGGCAAGCCACCTTTGAGCACCGAAGGCCATTCCTGACCTCAGCAATGGTTGATACAGTTGGTGAATGCAGTTTTCATCATATTCCACATGTTCAATCCATGTAACCTGACATTCAAATGTTAGCCCATATTCTCCAACCTTTAATCTTGTTTAAGCACAAAACTTGTTTCCAAAGCACTATATCATGGCTGATTGGTGGGAAAATTATTCAGATAATTTTACACATCACAGAATATGTTTATGAGGCCGGATATTTTATTTAGATGGTTTATACTAGTGAACTGATGTTTGCAGAAGTGAGTCATAATTACTGTTATCTCAGAGATGAACACAAAGGTCTGATTTCGGGACTATACTTAAAATAACTTACCTCTTAAAACACCATTGTGTGGCTGTTTCATGTTAAGAAAGTTTTATTAACTACAAAAAATCTCCGAGATGAAACTAAGAATCCGGCAGGCAGTATACATACAGATGTCATAGTAATGTGGGTCTGAATACATACAAACTATCTTGCACACTACGTAACATATTGTATGCATTTTAAAAACCATGTATCTTTTGCTTTTAGTAAGCACATTAGACGCTCAAGGAGAAATGCACAGAAATCAAAGCAAAGCCTCAACAAGCAGGGTAGAGGAGGCAAACAAGGAACGAGATGCTTGCAGACAAATCTTTTCAATATATAAAAAAATAAATCAAAGTAACGTTTGACAAATTAATCAGTCAAGTTGTTACCTTCTTTGGCCCTCAGAGAATAAAAATAAAAATAGAAGGTAAACAGAAAGACACAAAGTGCACCAGTCGCATTACATGGACCAAGACGGCATATTAAAACCCAAATCCAGTTCATTTTGTTTCTTGGATAATACAAAACTAAGTAAAATACAGACAGCAATCAGAATAGAAACATCAAATGCTTAATATATAGTTTTATACCAGCCAAAGATGTACATTCCAAGGCTTTTACCTCCACAAAGATCAATCAGAATATGTATTAAAAATTTCTTAACCAACTGCTCCGGCTATTATAAATAATAATAATAATAGATAAATAAATAAAGGCGAGAGGGAGAGAGAGCTTTTGTATATATATCCTCATCCGCAAAATAAGATATTGCACAGGGCTAAGTAACATGTCTCATTTTAGGTTATCCCGAAGCTAACATATTACATTTTCTACTTCGATTTAAAGTTGGGACCCACACTTACCCATCTCTTCATTTCTCTTACCTCTTTCGCTCACATTAATCTCAGTGCCTGTTGGCAATGTTAATATAGCTTTGGGATGGAGAGAATAGAAGTTAAATTAATAAAGTGATCAGTGAAGACAATAAGCAACCTTTGGCTTCGAAATTTGAAACTGCGCTATAATATATTGAGAAGAAGCATCTACTCCTGATAAATAATTGTAGAAGTCGTACAGGTACAGAACTTTACAGGAAATCCTATCCCTCTGATTCAGAGAAATTGCGTACAATATGCCACCTTTAGTGATAACGTTAAAGAAAACAAAATTTTGTAAAAGACGAAAACTAATCTCGACATAGTGGTCCAAACATCATTACTCAGTCTAAAAAGCTTCTCATTCTGGTAATTAATCTTATGATCATAATTATGTCAAAAACGGTTGCAGTTATTCTACGGTTAATAACTTACAGAAAAGGTTTCCCTGCAGTGAAGTAACTAATTTACTTCCAAGAAAAGATTAATAAATAAGGAATAAGTATTAATTACCAAGGAATAGCCATTAGCAACATCTTGGACAATGAAACCAGATGGGAGTCTCCTCCACTTGCTAGACGATCCTGAAAAAGATGATTCCCGGATCATGTCAACAGAAACGTCAACCACAGCCCACATGCCTTCAGAATGCTGCTTGCAGAACCGCAGTATCTTCTCTTGGCGGAAAGGCACAAAAGGTGAGGGAAACACAAACTCTGCATTCATCTAGAATGAGATTGCCAGATATGAGTTTATTTCAAAGATTAGGTTAAAGGGTAAAAGAAGCCACATTCATGGACCATACCAACTGAAGTTCACCATCATGCGTGCCACCAGCACCGCTGAAAAGAACCTCGATAGTTGCAGCCTTGCTAATCATACATGGAAACATGTCTTGCCATTCCCTCTATTAAATGGAGAAACAAAGTGATCATGTAATTAATGGCCTTCAAATCAAAGATATATAGTAGGAGCATGCTTAATCATTAGTTGGATATCTTTAAGCACTAAAATAAAACAAAATTTGGAAAACATCTAAGCCAACATATCTAGCCCTAATAATATCAATTGGAAAACGGTATAGGTAAAAACCACCACATTCACGATATCTTGTAGAATAAGGCCACAAATAAATCGCTAGATCAAAAGAGCAAGAGGCTATTAACAACTCAACGTACATGCACTAACATATAATCAACGTGGATGAAGAGTTCTTACAGGGAACATCATTGCTTCCGCAAGCTCCAAGCTTCTGATAAACACCGAGCCTGTCTCTCTTGAGGCATCGGTAACGAAGCCACAAGGTTTCGTTCCAATGAAACTGGAGAATTTCTTGACATATTCATCGTGATTCAGCATTTCCTTACCGTCTTCCAAGTCTTTGTACCAGAGAGGAGTATCAGTCTGAGCCATGGCAAGCAGTTCATCCATAGCAACCATAGCAGCTTGCATGAACATCGACTTCTCATACTCAGTACTGGCTGAACCATTCACAGAAGTAGTCATGGTAGAAGTGCTTGAAACCCCATTTTCGAGGTTAAGCCCCATTGGCAGCGGGGCAGGTGAGCTCATTAAACTATTCATTCCTCTTCCCATAGATAGCTCCAAATTAGAGTTAGAAACTGGGCTTAAAATTGGACCAAACACTTCTGTTATGGGTTTGCCCAATAACCTCTCAGCAATGGTACAAACCCGAGTAAGTTCATCCTTAAGACGAGCATTCTCAACCCTTAAATGGTGTTGATCCATTGACAGCTCCCCAAGCATAGAACCACCTCCACAATTCCGACACAAAGGGTTTTGCATAGCATCCTTAATTGCCATGTTCTCAACCCTAAGTTTGTCATATTCTTGCTTAAGGACCGCGTTTTCATGTCGCTCTATTTGTGTCTGTTAAACCATTAATTAATGCACTTATAAGTTCACTTCCACAAACAAAAGATTCATAAAACCAAAGTAATATATGGAAGACATAGTGATCATGATGTGTTACCTTCAACTGAGTCCGGCGATTCTGAAACCAAAACTTCACCTGCCTGCTCTCCAAATTAAGTCTCCTCCCAATTTCCAACCTTTGTTTCTCATCCGGGTGAGCACAGTTCTTAAAAAAACTGTTCGTCCCAAACGGAAAACCGGAACAACAAAACGAGTATTAAGTTTATAACCCAATAACAATCAATGAATCATACACACTAGCTAGAACAATCAATAACTACATTAAAACCAACAACCCGGCCTTTAAATAAAGATTACAAATTATTCATCATAGTCAACTAAAAACACCAAAAGAACACATTGATTACATGACACCCAAAAAACTTAAAACATACATACACATTCATACAACTATATAGTCGTATATAAAATATTTTTGGACCTCAACTATCAATTATCAATATATGTTAAAAACAACATCAAAGATGAATATTACAACTTACTTCTCAAGTTCTTGAATTTGCTGAGGAGTGTGCCTATTATACCTCTTTCTCCTCCTACCTCTACCACCATTGTCCTGGGCCGCGGTGCCGGCGTTCTCGGGAACTTCCTCAATTGAAACACTATCATCATAGTTTTCACTTCCAGAATCTTCTTTCTCCTTCCCCAACATGTTGTTTGTCTCAACAACAAACTGATCCCCAAAAAAACCCATTTCCTCTTGCCCCTCCATTTCTCCCTACATCCACATTAAAATAATCATTAATATTATTATAAGACAAATAATGGAACTTTCTGAATTTAAGATTACTACATTTTCACTGAAACAAACAAACAAAAAAAAAAAAGAAAAAAAAAAGAGTACTCAATTCATTTACTGCTAGTATAAGTGAGTATATACCAATTTATTAAAACATGACAAAAATCAAATTAAAAAGGGAAAATCTAATAGGTCAGAAACTTTATAAACATTAAATTTCAAATGCTTTCTTCTCTACTTTTGTTTGAGAATGTATTTGACTATAATTTACTGTTGAGAATATATACAACAAAGAATAATTTTTTTTTTCCCAAAGACTAGAGTCAAAAATAGTCTAACATAACAAGTACTATCAAATATCAATTCATGAAAATGACCCCCAGAAAATCAGATCCCTGAAAATGACTCTATATAAATTCTCATAAACTCATAAAAATATAATAAAATAAAAAACCTTCTTTTTTTTTTTCTTTTCCTTAAATAAATAAAAAAAAAAAACCCTACAATATAGGAAGCATAAAAATCAAGATTATCACTTTGCATCAAAAATAAGGAAATTTTTTTTTTAAAAAAAAAACAGTATTATTTATGGGTTATGTTTGGATGACATACAAAAGCAAATACCTTATAAGAAGAATAAACTCAATACCATTTCACTAACAACAAAATAAATATATTTATATATATATATATATCCTCACTTTGTACACAACCAAACACACCACTAAATTTATATATATATATATATAGTCTACTCAACTTCCTTAAAACAAAAGAGAAGGAAGATGAAAAGACAATAATAAGACTAGTGTAAGAAGAAGTGTTTTCTTTTGAGTGTCAATTTGTCAAAGATTCGTGGACCCTTTTTATTGCATGTGAAGATCCAAATATATAATATAATTCATTCAAATTTGTGTTGTTTTTTTTTTTTTCTTAAAATAATATTAACAAAAATAAAAAATATTAACAAAAATAATAATTATATAATACTAATAAGAAGAAGAAAGAACTGAATAACATGAATATAAAAATGGTGTAATTGGCATAAAAATAGCTGACTCACTTACAAATTTCAATGGTGATGATTCCTCCGTTGGTCAAAGAACTATATTATTAAAAAAAAAAAAAAAAAAAAAAAAAAAAAAAAAAAACTAATTTTTTTTTATTAAAAAAAAAAAAAGTTTTTTTAATCACTCTTTTTTTCTTTGGATCAGTGCTCTGTTTGTTTGTTCACAATTAACAATGGGTTTCTTTTATTCATTTGCACTGTTATATTTATACTATAAAAAAATGGTTCAAAAATAAAAATAAAAATAAAAATGGACAGTAAGAAAGTCAGCGGAAGAGAGAGAAAATGGTGTGAAGAGCGTTTCATATTTGACAAACTATAAGCGTGGGTCCCATGTTTTTCAAACCCCTGAATTCATGCTCCTGGTTTTTAAATCTCACGCGCTCTATGTTTGCGTTTGTGTTTCACGTGGTTTCTTATTATTGCATGTATCAATTTCTATTTTTTCCCTTAAATAAAAGATTATATTCGATAATCTAGGATAAACCTAATTTGATCCTTTTTTTTTTTACTTCTTCCTTCATTTTTTTTATTACTACCTTGTTTTGATTATTTGATTTTAATTTGGAAATTTTAATAATTGATGATTATTGTACATTGATTTTTTGGCCATTTTTTTTAGTTTACAAAAATGAGATACATTGATTAATTTTTTTTGTCATTTTTTTAAGTTTACAAAAAACATAATTTTCACAAATAATGTGAAATAAACTAAAATGAATGTACTCATAGAAAAAATTTGTACTATATTATATCCCGTCAAAAAATATATATATATATTCCCTCCGTTTTTCAGTTGCAACAATCGAATATTTTATCTCTTATAAAACATACTCAATTGTTGCAGCTAAAAAAGAACGGAGTTATTATAATGTATTATGTATTGAAGGGAGCATATTATAAATTTGTATTGCTTTATTATTATTTTTTTCATAATCCTAATAATTTTATTAATTCTAAGTTTGAATTTGGAGTTGGTGATTTTAGGATAAAAGAAGATGAAATAAAGGCTTAAATTTAGTGTATGTTACTAAATTTGTTATAACATTCCTAATTTTTAAGCATAAGTCATGATTTTCTTATTCGATTTGTTGATGGTTACATTTCAAAACATTTTCTTCAACTAATTTTGGCATCATTAGAGTATATATCATGAATTTTGACATTAGAACCTACGTGCGTGCGTGCGTGCGTGATTGTGCCAAATATTCTCGTGATAGCCCCCTCTTATTTATGGCTTTGATTAGCAATTTTTTCTCTATGTTTCTACTTAAAGAGAATATTTGCAAATTAAATGAAAACCTTTTATTCATCTTGTTTCAAATGAAATTATGAAGCATGTACGAAATTTGATTTGCATCTTGAAATTTATTATCTAGTCATCTTAAACAATTAAGGTTACTGGACCATCATGTTTATCTCTTTTAATATTAGCTCTAATTTTTTTTATAATTGCATTATTGAAACAGTGTACTATACGTGCGCTTTCTAATAACGTACAATTTAAATGTTAAATATTTTTTCTTATACATAACATCGAAAAAAATTTGTGCAAATTTTATATTAATAATTTACATACACATTAAGATTGGGCTAATCTAACGAGATCTCATATAACCGATTTTTTCTTATGCATAAGTCACAAGCTGGATTGATCAAATAGCACGGTGATAGCTTAGGTATTAAAAGTAGGGTGGATCGGAATAAAAGGAAGGAAATGTGTAGTTTATCAATTTGTCATGCTTAGGCATTATTTTGTTTACCTTTTTGTATCAAATGAATCAACTAATTAAGTTCGAATAGATCCTATTAAATACATATAATGAAACTTAGGTAAATAAAACAAGTTTTTAGTCGATGATGAAGCTTGATTGCGTAATACCTTAATCTATTGATGACTTTTTTTCATATATATGTAACAATAATGTATGCTGATTAGGGTAATGTCTATCTTTGTACCGAACAACTAAACAACAAAAGCCACACTTAAGGTAAGAGGTGAATACTTATACAACTAGATAGTTTTGCCGAATGTGCCTTAAGACATGAAAAATGCAATTTTTTAAATCAATCTTCATTCTAACACGACTTTACTAGCTAGTGTTTAAATGAGAATTGTTTTACTATATACAACTCGCTCATATGTGCGTGTATGTAAGACTTCTTCTATGCGCGTATGTATTTACATGTATGTTAACAAAAAGTTGTGTGCATCCACGTACATACACTTTGCATGTATGAAAACCTAGAGCGCAATCTAATATTTTATGAACGATTTTTTCAAATCATTGATTTTTAGTATCTCGTAACGGCTTAAATTTGTTGCACGAACGAATTTTTCAAATTATTGATTTTTAGTATCTAGCAATTAACGGTTTTGTTGTTATAGTTCATTCGTTATCGCAACTTGTTACAATGTGGATATGGAGGTATTTATTTTGTTGGATGTCCGTTTTATGGATAATTCCAGATAATTGGTAATAAAGTCTTGTATATCGTGCATGTGCGAGTGTTTATATGTCAATAGAATGTTATGTATATATGCGCACAACTTATTATATTTAAGAATTAGCTTTGAAAACCGTGTGATGCACACGCTTGTATAATGTTTTATTGTAGAAGATTAACTAATGCTATCTAATAAATACTCTTGGTAATTTTCTTCTAAGTAAGGGCTAATATTATTTTAATTGATATTTAAATAAATATAAAGTTGATTATTTGATTCAAAGACATTTTTATTTCATTTAAACTTTAATGAGCAATTTTTAAATTCTACAAGAATTAATATAATTGAATATGATTGATTTAGAAAAAATAAAATACAAGTATCTCTTTATATACTCTTCAATTATTTCAGTTTAACTAACCCCTAATAACTGTAACCGTTAACCTTCATAATTATAATCATTCGGCAAAAAAAAAAAAAAAACCGTGATATCCACTCATTCCTACTATACAATTATGTTTTCAATAATAACAATATGCTTGGCTTAAACATTATAAGATAATGAGCAAAATTGTTACACCATCCAATAATTATCCATATTTAGATACTTGTAAAACAAACAATAACGAACTATATCAAAATCACATATTCAAACTTTAGCACCAAAACAGTTGACATATAATTTGAACATCAAAACCTTACTTACTAAAATATAAAACGAAGTACTACGTAGAAAGATTAATTGTTGCATACCTAAATGATGTCGTGATTACTCATTGACAAAGGGGACAAACGTACTGTGAGATTGTTATTTGAAAGAGTGACCTAATATAATTGCAGAGTAACATCTAAACACAAAATGCTACAAAGTAATTGCTTTGGTAAATTCATTAAGGGTTTGTGAGTATGGCCTGATTGGAATTATGGTATCTAGTTATGTACTCTATAATTAATTTCATATTATATGACTTTGCTACTCTAAGGAAATCAACTTCCTAAAGGTTAAGGAGAAGCCTGTATCAAATTATCAATTAATCCCTCAATAATATTTATTACAAACGTAATTTGTATAATCACTTTTTTATATGCATCTTCGGCTAACGATAACTCAACATATTTATCTTATTGTTAAATTACTATCTAATATGGTAGACAGATCTTTATCATGAATCTTAATTTATTTATGCAGCATAAAAATTTATTTAAATTAATTAAATAGAAGTTAATTATCCTCGACATAATTGGTTTAGAATAGATAAGTTTCTACGTGGCGCTCCCAATGCACATGCTTTTATAATATTTTCTCAAAGGTTAATTATTTTTTTATACAATATACATATATATATAATTTTTAAAGAATCTACCTCTATTATTTATAATTGCTACATTTTGACCAAATGCATCATTGAGCTGAACATATACATATGAAATCTTGTTTGATTCGTTTCGATGTTTACTTATTAACAATATAATTTATAAAATTTTAGTTATACATAATTAATGTGTTATGTTAAATCTATATATAGCATATGTATAAAAATTATCCTTTTTAATTAGATTGAATAAATATACATAATTATTTTTTTCAAAATTATTCAAAAATAGTTAATCTTATATGATGTTCTAAAACTAGACATATGATCGATAATCTCAAATTATAGGTTTTATTATAGATAAAATGCTATTAATATGGTATTGGGAGGACATTAAATACCCTTTTTCGAAATTTTTGAGGAAAACTTTTAAAAACATGTAGCTTGAGTATGTGAGCTAGGTTATGGGAGGATCGTAAGTGAAGTAATCAACTTTTGGATATTATGAAACACTTTTATGTTATTCACAATATTTCCGAAACCACATTAAATAGCAAATCTGATTTTTAATTAAGTTTCAAAAAAAATATTCAAATAATTTATTAAGTACTTTTAGATATCCGAATTTACAAAACGTTGAAATTTGGGTTGTATTACTTCATATTTATGGGACTTCCAATAAGGTACTCCGTATACAAATTAGGTCCATACTAGTATACTAGCCAAAGTAGCCATTACTACCATTATGTGCTATAAAAATGCATGCTCAGGCCCAAATTATCCTATTGCTTGTACGGCCACTACCTCCACTTACCATAGTTACCACCCTTTTCAAACCCACGTTCAACTAACTCCCCTCCAAAAAACCTCTAACTGTCAACTGCCAACCACGTGGCACAAACCCATTTGAGCAACACCATTCTTAACATGTAACTCCTCACACCTGATTACTGAAGCAGTTAATCTTTAAAAATAACTGTCATAAAAACATACACAAGTATAAAAGCATCCTAAACCATAACAAATCAAACTGCACACGTACTCATAAGTCATAAACTTAAACATTTTCATTTTCATTTTCATTCCTTTAGAAATAGTTATACTGTTTATTTTTTGGTGAAAAACAAAGATGACAAGTAGTGATGAAGATGTAGAGAAAAGAGGAGGAGGAGGAATGAAGGATATCGGCGGCGTAGCAAGGATATCACATATGTGGGATGATTCCGACGTAGAGTGGAAAACATGGTTAATTCCAATTTTTGTTGGAATTAACGTTATTTTCTTCTTAGTAACCATGTTTATCAACAATTGTCCTTCTCATAACGACATTCATTTTAATGGTAGAAGTTGTGTTTCGAAGTTCCTTGGAAGGTTTTCGTTTGAGCCTCTTCATTATAATCCTCTCTTTGGTCCTGGCCCTCATGCGTACGTTTTATCATTTTAAGTTCTTGTTATATTTAATTTGTGTATAAATTCATTTTATCATATACTTATGTTCATATTTTTATTAATTCTCTCTAATTATGATCATGTAATTGAGGAAATGCTGCCTTAGAATTCTTATTGTACGTGTAATATGTTGTCTATAGTACGTAGCATATATGTTTTTATTTGTTTGATGTTGTAACTTATTAATTTTCTTTAGCAAATCACGAAAACCGTTTTAAATTCTGTTTATTGTTTTGTGTTTTTTCCCCTTATATGCATGTTAATGTCGAGTTACGTGTTATAAGTCATGATAAATAAAATCATGCATCTATCTTAATGTTTCACAATTCATGGATGAAGGTTGATGAAAATGGGAGCTATAAATTTGCCGGTCGTCGCGCAACGCCACCAAGTATGGAGGCTCATCACCTCTATATGGCTTCATACCGGCATTATCCATCTTCTTATTAACATGTTGTGTCTCCTTTTCGTTGGCGTTCGTCTTGAGCAACAATTTGGATTTTGTAAGTCATTCTCAATAACCACTTTACATTATATGTATATCTGATTATATTTTTTGTAATTCAAAGTATAATTGAAACATAATAATTGCTTCTTAAATCTTAACAATGTACTAACATCTTTTATTTTATTGTTTGTTGTGTTGCTTAAAAATGTATAGTAAGGATTGGTATAATCTACTTAATTGCGGGAATAGGGGGTAACATAGTTCAATGTCTATTTTACTCGGTGCACATCTCTGTTGGTGCTTCTTGTGCTTTATTGGGCCTTATTGGAGCTATGTTCTCCGAACTCCTTACAAATTGGACCATTTATACCAATCAGGTAACTATATTAATAAAAAAAAATGAATTGATACGAATTATAACTATAATGATCGTGTTAATTACTAACTTACTATTGTCTACTATTGTAGGCGACTGCATTGTTAACTCTATCATTTATGTTCGCAATCAACTTGATTCTAACGGTTGTTCCTCGTCCACATAATGGTGGCCCAATGGGTGGGTTCGTGGTAGGGTTCCTACTTGGGTTTATAGTGCTTCCTCGGCCTCATATTGGTTGGTTCACTAGGCAATTGCCTTCGGATCTTAGTTATAGATCCAAGTTCAAGACGTACCAATACGTGCTAGGAATCACTTCCCTTGTGTTGCTCATCATAGGGTAAGCATATAAATGATATATTCGTGTTACTAAAAAAAATAAAAATAAATTCGTACAATTTGTAGCGATTTTGTGTTAATAGATTTCTCTAATTCTGGTTTGATTTGCAGGTATATTCTAGGATTGGTGTTGCTGTTCCATAACTAAGGTGCTCTATGATGATGTTGGTGCTAGCATAGTGCTTGTTTTTTTTTTTTTTTTTTTAAAGGAAGAATGTTTAGTATATGACTAATGTTTTTATTTGTTGTTTTAGTTATGAACTTTAAACTTTAGGTTGTGTACAAATTGCATCACAATTTCAATTTGGATCCTTTAGTTCAATTGGTAAAATGTTTGGGTTTGGATAATTTTATTGGGCTCATGTATTACTTTAGCTAGAGGCCCAAATTCTGAAGCCCAACTTGTTCCTCATTGAGATTTGAGAGAGGCACATTGTTGGTGCATTTTATCATTTGCCAAATCAAATAGTTGGTGGAAATTTGGAATTGAATGGTTAGGTAGCGATTAACATTTCATAAGTTCAACCTACTTTATTCTAAACTAACCTTCCCATTCAGCCCAACTCGTCACTTCCTAATCGTAATTTTGATTTTGTCAATTATTAAAGTCGAAAAGTTAATAACTATTGTAAAATGTAATTTTCTTTTTAAAAAATATTAAGATTATTTTTATCCATTGTGTATCACTTGATTCCAATAGCAAAATATGGTGAAATATTGAAATGTGTCATATTCGTATTTTATGCAAGAATTTATTACTCAAATATTTTAACGGAATTCGATCTCTTTTACACAACTATTAAAAACCATTTTTATCCTTCCTATATCACTTGATTCAAACAACATATGATGGAATGAGTCATTGTACGTTGTGAGCGGCGGAAGTACAATTTTGGGTAAAATTAGTACACCCAAAAAAGCTCACATTATTTTCATGACATGAGGTGCACATTATATTCATTGTTTACCAAACTTAAAATTATGAATAAGTTAACCAACCCCATTCATCACCAAGTATTTTTGAAGCTAAAATTGCAACAAGTGCTTCTCCAATATTTCATCTGAAAAACCTTTTAATTTAAACTCCTACCCAAATAAATAAATAATTAATTAATTAATTATCTTTGAAAAAATAAAGATAAAAATGGGTTATCATCATAAGATACTAGCCATTACGATCTTACTAATAAGCGCCACGTGGTATAAGGTAGAAGCAGATGTAGATTGTCCAACAGTGACACAGTTGTTGAACACGTGTTCAGTGTTCATTAGTTACGGGTCGCCGGACCCACTACCCGGTACGCCATGCTGTGATGCGGTAATGGGCCTGAGTAATTTGGGAGATAGTGTTGAAAACAGGAGGTCCATTTGTAGATGTTTGATGGGCCTAATTGCAGCTTATAGCCCAGATTCTACTCCTATTGCTACTTTGCCAGGCTTTTGTGGGGTTTCTTTGGGCTTTGTCATTGACCCTAACACTGATTGCAATGTGTAAGTTGTATTCCCNTTAGTTATGAACTTTAAACTTTAGGTTGTGTACAAATTGCATCACAATTTCAATTTGGATCCTTTAGTTCAATTGGTAAAATGTTTGGGTTTGGATAATTTTATTGGGCTCATGTATTACTTTAGCTAGAGGCCCAAATTCTGAAGCCCAACTTGTTCCTCATTGAGATTTGAGAGAGGCACATTGTTGGTGCATTTTATCATTTGCCAAATCAAATAGTTGGTGGAAATTTGGAATTGAATGGTTAGGTAGCGATTAACATTTCATAAGTTCAACCTACTTTATTCTAAACTAACCTTCCCATTCAGCCCAACTCGTCACTTCCTAATCGTAATTTTGATTTTGTCAATTATTAAAGTCGAAAAGTTAATAACTATTGTAAAATGTAATTTTCTTTTTAAAAAATATTAAGATTATTTTTATCCATTGTGTATCACTTGATTCCAATAGCAAAATATGGTGAAATATTGAAATGTGTCATATTCGTATTTTATGCAAGAATTTATTACTCAAATATTTTAACGGAATTCGATCTCTTTTACACAACTATTAAAAACCATTTTTATCCTTCCTATATCACTTGATTCAAACAACATATGATGGAATGAGTCATTGTACGTTGTGAGCGGCGGAAGTACAATTTTGGGTAAAATTAGTACACCCAAAAAAGCTCACATTATTTTCATGACATGAGGTGCACATTATATTCATTGTTTACCAAACTTAAAATTATGAATAAGTTAACCAACCCCATTCATCACCAAGTATTTTTGAAGCTAAAATTGCAACAAGTGCTTCTCCAATATTTCATCTGAAAAACCTTTTAATTTAAACTCCTACCCAAATAAATAAATAATTAATTAATTAATTATCTTTGAAAAAATAAAGATAAAAATGGGTTATCATCATAAGATACTAGCCATTACGATCTTACTAATAAGCGCCACGTGGTATAAGGTAGAAGCAGATGTAGATTGTCCAACAGTGACACAGTTGTTGAACACGTGTTCAGTGTTCATTAGTTACGGGTCGCCGGACCCACTACCCGGTACGCCATGCTGTGATGCGGTAATGGGCCTGAGTAATTTGGGAGATAGTGTTGAAAACAGGAGGTCCATTTGTAGATGTTTGATGGGCCTAATTGCAGCTTATAGCCCAGATTCTACTCCTATTGCTACTTTGCCAGGCTTTTGTGGGGTTTCTTTGGGCTTTGTCATTGACCCTAACACTGATTGCAATGTGTAAGTTGTATTCCCCTTTTACCCCTGGCCTCTTCCTTTCTCTTAATCTTACTACAAAATCTGTAATTGACATTGGCCATTTTAAAATTTATGAGCAATAAAATACTTGGTGTACAAACGTTATTGTATATATGTAAACTAATTAAGGTGTGTTATTATTTCTATATAATGCAGGATTATGTGATTGAAGCTATGTGAAATCAAGTGCTGAATAAAGAGCGGACTTTAGGTTCTTGTAATATTCAATCATCTTTGTAACGCATAAGTAAATGCAACTTTAATTTGCATTAACTTTAGATTTTTGTAATATTCAATCATCGTGTGCTCCCAACAGTGATTCAAATCTAATATGATCATGCAATTTTATTTTTACAAAGTATTTCCTCTTACAGATCAGATCATCAACTAGCCCATCGTGGCAAAAGAATTTAAATGATGATATTAAGCATCGATTAAAACTCTTAAAAATAAATTAAAGAGTAACGGGAATCCTAGACGAGTAAGACACTCAAAACAGTAAATCAAGTACTTATATGTAAATCAACTAGAAAGAAATCATACTTGCATACAGTTTAGTTAGTTTGTAACGGTATCCAAAAAAGATTTACCCCGGAGTACAAAGTTAGAAGTACTTGTACAATTGTACAACAAATCTACTACTACACCGACAAAAAACAAAGAGTACAGAAATGGGGTGTAAAAATATTGAAAGAAGAAGCACAAATGAGGAAACTTCAGTGGGCCCCAAATCACAAAAGCTGCTTCAGCAGGAAGTTTTACCTACGGTAGTTTAGAATGATGCATGAATAAGAGGATCTGAGGATGAACTGTTGGGCTCGCTTTTCAAGGTAGCTTTTAGCTGTGTGATGCATTTTTCAGTACTATTGTATTCACTTGTACGAGTTCATTGTTTATGATTCTAAATAATGATTAATGATAAAATTGTGGGCAAATAAATATTTGTTTTGTTAATAAGTTAGGACGAGATTGAATAAGAATTGAAATGATTAGAATAGATTAAAAGAATTAAAACAAAAATAAATAAGATGATATGTGGTTTAATTGGATTGTATTAGAATTTATTGAGAAAAATTAAAATACTCGGGATGACACTAAACACTAACCTTGAATATGTGAAAAGGGGAATACACTATGACACATTTAGAAAAATGGCTTTGAAGCAAAATTTACCTCAATAATGCCTATAATGGTGCGATAAGATATTGGCATATGGCATTTGGCATTTGGTCTCCAAGATTTAACACGATTATCCCTTTGAACTCTCAAAAGTAAGAAAATGGGGAAACAAAATAGGAAAATAAGTAATCAAATTAATAAAAACAAAAACAGATACTCATAAACATATAATTCTACACGGTATTATAAACAAGAAAATAAATCTTGAACTTAACATTAACTATGTTTCAAGAATAAATTTATCACAATCTGTATTGACCTAAGCGTTGAGAACATATAGAAAGAAACTAACACAAATTGTTGTTTAGGAACAAGCTAAGGATATAAGAACAGAGAAGCACTAGATTATATAATTGACAAACGTACACCAATTATCCGTGTGGACAAAATACATGTAAACAATGTTTATTTATTTTTGGGTTAGGGCTCGACATTTAAGCATGTTATATGAAAATTTTGAATTATTTATGTATTTTTACTTCATAAAATCTTTATAGAGGGAAACTAAGATAACAATTTTTTTTGAGGCTGAAACCGAGCATGGGCCGTCCTAGGGCCACTTACTAAAAAAACAGGGTGAAAACTAGCTCGAAACGAACCCTCCACAAACCAAAAAATGAAGGTTATAAGTCACTCTTTTTAGGGTTCCGGAGAAAATTTTCTAATTTTTTTTCAATGTGCTTCTATGATCAAAAGAGCCCCCTCAGTAGCTTTTCGAGGTTCAAAAGGTCATATATAAGACGAGTCCCGGAAGAGCAAAAAAACTAGTTTGTCCTTTTTTTCGAAATTGTCTAAAGAGGAAAGGTAACAAATTTTTAGAGGCTCAAACCAAGTGTAGGGCAACCTGAGGTCACCTAACTACTACATGTGGGAGAAACATAGTTCGAAAACAAGACCAAATCCTGGACAACCCTTTGAAAGCAAAAAAACGCTATAATTCACACTTTTCAAAGGTTTTAGCCAAGAAAAAAATGCCGAAAATATTACATGATGCCCCGGCCCTAGGGTCAAAAGTGGGCATTCGGACAACTTATTGGGATTCGAAAGGTCATAAGAACCTTATATGATGCCCTTTTTCAGAAATTCTCTGGAAAAAAAAAACATAACAAGTTCTTAAAGGCTAATAATGAAAATGGGGATCAAGGAGGAATGCTATATTAAAAGATACTCAAAGCAAATTTTATCTTCTTATTCTTGACATTCTACATTGGAATATATATATAGTAGCTTAATAAGACATACATCTTTAATATAAAAATCCCCACATCTTTGAGTAGACTAGAGTTCCAAATAGTGCAAGTACCATCAAAACAATGCACATATACACTCCACATTCTTCACTCGTGGGTTATCTATAATAATCATAATTCATAAGAGATATGGCATATATGAGTTATTATGAAAGCATGCATTATTATGATGAATATTGAAAGAGTAGTTCACATGAAAGCTTCTAACTATGCATTTATTAATTTAAAGGCTCTTTTATTTACATGAAGTTCAAACAAATAACAAATTAATTGGGTTAAAGGATATATAAATTCCAAAACATTGATAGAAAATATAGGGGGACAAAAGAGACCGAATTTCCTATAATCCAAAGGTTTGCATGTGCATATCCGTGATAAATTGACATTGTTACTACTAATAATATTGCAGTGGACCTAACTCATTAGAGGTCCATATTAAAGTATCTTATTGAAATTCCTTATTGTACATACATTTGTACCATGTTTCTTCTTCTTTATTTAATTTTTAACCCAGCCAAAATTATTGTACGACATTTAGTGGGAATCCAACGTCTAAATTATCACTATCTGTGATTTTTATTTATTTATTTATTTATTTGTTTTACAATAAATGAAATTTAATTTTATGTATTTTTAATTAATTTTTTTTTTAAAATAATAGACAGTAAAAAATCCGTAGTAAGATTTATGTAATATAAAGAATGGTAAAATATGAAATTTAAAATAGGAAAAAATTGTAATAATACCCAGCATATGTTGTAAATACGTGTACCGTGTGAAAGTGATAATTTTGCGATACTATATTACTATTATAAAAATCAAAAACCTAAAAAATCAAGTGAATTACAGAAAAATAGTATTATTATTGTTGTTGTTAACTTCTTTTAAAGAAATTCTGCCATAGGTGTATTGTGCACTTGGGCCCAAATTAGGACAAATTATGGGAGGTGTTATGGACAAAAAAATTTCAATCAATCATCAAAGCTAAGAAAATTCGGTATATATATATATATATATATATATATAATATCCCCACATACATATTATACATATATATTTTTATTTTAAAAAACAAAATTAAAAATCAAAAAATAGTAATGCAAAATTCTTGAAAATGTCAACAAATTTGAAATCATTGTTGTTGGAGTATTGATGTTGATTAGATTGGGAATGTTTGTGCGGTTGAAAGGTCGTAAAGTTGAAATTTGACATCCAACTTTCTAAATCATTATTAATGGGAGATTAATTACCTAATCTAATACCCCATACTAGGTTATGGACTTATAAATAGTTGGTGAATTGACTAAAAGTAATTTGAAAAGTTTTAGTTTTTTTCATCCAAAACTGGATTATAGTTCACTCACAGTCACATACTCGCACGTATACATTTTAAATCTTAATTAAGACTGCATATATTATATTATATTATTTCGTAATATAGCTTTAATTATTTTGAATATGTAGCCCATGTAATAAACAGTTCTCCATTCAACTTTTTCACAACATCTTAAAAGAATGAAAGGTCCCATATAGTTAGTAAACAATGTAATTATCAATTTTTAAAGAATAAAGTAATACTAATGATTAATTAAATTTCAATCATGGTTTCAATAGTCAACTTATTATTATTGGGGGCATCATAATTTGTAACAGTCCTGTGAACCTGTGATGTGTATCATAATTTTGTGTCCTCTTTTTCTTTATTATCTTTACCTTTTGGAATCAAAATAAACAATTTTTTTTTTTTTTAGTGGTCCAAATTCAGGTAAAAATAGATCAAAATGGGGTGAAAATTTTTCCAATACAGGCTTTTTGCTGCTAATAATACTACTCCGGACTCCAGTAATGATAAATTACTTCAGAAACATTTTGACAGGAAGATAAATACAAGATTACTAGAGTTAATATAAAACAATTTGTCCAAACATGATCTATGAACACTTTCGCCTAAATATAAAACATGAATAAGCACAAACAAAATCATGTTTGGACACAACCATAATTATAACTACACTACCCGAAATTATGAAACATTATCGTAGTTACATTAATCCCTAAAAACCAGCTTCAATCATTAGTGGTAGCTTAATTAGAATCAAGCTAAGTTTATTTTCAGTTCACAAGTTAGCAAATGGATCCAAGCTCTTTTTAGATGATGTCTTTGACTGCCAAAATGCGTGAAGCGACTTCTTGATAGACCTATGCTTCTCAGGAGTATCAATATCCCCTCGTTGCCTAGGTACACTTTGAGACCTAGACTTGGCTCGAAAAGATTCTGTGTTAGCCATGTAGCTAGGACTCCCAAAACTCCCATTTCCACCATTCCACAAGCTTCTTCTACTAGAATATTCATGCCTTAAGGGGGTCTTAGGACTTCTTCGGGAACTTCCATATCCCCTAGAACCAGCAGATAAAGCTGCTTCCGCCGGGCTACTCTCAGCAGTGCATGCTTCGTATGCAAAATAACGCAAGGATTTCACTGAAGCAACATCATCAATAGACGGGCTTGCAATTGGCTTATACAGATCTTTCGGGCAATACCTTGCTAGGTAGTCAGATGCTGCAAAGCTGCGGTTGTGGTAGTCTTGAGCTGATATGTGTTGCAAATTAGGCTGTTGGAAAGACCTATTTCGTGATTTTTTGGGTTTTGAATGAGGCTTCCAGCTGTCTACTTCCAAAATTTTGTCGCTCTTTTCATCATCAACATGAGAAATCTTAATCGAGCTATGGCTGTTCACGGAAGATCCAGCTTCCACCCAATTCTCTACCCAATTTGAACCTGAAAGTTTAGTTGTTTCACTGCTACCTGCCTCTTTGTTGCTTGTTATAGAACCACATCTCTGCATAAAAAGATACACATGAATATACGACTGCAGATATGGTCGACAAAACATGAAAATAAATCTAATCAGTACCTTGATGATTGGGGAATCCTCTAGCTTTTCACTCCTCTCATGGATTTCATAACTTCTGGGATTCTCTTCTTCCTGTAAAAGTCACAAAAGATGGCTCATAAGAAATCCTTAAAATACATAGCCTTATCTTATTTTGATGACGTCCAACTTTACAAGCATTTCAACCTAGTTAACTCAAACTCTTCAATTTACCTGGACATAGATAACCACACTTTGACACTAGAATAAATAAAAAACATGGCAACTTTCATGAAACAAATCAAGTTTGATGCTCTAAAATGAACTCTTCTAGTACACGTAGCATAGGTTCTTTCAACCATAATTTAAGGCTAATTGTTTTCAAGTCAACATTAACAAATTCTTAATAATTCTGTGTGAGAATAATCCCAACCAAGGCTAAACTTGGACTCTGCCAAAAGTAGAAGTATTAGTGTCAGACATGGCCTTTGTATGAAAAAAGTTGCATGATTTTGGTATAAAATACATTGTCCACATGCAATCTCCATGTTCAAGTGTAAAGTATCCAACGCGAATACTTAAGTAAATTGAAGAATCCAATTACTCCGTAGTATAGGTAGCAAGCAAAAACAAAGCATATTTGTTCATTTCCTTCAAGATCCATCAATTTCTAAAAGACATACAAACATTTTCTAGTAGGCCTACAAACTTTTCTTTTTCCTGGTTGTTCTCATCTTGTTTTGTTTTGGTTTGTTTTTTGTCTCGTCTTGGTGTGTCAACGTATGTATTTCAGTGTATTTAACAACTAAATATGCAACTGCATCCAATAAGGATGAGGTGGTCAGAGTCAGACATAGCCTTTTATCTTGACTGCAGCCTTGCAGCTTCAATCATACAAGGCAGTCATACAATGTACTGTACAGGTGAAAATAAAAGGGGTCTTACATGATTTGGTGAATCTGTGCTCAGCACACGATAGGCTCGAGCTCGATCCTGGACTCGGACCAAGGCTTGTAGACGACGGAGCATTTCTGTACTTTGTTTCCTGACAAAGTGGCCTCTCACAAGAGCTTGAAGTTTAACTAATCCCTTTAGCGCCTTTAGAGCTCTTCTTGCCTTTAGAGCATGCCACAAAAACCAGACAATCAATTTAATTAAACAAGCAACTTAATAAAGCCATATTAAAGTATTGCACAGGACATAATAACCAGAATTAAACATCACTGTATCAGTATCTCTAAAAAGAATAATCATTCCAAAACAAAATTGCCTTTAATTCTGAAAAGTTCATGATACGGCACAAAGGTCCAAGGAATTTGAAAGAAGAAAATGCAGCTACAGAATTGTAAGTCACATTTTCTTTTAAATTTTGTATAGAATTCAACAAGCAATAATGAGCAAACAATTTCAAATAAGTAAAAATAAAATTTAAATAAATTAAGATGCACAAACTGAACAAATCACTTGATAGTGTGGTTGAAATCATTGTCCCTCACATTGTTTTAAGAAAATTTCCCTAAAACACATTCATTTAACAACTCAATTGATGCTTACAGAAAGAGGGTAATCCTAAAAGAAGCATAAAAGCAGCAAAAGGTATGCTTTAAGTTAAATAACTTTAGGTGTTACAGCACTAAATATGGTAATTTCCTGCTTAAGCCATCAAAAATAGAATCATCATACTAGATAAAGGAACAGAGGAATTAGCTGTAACTGTAATTTACAGTTGCTTTCTGTAATGAGGGTTTTTACATCACACTAAAAACAAGTGGGGCTTAAAAACAATGCACAAACAAGACAAAAATGGAAATTACTATCAATTCCTTTTTTTTCACACCATTTATTAGTCCATGATGTGTGCAAAAGGTCCCAAGTAGATGATGCACACACTACCCTTTTAACAAAATTTTTAAGAGTGAAAGAGACCATAAGATACAAATTGAAATTGGGTATTTAGAGCTTAGAAGGAGCTTCTAAACACTCAACAGGACCACACATATTATTCACATTTTCTTGTGTGACGAAAACATCATTTGAAAGGAAACATGTCACAAAGTAATATCGTGGAATAATCAAATGATACATAAATTTCGATCCAAGACTTGTATATGGACCTCAAAAAGTAATGTGATCTTAAATAATTTTACTCAATGTCTCAAAGTTTACATTAATGACAATACTGAGCTAACCATTTATCTTCTCATTATCTTTTCAATCTTTCTTTTAAACAGCATGGGAGCTTGTTATGGAGCAAGAACCCTGTTCACTAGCTAGGTTGCTAGAAAAAGGCGGATTTCTCTTTCGAAATTAATGTATAGCTTGACGTATTAATTACTCACGCCATTAACACCTTCCCTAACTACATACATCTTTCATTAAGATAGCAAACTTATTAGATTTAGAAGCTAATAGATTAAATGAAGATGCCTAGTAAAATTCTAAGAATAGTAAAAACATACAAAAATGGTACAGAATATATTACTATACTAATATTAGGGACCTGACTATCTCAGTCCCAGGAACCAGATCGGTCCATAAGCTCAAACTCAAGCTTTTGTAATTTACCCCAACAAGGATAGTAACCAGTAGTTGGTGGTATAGTGGTATGGGACTTAAGTTTCAGTGAAAATGAAATTCATCCTCGACTTTGTTTAAATTACCAAGATGCCCATGTTAGACCAAAAGTATTGCAAGTATGATTACCTTTATCTCTACTTCCAAAACATTGTCACGTGTTACACAAATCAAAACAAAAAATAAATAAAAACAAAGGTCAAAGCCACTGGACTAGGATGGGGTGTTCATACACTTCCAAATTATATAACTCAATAATTAATTACACTTGTAAAGAGTGTATTTGTTTAATAATAGTAATCTTGTTTAGTCAAATGACAACTATTCAAGTTTAATTAGAGTACTACCAAAACAAGAAAGCTGATTATACCCTTAAAAAAAAATAAAAAATAAAAAGAAGGCTGATGATCAAAAGTATAAATGAAAGTGTACAAAGAAAGAAAAGTACCTACCTTAGTGAAGCAAAGGTTAATTAATTAGTGACTGTGTTGTCTGTGTATATTAACTTTTGCACTTTAAGGCTGTGTGCAGTTTTAATGAATTAAAGTAAATAACATGCTTGACTATGCTTTAAGTTCAAGTTTCGCTACAAAAGCCACAACACATCGTAGTTATACATCACAATAGTTTAAGATTAGTCGTGTTGAGTGAACTAGGTTTGTGACTGCATAGAACACGAATGCATGCCAATCGCACACTATGCTTTCGATAAAGAAACAGGATACATACACTCTGGAAAAGTACACATTTAAATAGCTGAATCATTAAAGTACTAGTTCTCCCCCTGAGAAAAGAAAGTGAAAGCGCTTTTATAGTATCACAATTATATATGGGCTACACACTATCAAGGCGAAGTTCATTTAGGGTCAGAGGGAGTATATATGTTCAAAGAGGCCATGAAAATACTGAAATATCCTGCATTGTGCCGTGAGAAGCAGGGAACTAATTCTTCCTGAAAGGAAAAGCAATAAGAGGCCCACTAATAACTTGATTTTACACATACTTTGATTCCCACTAACCTACCAAGTATACTAATTAATATTTTCCTCCAAAGGGACACCAAAAAAAACAAAACATATGGATTTTATACCAAGGGACCAAAACTCATCTATTTGGAAATTTGGATGAAAAAGCATATTTGCCTAACAGAAATATATTTTTTCCTTTTGTTTTGATTAGGAATGAAGACAAAATTCACAATTCCCCCCAAATTAAAATCTCTACAAAAATCTATAAGAAGGAATAAAAGAATAAAAACATAATGAAATTATAACGTACCACAATAATATTGTTCATACAGAGGAAATAACGTAGCCATTAATATACTCCGTAAAAGGTAAAAGAAAACCAAGGAAATTAAGGCTCAAGAATATCATTTATTATTATTAAGAAGTTTCTTGGAACTCATGAACAAAGAAGTTGTCACGCACCCAAGTAGAGTAATTGCTCAAAAACATGCAAAGTAAGCAAATCAGTCACTAGTGGAGCTAACTTTCATAAGTAAGGCCACAAGAAAATTTACTCAAAATTGACAAATTTTCACCGACTAAACCAAAGTCAAAACAAGCTACCCCATTACCCCAAAAACTTGTTAATTTTTATTACTATAAAAATGAAGTATACTTCTTGGGGACAAAAAAAAAAAAAAAAAAAAAGGTCCCCAGAGTATACTTCATTTTTATAGTACTAAAATTAACAGTTTT
>PYUH01000049.1:4211502-4275277 GCA_016808085.1 Suaeda aralocaspica
AAAAAAAAAAAAAAAAAAAAGGGATAATAATAATAATACTAGAAGTACTACTCTTAAATCTATTCAATGATATTCCTTTTCCCTTAGGCCAAAGTTAAAAAATTCTAAGTAATGGTAATTTATTGTAATAGCAACTTCTTATTTCAATATTTGCAACAGGGTAAAGGATTGAATCTTAATAATTTTGTGTCGCCATTTTGAAGCATTTAGAAGAGAGACTAATTAAATTTGGCAATTAGGAGTGATTATCTTTACAAGCAAAATGCTTATAGTTGGAGACTTGGGAGTTGTTGAGATTATGGTAGTTAATTAACAAAGTATATCTCAGGGATAAAGAATGAAAAATTTTCTTATTTGAAGTGTGGGGAGGTTAAATAAAACAGAATAATAACTAACCAGGTAGCCTCGAAAAGCGGACTGAATCATAACAGCAGCAGCAGTAAACTCTTCAAAAGACCATCTCCTGCTGACAAGTCCAGGCAGAGGAGAAGGGGAAGAAGGGGCATTGGATGTAAGGCGAACGACCTCAGCAGCGGCATGTGCCGCTGCCAGAGCTGCCTCAGCAACAGCTGCAGTGGCAGCAGCAACGGCAATTGCATGCTTGTTGGCATCTACTACACTTGAGGCATTGTTACAATTTTCAGCGTAGTTGGTAGTGGAAGAAGGAAGAGGAGGAGGGAGTACTTTACGGCGACGAAAGAGGTTGCTAAACCACCTGGAAGGTTTAGACTTTGCCATTAGAATGTGATTAAGTAATCAATCTAAGGCATGGCTGTGAATGAATGAATGCAAAGCTAAGAGAATAAAGTTTGAAGAAGGTTTGTATAAGTATATTAATTGATGATAAAATAAGGGTGAAATATGAATTTATTGAGTGAACTGAGGTAGGCTTGATGGGTAAGTTTGTTAAGTAAGGAGATAGAAAATAATGGGAGGTTGTTTTCTGTTATGAGAGATAGAGAGGGTGTGTGGGGGGGTGTCAAATAGTAGGACTTGCTTGGACCCACCCAATATTGCTCCATTCTAAGACTTTTCAATTTTACAGCTCAGATAATGCCGTATTATATTCAGTTTTTCACTTGGCCAAAAATTTATTAAATGATCATTCCTTTTTAAACTATGAACATGCCCTTGATAAAATGGTTGTATCAGTAATTATTTATCCTTCTTCGGTTCTTCCTAACATATTCCCTCGTAATTCTACATTTCTAGTTGTGTGATTGTGTGCCATAACTAGAAGAGTACACAGTAAGTTACAAACTCACAACACAAGTAAGAATTGTCTAGTGTGTATGAGCATTTCAATTATTCTTTTTGCGTCAAGGAGAGAAATGCTGGAAATAGCTATGTACTTGTGTGTAGCTGGCTGAGTAGACACTAAGTCACAATTCACAAGTGAGATTTCATCACCACTATTTTAGTGTTTAGAGAGTGACAAAACAAGTGATGAAATTCCAATTTTAAGATTTCTTAGAATCGAGAGATAAGCTCTAACGAGCTGATTTGTCTCTTACCCTCACTATTTTTTTTATTATACTTGTTATAACACAACGTACTTTATCACTAGTGGGCAGTGGAACGGATTGATTGGGAGATTATTAAGGGTGCATTTTCCTTATTCTTACAAAAGTTTCAATGATATCCTAAAAATAAATTTTACGGTTCTAATTTCTTCTTAGATCCAATAAATTCAATCTAACAAGGTAATGAAACAACTCAAAAAAAAGTATAATGAACTAACCAAGGTTGACATTACATCACTAATGAAAGGAAGTAAATGGAAGAAACATAGTAAAGAGAATATATGTTGCGAATTTGCAACTAGTTGCCGTTTTCAGCAAGGAAGAAGTTGAAGGCAACCTTTTGTAATAGGACTGAAGGAAGAGTCTCATAGAAAAAAAAAAGGATAAAAGATAAAATGAATATGGACGAAGAGAAAAGGCCAAATTTAAAGCTAATTTACTGCGGCTAGCTTTACAAATTATGACTTGTAAAAGTTGTAGCCAATAAAGTTAAGAAACCCAAATCATGTAGGTGGAAGGCAAAATACATCGTTCTTCTTTGAAGTCCCTTGTTTATATTTACTAAAAACAATTAAACTGAATTGGGGTGAACTGAATGAAGCTGAACTAATAATAACCGAAATGAATTGTTTATGAGAGAAGAAATTAGGAACTAAAATGATTGGAGCTAGACTGAACTGAATCCTTATCTAGGCTTGGGCTTGGCTGTGAGTAAAATTTTCTAGCAAAAACGAAAGAGCATAATAGTTTATAAGCATTCATTTTTATATGTATTGGCTGATTGATTCTTAAGGTTGCAAGTGAGCTTTCTAAGCAGAATGGACAGCTTCAACTACACTTTAAGGTTTTCTGATGCAATTCAGAAATCAAGGTTAGCAAATGTAGTTTTCACCTCCCATACCTCTTTTTCTAGACTGGATCAATTTTGTCAACCCCTCTATCCCCTAGAGATAAGATACTCTCATACTTATAGTATATTTTTTCAGTCTTTTTCTAGCATCAGTGATTTTTGGTTCTTCCTTATTATGCAATTTGATTATGAAATTCTTTTTGCCTCAATAAATTTTCAATTCTATACTAGTTTCATTAACTAGGATAATACGGTTAAGAACGAAAGATATAGGCTATCTAGCATGGGTAGCCGTACCCGTACCCAATTTGTCCACGTATTGGGAACGATTCCGATTCTTCATGTTATAATTAGATGTACCAATTAAGATTATTTTTTTAAATTTGCCGTATTCAGTCCCCGAATCCGTATTCGTTTTCGACCCTGTTCGCGACTTAGTGCAATCTAGGACATAAGCGTTAGAAACAATTTTCGCAAAAAAAAATGTACGAGAAAGAAGTACGAAGACAATTAAGCCACCAATAACTATTGTCATATTATGTCTTGTAATGTTACATCAAGTCACTTCAAATGCCACAAATTCACCCAATGGTTTATCCGTATGCTAAACAATTCTATAATCTTCATTTTAACTAGAGATCAACACTTCATGAAACTCAACATAAGAATCTCAAAGATTAAATAGTTATAGGCAATAGGGTTGATAACGGGTTGGAATGGGATGAGCCTCCGCCGGAAGGCCACATTTTTAGGCAATGAGTCGGACCAAAGCAATCAGCCCTAATGTATGCAACTCTCGCATCATGTGAAGGATAGAAAGCAAACAGGGATAATAAAAGGAAATTACCTGGATTCGAGCCCGATATGACAATCTCAAAAGCTTCGGTGCATAGTCTTTAGAATTTGGATGTATCCATGCTATCCATGTTCTTCACCTCACATCTTGTAGTCTACTCCCTAATAACATACCCCTAAAGACCGTCAATGCCTACACATACAGGATCTCAGTCTCACAATGAGAACATAACAATAGACAGAACAAAGATCCATATATCAATTGCATCTCATCGCAAATAATAATCACAAGACTTTCACTAATTACACACAAGAATCAGTAAATTTTCGAGTTAAGACATCTCAATAGTACGAGGCAAGATTAGGTCCACACTAAACCAAATATGTCAAATCAGTCGCAATTAGTGCTAAGCGCACACAGTAATTTTCCTATGCCAGGTCCTTTCCTTTTTGGTTCACATCCGCAAACAACAATGTATAGTAAGCAAAAACCAAAAATCATCAGCATAAACAGGTCACATTATCAGTGGGACACAGATAAAGACTCATAGATGCAAGTATTACATTCATTTGGCAGGCCAGTGTATTCTACTATTGATTTCAGACTTTGCAATAGTACGTACGATGGTGTTTTAGATGAGGCAAAGTAAGAGCTCCCATTCCACATCATATCTGAGATACATATGCGTAATACAATTTACTACTATCAAGTAAAACCTTATAAGATGACAATAATTTTGAAAGGAATAGTACATAACAAGAGGATGACACGCCGATAAAATAAAGACAAGGAAAGGTTCACACATCTGATCTGATTCTGACTGCTTCCATGCAGCCAAATTTTACCTGACTCTTCCCTAGCTATGGTGCAATGAATTTTGGTTTTTGGACTAAACTAGATACCGATCAAAACTAATGACCTTAGTTCTTGTACAGTTGTAACACAGTTAGCAAAGAGCCGAGTAAACCAGAGCAGTTGTGTTCGTTTAGGTCATCAGTAAATTTGGTCCAAGATAGGTTTAATGCAATTTCAATCATTTATAAACCAAAATATCTAAATATTGACATGTTTAATCCCGACAGTAAACCATTAACCATGCACAATAATTGGAATAAAACAACCATTGCAAAGGCATACGCAACCAAACAGTTCAAATTAAAAGGAAACACATGACTAGCAGAAAGATAGTCCGACCTAGATTACTAGAACATTTTTTTCCTCATTTTTTTCCTTGGAATACTGAATGATGTGATACCGGCCACATCCAACCTGCTGGATCTAATCACCAACCCCTCATCTGAGGCTCACTGACCAAAAAATAGGCTCCACAGCACCAGCATATCTAAGGTTGAGCCATTTCATAACTACAATACAAAGAAAATCAGCAGCTTATATAACAAAATAGTCTGACAAACATTCAGACCAATGCAGTAAAATAATAATATGTAGGCAAAAATAGATCTACATGTTGTAAGTTTGTCACAAGAGCATATCTTTCAATATAGCATGTTGTCTGTGATCCGTCATTTGTTTCTACCATACTATATGCAAACAAATAAATTAATTCAGCTCAGAATAAGGAATGGAGACTAAAACAAATGGCAAATGCAGAAATAAAAATGAACCAGAGCATATGGTAACGGATTCCATTTGTTTAAATAAACAAGTGGAATCCAAACTGCCAGATTCATAACTAGTAGTGATCTAGGGCACCTGAGCTAACGTTGGTTCACATATTTCTAGATGAGGTGAATTCAAAAATATATTTTATTAACAATTTTCAAACAGGCTAATAATAAACAGTAATCTACTGTCCCCCATATAGACAGAGGACTCAAAAACATATCACATAGTATATACTGGAATTCAATTGGAAGAAAATCATTAGAAGTTGGAAGCATTAAAAATATAAAGACATGGTTTTCAAAATGTTGGAAGCATTTCTGATAAAATGAAGCAAGTGGACCGAAAGAAAACTCAGAAAAATGTGTGTCAAAGTAGGTAGGGAGCATCGCGATATGGAAAGTGTAGAAAAAATTTAAAAGCAAAAAAGAGAAAATTCCAACCTGTCGAATTTGAGAGGAAAACCTGCGGGCAATTTATGGATCATGAAATTTATACTCCACCTTGATTAAAGCTCTGTGTCACCTGCATGTCTGCAATTAAACTCTAAGACCATTAACATAGACCAAGATTAATAAAGAGACAATCAAATTCCAAGTACTACAGTTATCAAGCAAATAGCAGCAACTACCTTTTCTCATTTATTTTACTACATCCAATTACGATAAGCAATTAAGCATTGCAGAATTTAGCACAACACAACTGACAAGCAAAAAAAATCATTTATATCTCCAAAAGACAAACAGACAAGTTATTGGAGAAAACTACTAACCACATCCACCTTCATGACAGCATAAAACTGATAGAGGAAAAGAAGAATCAGAAGTAGAAATCAGAGAAATAACTGGATATCTCTAAATACCACTGTTTGCTCAAGGAAAAAGGAACACAATTATTTTAAGGTCAATGCATGTATTGTAATTTTTGTAAGAATATAAGATTTTCCGTATGCAGTTAGCATTTGCAATACATAATGATGTCATAATTACAATACTTAAACATCATATTCATTTCTGCAATAACATTGTAAAGAATGAGTAGCCATCCACCAATATGTTCTGATACTACAAAAGGAGTAACATATCCACCAATGGTAAAATGTCAAGTTTACCATACATCAACAAAGAACCCAATACAATTAGAAAATTCACCTACTATGTCACCAAAATTATACACATAACTAAATTGCAATCATTATTCAAGCTAAGAAACACTTTGACAAATTGTTTTTTCAAGGAAGTAGGGAATTTTAAAAAAGTGTTGAGCTGATTTCTTTGAATAATAAAACTATTAGCTGCTTCTTAAGCCTCTGGATTAATCCTGAAGTTCACCTCACTATCTCAGCACTTTATCACACTAAACGCTGTCAAAGCATTACTCCTGTGTCTTTTTACTGCGTAATTACTAAACAGCAAACACACAGTTGAATCACTACTGTGAATTTACCACCACCAAAAATGTTGAGCAGCAATGAGGTTAAAAAGCCCAGTTTGCAGTGTTTGAGCATATACTGAAGCTGATAATGCTATCACTGTTGTTGAGGACGTTTCAATTTCAGAAGATGGGAAACACCAGCAACTACATGTAGCCGACTGTTGGGGACACCAGTCTTAGCCAGTGCCTGGCCATATTTGTCCAAAATTACAAAGCAAGGAACATACTTTATATCGTAGTGAAGAAGCTGCGGCAATCGAGAGTACAGGAATTAGGCAAACTGTTCCACTAACTAGAAAATTAGATTCACAAAGACCCATTTAAGCTATACACAGACAATAATGTTTTGTAATAGATGCATATGTGACACTAGTGGGTGTAAAAGAACACCAACAGATGACCAGAAGCAACCTCTAAGAATACAAGGCACCAATTAGACATGAAGCTAATCAGTTATAAACAATAGTACATACAGTTATATCCAGGGCAATACATGAAGAGTTGAGTATTAATGTGCAACAAAGTAACTAGTGTCTGATCAGAAAGAGTAGCTCTATAAACAAACTTGATGATGGTGTAGATCCATAATACAAAGGAAGAAATAAAGTTAAAGGATGTTCATCTTGAAAGTGCACTACTGCAGAATATTCCTTTAAATATAGTTAGTCAATTTGTAGAACTTACCCTTACAAAGAAACTTTGTCAAGAAACATTTATATCACTTCTACACTGTTCAACAAATCAAAAGATTATGGTTTCACCGTGTAACTTATTCTATACACAAGAGATTGTTTAGAGGGAAAAAAAGGAAGATAAAAAGCACAGACTAGCAGAGATTCACGAGATCCACCAAAGCAGAGATAGATTTACCACAGAGTAAACAAACCACTCAACAGTTCAAATGTGCAAATATTTTCCGCAGAAGAAGATGCAAGTATAGGGAAGATTAGCAGAGTTCTAATTCAATTAGAAATTATCAATAAAAAGTTCTACACCATAAATTATCAGACCTACAGCGTAAAATGGGTTTAAATGCAGAGAAGTTCCATACAGTACAATTAATTGTAGTTTAAAATCTGCCTTGCAAAATGCCTTTACAGCTTGGTTTGCATTGGGAAAATGCAGGCCAGCAAAACCCTTAATAGATGGATACATTGGATTTATTAGCTCCATGACTAAAGAAAATGATTTTAGCACACATCACTAACAGTAGAGCGATTAAAGTGCAGAAATTTTATAAGCCAGTTTCATAATTTATTGCCTAATGTATCTTATCTGAATCTCAAACACAATCTATGTATGATGAGAATTTTCTTTAAATGGAAACAGCTAAATTTATTTGGTTACATTTCTCTCCCATTCTTGGTCCCCAACTCTTCGCCATCTCCTTGTTCATTCATCATTCAGATAAATAACAGGACAAGTCACTCAAAAAACAAAACTTCCGAAATTCCTTGTGAACTCAATGTTAACATTTTTAAGAAACCAAAAATAGACAAGAAAACATTTAAGTGATACGAATTCCCATTAAAGGGTGTTATAAAAATCTTTCTGCAACGACCCTTTCACTTAAACTTAGCACATGCACAACTTGAGTAACTTGTTAGGGCAATTAATTTTTAAATCTAGTACATGAAGTAAGAAAATTAATGATTTGAAAGGAAACAAAGCTTGAAATTCCATAATATAAGCAAACTAAAATCCAACTTGATAAGGAGGAAGCAATCATACCTCCGGAAGCCACTTCTCGTTCTCAGCATCAGCCATGACAATATTAAGCCAATCGGAGTTGCGATTTTCTACTTCCATTACAAATGGAAGAAGTGAATTGCAAAGACTACAATTCGGAGAATAAAACTCAATCACCGTTGCATCTTTTCCACTAACCAATGCCATAGCCAAAGCTCGCTGCTCAGCTTCTGCTTGGTCTTCAGGACTTAACCTCTTTTTTGATAGTTGCTCCTTCTTCAAACTACCACCATTCTTAACACCAACTCCGTCAATAACCTCATTTTTCTTGGATACACCACCGAAATTGAGTTGAAAATTTTTAAAGGGCGAACTATCGGAAGGGTTAGGCATTGAATTGAAGAGATTGAACGAAATCGTTCCGAGGGTTTGCAAAGACTTAAAGAGCCAAGGAGTATCGAAATCACACGGACTTCGAATCGAGTTTTTCTTGTGTTGGTTAATGGCATTGTCCCATGGCCATTTCAAACACAAAATCGGGGGTTTCTTTTGACCTTTCTCCATAATTGTTCCTCCTACTTCCCAATAAATTCATATCGTAGTACAACACATTTATCAGCACAATAATCATAACAAAAAGTCCAAAAACAACAAAAATAACCAATAACTACAAAAAGCTCAAATCAACAAATTAGGGAAATTCAATCTCTTAACCTACTTTCTTCAATTTCTCAATTCAAACACCATAAAAACCAAATTTTCCACCGTTTCGCACTTTCTCCATAATTATTCCTCCTCCTTCCAAATTTCCAATAAAATCCATTTCGTAGTTAAACACATATATCAGCACAATAATCATAGCAAAAACAACAAATATAATCAATTATTACAAAAAAAATAAAATCAATCAACAAATTAGGAAATTTCAATCTCTTAACTTACTTTCTTCAATTTCTCAATTCAAACACCATAACAACAACAAATTTTCGCCGTTTCGAAATTCCTGAAATGAAGTGTATACGTATACCTAACGAAATTATCATGTTTAAATCAAATTTTGCCCTAATTAATTTATAGGTTAACGAATAACAAACAAACTAAATCAAAATGAAAATACACTAGTAAAGTAGCAATTTCTAAATTCTAAACAAATCAATTAAATCAAAATATAGAGCCAAAAATTTCATTCATACAAGAATTCGCACATCAGAAAACTGCAAATATGCCGCAGAAACTAAATTTTTCAACAATTTATAGAAAAATATTGACGAAATATTACAAAATTCTGCATAATTTAACAAATTAATTGTTTCAACAATTTCATGAAAAAAAAATTGAATTTCATAGAAAGAGGAATTACCTAAAGTTATATATTGATCAAAATATCGCAAATTTGAACTTTAAGTCGTCTTCTTTTTCTCTTTCAACTTCGTAGTTCGTAATTTTGTTTGTCACTTACTTTAATCCCGCCATTAAACTACGGAAGAAGCTTTTGTGCATTTATATTTTGCGGTGACAAATAACAGGCTAAACTCTAAAGCGTTAGAAGGACTGTTTTAATGTTTGGCCCATTATTATAAAGGGCCCAAATTGTGAACCGTGTACCCGGTATGTTTCGGGTCAGGTACGGGTACCAAATTTTGGTACACCGGGTACCCGGTACCCGCTTCATTTTTTTACTTTTCATGTTTTTCAATTTTTTTTTCTTTTTAGTTTTGAATTGGGCTTTTTTTTACCACAACTCCAAAATCTACTATATTTCTCTCTCATTTTTATACTCTAACAGTCTAACTAACCACTACCTCTTTCCTTTTTCTTATTTTTATAATGTTTTCTTTGTTTGTGAGCTTTGTTTTTTAGGATTTGTTTATCAGTTATTTTTTGCTTTTCATATTTTATTTATTTATTTTTGTTCAGCTACATCCATTACATTGGTTTAAAGGATAATGCAATTATGTTGATCACAATATTAATTTTTTCGTTTAATTATAAAGTATACAATTATGCTTTATTTATATCTTAAGTGAAAAAAAAAAGAAATTGCAGGTACCCGCTTACACGACCCGATTATTTCGGATACCTGATATGCGGGTACCCGAAATTTCCGGGTAGGGCTTGGGTAATAAAATACACTACCCGAAAGGCCGGGTACCCGCACTTTCGGGTACCTGAATATGCGGGTACCCGCTAATGCACACCCCTAATATGTGTGAATTGATTGTCGCGTTATTAATTAGAGTTGATCAGATCAAGATAAGCTAACTTATACGCTTTTCATATTGATCTATGTGTACTTTAATCGTTTTATATCTTACTTATAAATTTTCAATATATTAGGAGTATTACTTAACAACGATGTTACGTATATATGCAGTGTTTGAGGAAACTATGTTTGGCTTTGTTCACTCCTAGACAATAAGGGAGAAGCTAGGTCGCCTGTCCCTTGATTCATCAATCATCATTAATATCTTGAACGTTTACATGTATATGTGAGTTATAGAATGTTAGGTGGTGTATTAATGTATTAGTGGTTTAGTGAATTATACTTATAATTTGCAAAACAAAGAAATTTAACACTATGATTTATTCTGATCATTTATCCATGTATGCAAATTTTTGGTCCAAATGTGGTGCAAGTATGAAAGTAGCGAGTTAGTAACTCATAAGACATACAAAGATATATGAGTTATGTAGCAAGAAAAGATAACTTTCATTAATATTTCCCACCAAATAGGAAATTACATAATATATCTTATTAAAGGACGTTAGCTTTATAAATTTGTGCTTTTTATCTCTCTTTCTCGCTACAAGCCTCTATGGCAAATTAGTTAATTCTTACGAGTGCACAAATTTATAAAGAACACAAAGAAAATAGAAATATAGAAATATTAAAGAGAAAATAGTAAGCTTGAAACTTTATTTCTTGGTCATCATTGCTTCGCCATCTTAGTCTGCATAGGAAATTTTTAATTTTATATTAGTAAAAGACCAATTACACATTAGGGAATAGAAAATAAATAAAATTAAAAGACCGATAAATTGTTCAAGCATGCTTACTTGTCAATGTATGTTAAGTTGTGTTAAGAATTATTGAGTAGCATACAAAAAAATGTGCGCCATCATATTCCAAAACACAACTTAACATACATTCAATAAAATTAAATTACGTAGATAATATTATGATAAAATGAAAAGTTTATACGTACTGCAGTTGAGAGGGGCGAGCTTGCAGCTAGAAGGAAGCTGGCTAGCAACCCTAAGGGTGTTGCAAAGGCAGTCATGGGTCACAGCTTGAAGGGCGCCACAGCATTCAGAGTTAGGAGGCGATGGGGCACCAGGCACCACATAAGGTGCACACAAGTTCAGGTTTCCGAGCTGGGCAGCACAAGTGTTCTGCTGAGCCACTGAACCCTTGAGTTGCACCATTAGCACAATTACTAATGCAACCAAAGTTGCCTTAGAGAAAGATGTGGTTGACGACTTCATGCTAATTCTTGCCATTTCTTCTGAATAATTTTGTTTTGATTATTATTTTTTTTATAGTTGTAAGATTGGATTTGCTTTGATTTGATTGATTGTGAGATGTGTTTGATATGGAGGTCCAAAGTTTGATATTTATATATAGGAAATTAGAGGGTACGTACCTAGTATTAAGTGATGTTTTGCATGAATTAACTAATAAAAAAGGTCATTACAATAGTGTTTGATTATAGTCAGTGCAATTGTGTGAATCGATGGAAATGCAATGCAAGTTGAATTTTGATATCAGTGTTGTACAATAGTAGGTGAGTATGTCGAAGGAAATTGTTTTAGGCCAAAGTATTAGAGAAAAGTTGGTTCATTTTTATTTTTGTTTTGTATCGGAATAGAAATAAAATCGCCGTATTTTTACAAGAGATTAATTACTATCATGAGATATATATATATAACACAAAGAATTTAATTCTGCTAACTTTTGGCATTATTGGAACTTCATCTTTTGGTTTAATGGACTAAAATGACTTTATAGCAAAGGGAAAAAAAAAATAAAAACTTACTATGATTGATTCATTTGTTTTTGTTGAATTTTAGTTTGCTTCCTGATTCACAGATTGTCTAATTAATAAACAACCAACGATTAACAATTAATTATCGCAACTATTTTTTTTTTATTTTTTTATTTTTTAATTTTTTATTTATAAAAAGATGGTTTAAACAAATGACTTATTAAACCAATTCAATAGAAACAACCGCATAACTTTGAACGATACTCTAGTAGGCCTAATAAAGTTCCATAAGCAGCGCATAATTAGTAATTACTAATTAGGAGCAGTCCAATTAGACTTTACTACAAAGAGAAGTTTCTCCCTTTGAAGTGGACCATCTTCATGGTTTACTAATTGACCAACCCATTGTAATGCATCTGTTATCTTCTTTATTTGCACCAAATTATCAACATCATCTCTGAATATCACACTTCCTTCTGGCCTCAAAATTCTGTCCATCTCTAACAATATATCCTCTATTTCACACCTACATCACATAAAATAATCATTTTTGTTAATTATACATAAAAGTGGGTGTTGGTATAATTAAAATAAATGGATCGGACTAGGTTTATGCTTTGTGCATTAACCATGTACCTTTCTTTATAGAGTGTAAAAATCGAATCAGCATGAATTAAATCATAAGTTCTTGGATACGTTGACATAGCTTCACACCTACAAATATATAGTTTTCGAAATCAATTGTTGATATATGTAGACACAAAAAGGACAAACCAAATTGAGAATTTTTGCTACTTGGTATATATGTTTAGTTATTATTATTTACATACTATACTATACGTACCAACTGTGATAAGTTCCAATTAGTCCTCTTTCATAGATCACTCCTAGTGTATTAACCATAGCTTCCACCGGAACCACATTCATGACCCAAACCGGATCATCAACCAAAGCTGCGGCAAAACCACCAAATTTCGCGTTCATGTCTAGGAGATTCCGGTACCTCCCTAGCTGGCTGTTCACTTTCTTATAATATGACACTCTTTTGTCCCATAATTTGATGTCATCTAGGAACATATTTGGTGTTACACCCTTTACTGATCCACTACTAATTCTTGGTGGAATGGCAGTAAGTCTTTTTGGCCATTTTGCCAATTGCCCTCCTCCAAATTCTTCTGGTAGAGGTGTCAGACAAGTCTTCAAATTTGTGTACCTACAGAAATTTGTTACATATTTTAACAATGAAGCTAGTTACACCAAATTAACTAATTAATTATAATACAAGATCTTTGTACCTACCCACATGTTTGTACCCGCTTTTTCAGCAGGGCATGGACATATTATACTATTGGATGTAATTTTAATTTATTTTATCCATACTAAGTAGTAATTAAATTACTCTTGCACCTATAGTAATGATCGATCACTTAGAGCTATATATAGCTCATTTCTACAAGTCTTCCACCTAACTTTTGCACAAGACTAAAAGAGCCAAGAGGTCCTTGGTTCGATCTTATATTTTGAGACATCAAAAGTTTAGTTGTACAACTAAAATGTACTAATAATTAAAATTTGAATAAATTTAATTATGGTTAGTTAGTTGTCAACAATATTTAGCGTAAAACATTATATACTCCGTAAACTAAAGACCTACCAAGCTTGATCTGAATCCAGTTCCCGTGTGGAGCATAACGTTGGGTTTGGGTTTGGGTTAACATCACGGACTTGTTTGCAGTAGATATGGTTGATAGGTTTTTGCCAGATAGCAATATCACCCTTCTCAATTACTTTTTTCCAACAAAGTTTTTTAGCCAAATTCTCAATTTTAGATTGCTCTACATTCAATTCCTCCTCACTCCTTTGCCACGCCTTCCAGCGGTTCTTCCAGTTGATCGGCGGTCCTGAGAGGATCCAATATCCACCAGGTCGGAGGATCCTATCAACCTCTATCAAGTATATACCATCTGTGTACAATCATAACAAACAACATACGTAAATAACTTGATTCTAAATTTATTATGTAATGTTGTGCTTTAGAAAGTGACCACCAGACATTAGTGATGTTATGTTTTAGTTAACTTGGTAAAGTGATTACCATGTTGGACCCAAGGAATTAAGCAACGAGCACAATGAGCCATGTCGAAAGCTCTAGACGGGTAAGGGAGTCTCTTTGACGCCATGATACCAATCAAAGCAGGGACACCGCGCTCTAGTGCAAATTGAACTTGAGCTTCATGTGTGTCTCTTGGTGCAATTGACAATGGTAGTATGTTCCTTGATAGCAAGTATGCTCCCCAACTTGCCACCTACATACAAGTTTATAACAACACTTAGGATAGGATAACTAAGGATTAGACATTAAAGCAACATGATATTCATTTTTAGTTCGTTCAAACTACGAAGTATTTCAGTTCAAAAGAACAGGTCTAAAGCTTGCTTGTACATACGGAATATACACATTACACATTTCCAAGACACTTAATTTGATAACATTGAATCATTGATAGTAAACAAAAGGTAAATAAGAAACAAGAAGCTAAGAAATAAAAAAGCTTACCCCACAACCAGTATCAATTACAGTCCTAATTGATCCATCATTAAGATTAATCAACTTAGCAATATCATCAATATAAACGTTTGCACCATCTTTAAACATGGTTCCACCCCCAGGGAACTTGAACCTGTCTCCTTCGAATTCAATCCAATTCTGCTTCGCTTTCTTCATCATCAAGTGTTTGTGTGGGACATTATTGTACCACACATAGTCTCTACTAACGGGCCACTCAAACGGGCTTTTATACCCGTATGGGGCAGGTACCCGACACTTAAGGAGCTCTGCCTTTTCCGGGCAATGTCGCTCCATGTACATCTTATTAGTCCTCTTCAGCTTCAACATCCGGTTAGGATCCTGACATGGGGTGTACTCGCTATAATTAGCGTTACACATTGGATAGGTCCGAGCCAACTGGCTTGGACCTGATGATATAGAAGGGTCATGTTCCTCCACATGGTGAACGGAGAAGTCTAGCTTGCTCGAGCCTAAGTGATTGTACTTGGTACAAGGGGCAACTGTGGCGAGGGTGGAAAGTCCACCCCCGCCATGACCTTGCCACACACCTAGAAGATAACATGAGGAAAATAGGAGGATAACAAAAGTGAGTGTATAAATGTTGGTTTTCCTCCAAACTAAGGATAGTGAGTCTAAAGGGACTAATTCCTTCATCATAGGTTATAATTAATTTACTTTATTTCTTTTGAGAGCTTTATATGATTTTTGAGTTCTAATCAATTTCCATGTGAGTGTATATAGATGAAGTCAAGCCATGGGGTGATATAAATCATATAATATTAATATATGTTTGAAGTTGAGTTCGTTATTACTAAAGTATGTTTAGTTTGTTTTTTGCATGAGTGTATTGATGGTGGAGGGGGAAGAGTGATGATATTAGTGCAAGGACAAATGTTGTAAGTTGATCAGAAAATTCAGAATCTAGTTGAGCACCTCGATCGATGGTTCACTACAAAACATGCACTGAGGTAGGTATTTACTCACTTTCAAGTGTTTCTTTTATTGAAGGACTTAAATCCAAAGCTCGCAATCCCAAAGACGACATAGTTTCAACTCAAATTTATTAAGAGCAACCATTACTCGGCCGTGAGAAGACACAAGTTCGACTTAAATTGATATACTTGTTAAATAATGCAATTATTTTAACTTTTATGCAACTTTTGACATGTTTGATGGACAGCGCGAAATTAACATATTACTTAACATAAACACCACATGTGAGTCCAAATTGGCAAGCTCTACGTACTAAATTGGACATTTGGACACATCATGAATGTTAAAAAATGCATCTATACTATAAAGACAAATTGTTTATCATTTGAAAACCTTAATTGTTTTCCCTTTTGGCAATCATATAGTCGTACTTTGTAGCTGTTAGCTGTTACCTATTACAAAGTACGTAGCTTATTGTTTGGTGACTGAAGTTTTTCTATCTCATTAAAGAAGTTAGAGCTGCTACATCAAAAGGCCACCATTTCCTTCTCATTAAGTAAACCCTTGCATTTAAATGGATTTACATTATAAAAAAAGATAAACACTAACTAAAAGAATTTAAGATGTGATAGTGGACTGTTCTTCAGTAGTATTAAGGGCAGTCCAATATGACTTTACTGCAAAAAGAAGTTTCTGCCTTTCAAGGGGCCCATCTTCATGGTCCACTATTTGACTATCCCATTGTAATGCATCTATTATTTTCTTCACCTTCACCAGAATGTCTATATCATCCCGGAATATTACACTCCCTTCTGGCCTTAATATCCTGTCCATTTCTAGCAATATGTCATCCATCTCGCATCTGCACCATGAAAATCGACGTAAACATACAAGATATTTTTGTTAAAGTCGAGTATTTAATAACAATATTACGCATTATTATAGAAAGACAACTTAAATTTATCACGACAATTACGACACAACTACTTTTTACGGTATCACGTTACTAGTTACAATATCTTGGTTCACAATTGATAGCTACAATTTCAATTGAACGTTGTTAGCATCTCTATAACAACGTACTTTTTATAAGTATACTCTACAAATAAATCAAGTTTTATTATTTAGATAGTTCATACATTTTCAAATCAATTAATTAAAGTAAAATAGAGATGAAATGTTTTAGTTAGTTGTACATGGTTCATACCTTTCTTTATAGAGTGTAAAAACCGAATCCGCATGAAGCAGATCATAAGTCCTTGGATAAGTAGACATGGCTTCACACCTACAAAAACATAATATACATAGTAAGCACACATTTTCACTTAATTAGCTCGTCGATCAGTAGTCACTAGTAACTTCAATATACGTATGAAGCAAATAATCAGAGGTGATTTTGAGCTTCTACTTACCAACTTTGGTATGTACCAATCAACCCTCTTTCGTAGATGACTCCAAGAGTGTTTATCTCAGCTTCTACGGGAACTACATTCATGACCCAAACTGGATCATCAACCAAAGCCGCGGCAAAACCACCCATATTAGCATTCATGTCTAAGAGATTTCGATACCTCCCTAGCTGCCCTAGATGATTGTTCACTGTTTTATAGTATGACACTCTTCTTGTCCATAATTTCATGTCTTCTTGGAAAACCTCCGGTGTTACTCCCTTTATTGTTCCACTGCTAATCCTAGGTGGAATAGCAGTCAATCTTCTAGGCCATTTTGCTAATTGTCCTCCTGCAACTTCCTCGTCCTCTAAAACCTCTGGTAAAGGAGTAACACAAGTCTCCAAGTCTGTGTACCTAGAGATGATGTGTTTTACAACATAATGTTGTTAATTAAATTATGCACACTCAATCAATTACGTATATATTATGATAGATCGACGAAAATAATACTATGTACTTGGTAGTAGATAAGACTAACCAGGCCTGATCAGGATCCGGAGTAGGGCAAAAAGGAGTGGCGTTATTGACTTTGTTGGTACGTTTGCAATTTATATGATTGATAGGTTTCTGCCAAATAGCAATATCACCTTTTTCAATCACTTTCTTCCAGCAAAGGTTTTTAGCTATATTCTCAATTCTAGTTTGCTCTGCATTCAAGTCTTCCATACTTCTTTCCCACCCCCTCCAATGCTTCTTCCAATGGATGGGCGGACCTGATAGGATCCAATACCCACCAGGCCGAAGTACTCTATCGATTTCTATCAAATATACTCCGTCTGTTCCAATTTTACGTCCATAACAACGTGCAAAAGAATTAAATTACATTTAACTTTATGTATTATCTAATAAAAGTATTTAATTTGTTCTAAACAATAAAACAAACAGATTAGATATATAGTTGTCCATGAATGTTGGAAAGGAGAGGTTACCGAATTGGTCCCAAGGAATAAGGCAACGAGAGCAATGAGCCATGTCAAAAGACCTAGAAGGATAAGGGAGTCTTTTAGAAGCTATAACACCAATAAGAGCAGGAACTCCTCGTTCAAGTGCGAATTGAACTTGAGCTTCATGAGTGTCCTTTGGTGCAAATGAAACTGCCAATACGTTCCTTGATAGTAAGTACGCTCCCCAACTTGCAACCTACACAATACAAAGTTTAATAATTAAGCTCCAATAAGTACTATATCTAATCAGATGAGCGTATTGAATCGTCACTAAAACTGTACGAAGTAGCTATATCGTTGTATTGTTGAAAGAAATAACAGTTTATACGACCTCCATTATCCAAAGTTCAGCACATAAATTTTGACCATACATTAATTAAGACACAGTACACATTATAATTATTTCTAATATTTGATGATGATAAATTAAAAACTCCTTGCTCTCTATAAGCTAGCCATACAATATATATATATCAGACAATAAATATGACTAAGGACTAGTACATGGTTTCCCAAAAATAAAAACATGCTCAAACCTTTCTTTTCCAAAAATCCACGTACGTACATGCTCATTCATCCCACTCCTTATCTCAAATATCCCACTAGCTTAGCTAACTGACTACTGACTAACATCCATTTCGATCATATTACATTAAAATTTACGAAATACAAATTAAATATTAAAGTTATGAGAATATTCCTAAAACTAATGACCCACTTAGTCCCATAGAACACAAACTAACACTTCCAACAAAAATCAATAATACACTACGTGAGAGGGCTTGTTTGGTGAACAAAGTTTCGAGTTTGCAATTAGATGATTACCTTTTTATCACATAATTTGACTACTAATTTAAGTTGAATAATTGTTTGTATAAAAATGTTTGGTAACACTTAGCAAAGCTTTGTACTTTTTAGTTACTCCCTAAATGGGCATATACCGACATATATTTTTCGCAGTTTTATGTTAATTTTAAATACTACACAATGTCTTCATGAACATGAAAATATAAATGGAGCAAGTATTATAAGACCGACTAAGTATAAATTAAATCCAAATAAAAAAGTATACAACTTACCCCACAACCAGTATCAATGGCGGTTCTAATAGAGCCATCATTAAGATTAATTAACTTTCCAATATCATCAATGTAAGCATCTGCACCATTAGGAAACATAGTTCCACCACCAGGAAACTTGAACCGATCACCTTCAAACTGGATCCAATTTTGAACCGCTTTTTCAACCGTTAAATGCTTGTGTGGTACGTTATCATACCATACATAATCCCTACTAACGGGCCACTTAAACGGGCTTTTATACCCATAAGGAGCGGGTACCCGACACTTTAGTAGCTCCATTTTATTAGGACAGTGCCTCTCTCTATATATGAGTCTCTTCCTACTAAACTTTTTTGACCTCCTTCTATCCTCACATGGGGTGTACTCACTGTACTTTGCGTCGCATGGCGGGTACGTAAGGCCCGACATGGATGGGTCGTAGTCCGCTGTGTGGTGTGGGATAAAATCCAGTGGGCCTAAGTCGGTAAAGTTTTGAGAGGTTGTACACTGGATATCAAAAGTGCTGGCAGAACCGGTGCGACGGTTCTGCCACAAGGCAAGGAGGTAGAAAAAGGAGCATAAGCAAGTGATAAAAGTTAGAGTGAGCATGTTGTGTTTGTTAGTGTTTTTGATTAACCAATTCATGTAGGAAGAAGAGGAAGGTTTTGAGGTAGGATTGTATGGTGAGTCTAAACCTCCCATAATTTTTATTTTGTGATTATAGTTTAAGGAGTATTTATATATTTATTGGTAAATGAGGTGAAAGGAGGAATATAGTATGGGAAAAAGGGTGTTGAAATTTCAAGATTTTTGGGTGTATGGTTTTTTGTGGGTGAGTTTTATTATAGGGGAGGTTGATGGTTTGAAGAAAAACAGGTTTCAATTTACTTTGAATCTAGTTGGAATATTGGAAGGTGTTTTAAGGACTTGTATTGGTGTAAAATTACATCTATATATGGATTAATTTATGATACCATTATGTGCTTTTGTTGGTGACTTTTATGAAGATGTTAGTAATAGATGTTTGAAATTTGAATAGAAGGAATTGTCTCAATTCACTAAACATGAGAAAATTACTTGAGTATATAAGGAGTGCTTGTTAGAGGGAACAAGGTAAAAGTGATCAAGTTTCATGTGAGCATGGATAACATTAATCAACACGTGAATTTAACTGTTATAAATTTATAACGTTCATAACTAATATTTTAAATTAAGATTTAGCTACATTAAGCATGTGTATACAACTATTCCTTTGTTGGCTTTGTATGTAGCCAATTGAGACTTAGTTGGAAGTCTTGAAACTATTCAAACTCGCTTCTAAAAAACAAATATGACCGTACCGCTTTATATATAAAGCGGTCTTATAATAAATAGTTCTAGCTGTAAAAAAAACTCTTTAGTCATTTCATAAGATTTCCTATTTCAATTTTTTTTCAGATTATTTCTACCTCCCTTGTGTATGAGTGTATCTCTTTCTCTTTGTCTATTAAAATTTGTTAGCTTACATATAAATTTTAACATAGAAACTCAGAAAACATTATATTCAATTTCAATTCCTGTCAAAAAAAAAATGATAATAAATTATAAAACGATTACTGTAATCCATAATTATTGTTTCCACGATGACAAGATAAATAGAAGCGTCATACACAAGTCCAAAATGTGATGTTCAAATGATATCTGCAAGTCAAGTGCTGCCATATGCTCATAATATGGCCATATACATACTACTCATGTACGAAAGTACAGAGTACATATTACACCAATTCTTACATTATTTTCAAACTTTTGCAATTGCTAATTTTGTTAACTGTACAGTTCCTTGCATTTTGACAAGAGTTTGTGTGAACCATTTATATAAATGTGATATGTCGGTACATAACAAGGGTGGCTAGTGGTGTACAAGAATATTTAGCGTAAGAATGTCCATGTCCTAGAGTTGAAAAATTGTAGAAAAGGAGTCGATAAATTATCATATATTTCGGAAATTTTAAAGCATGTTATGTTGTATGCTACTAGGGATAACCCATAATTAGCGATCCTGGACTTAGGCAGAAACCATAGTTTTCGTGTTATGTCGTGCAAAACTGACATTTCTAACAAGAGGGGCAATCAACTTTATGACGAGGATGTCTACGATACATTCAACCGAAAAATATTCACAAACAATAGTTCATTTCTACATTAAATGTTTCAAGGATCCACCAAGGGTATACTGATTAACAAAATTCAAACCCTTCAGACCGAAATGCTACTAACTACACCAGTCCTTGAAATCACTCGTGAATATAGCACTACTCCTATCAGGAGGTACAAGGTAGAGAGCGCTCTAATATAATACACGCTCCTTGATGATTTTATGCAACAGATCTTCCGCGGTCAAATTAAGATGATAAAAATTTTCTAATGCAAGTAGTTGATAATTGTCATTTTAAAAATATTAGTTAATAATCAGTTCAATGAGTTTCACCGTTCTTTAGTTGATATAGGATAAAATGATGACACATGCATTAAAAATTTGAGATCAAATAGCTAAATGATGATGTTTTAGTGTAGCTAAAAAACGGAAAACAAGTTGCTGATAATTGGGGATTGACTTGACTATAGGCTATGGGTCATTCCCAAAACTAGGAAATGTGGGGTTTCAATTTCAATTCCAATTTCAATTCCAATTCCAATTCCAATGAACTGTCAACTAACTACTCCACTTATGACTTTCCTTCGTCTCGACTTATTTATGTTATTAGCAGTTAGCATAACTAACTTACAAGACGATTGTATTCTCCTATAGACCTATAGTTATATGTAGATATCGACATCTAACATTATATAATTGTAGTGGTACGATAAGTATGGCTGTATGATCTATCCATACAGGGGTAGCCAATGGATTGGGTCGACTCAGCTAAATTACAACATCAATCCAGGGCAACCAGCCACAGGACAGAGCATTTTCTCTCGCATCTTAAGTCTAAACCAGTAAACCTGCAATAATATGGAGTATTGACTAAGGCAGGAGATTCATTGCAGATTGCTACATCTAATGAATCACTAAACCAGTACACACATATGACACAATTCTTGTTACAACTTAGAAGCTTTGGTTAGGGAATTGAACTCGTAACATGACTAGCATCTGGGTGGCTGGGCTCCTGGGCCATCTGGCTCAAGCCTCCACAGGACCACAGACCTGACAGTTGAACTCTGATACCAAACACCAAATCATTTATTGAAGGGGAGGAAATTGGGCGGATGCCCACACAACTGACAAAAGCTAGACTGGACTCTTGAAGTGGTTGATGAAACAGTCTTGTAACATGGGCACACCTTGAAACACGAGAGATGGCAAAAGTTCTCTCACTTTGTAATCATTGCATTTATAGGTTATTACATCTACAATGTAACAAATAATTTTACGATTAATCTACAATCGAACAGAGATGAATAAGTCCTTAAAAATAGGGGTAAATCACAAGCTATGGACAAAACTAGAATTATGCTACAATTTTGAGCAATTTCACTCAACAGGGGGCAGGAGCCAGGAAAATTTAGGATGGTGTTACAACTTACAAGGAAATTGTGACCCTCATAGCCATTCTTTGGGGTTGATGCAAGCATCCAATAATTTCCACTCTTCACTACCTTCTTCTGGCTTCTGCAAAGACCAAGCATGGAAAAAGAAGGAAAACATAAGTGGACTCGCAAACATAATTTTTCTTTGTACTCCTGGAATTTAGAAGCAATAGTAACAAGTAGCACTAAAGGTATCGTGAGAAAGTTGTACTGTGTGAAATAATAGTGGTTTATAATGAGATCTCCTGTAACCTTAGCTTTACATTTACAGTGTGTTTGGATAACAAAGTGAGAGGGGAAAGAAAGGAAGGGTGATGAAGGGAAGGGAAGGGAGAGTGAAGGGAGGGGGAAATGATTAGTTTTCCTTCCAAATCTCTCCATTGTAAGAGAGATCAATTTCTTACAATTTAATCACTCCCTTTCCCTACACTCCAATTCCCTTCCTTCCTCATTTGTTATCCAAATGAAGGAAACTTCCTCTCCATTTCCCTTCCCTCCCTTTCCCCTCATTTCCTTCAATCCAAACAAATTGTTAGTGACAAAGAGGAGATTGAATTAACAGAATAAACATTGATTTTCAAATAACACATGGACAATGTGACAGCTAATTTTGAACTCCATGAATCTTTAGTTAGGCAAGGATAAAAGAATCTATGAAAAAGGCTTACATGGTCGTATTCCCAGCGACAAGTCAAAGGAAGGGAAACCAAAATGCTCTCAATTCTACCACCGGTTTTCAAACCGAAGGTTGTTCCACGATCATAAACCTTCAAACACATCAACAAATGCAATAGTGAGTGACGCTAGTTCAAAGGAATTTTAGATTAATATCAAGCATCCAACACTATGAGCTTATCATACCAAATTAAACTCTACATAACGTCCCCGTCGTAATTGCTGCCATGCCTTGTGTTTATCAGTGAAAGGTGTATCTTTCCTTTTCTCTATGATGGGGAGATATGCAGGTATCACAGAGTTTGCACATTCTGTACATTTGAATCACAATTATCACCAAAGACATTAATACATGCCTGGAGTAAGATCAGAGTCCATCATAGGAATATGAGAGAACACTTCTAAAAAGTAAATATACCAGTGGCAAAAGAAAGAAGCATCTCTTGGTCATGGTCATTTAGATCGTCAAAAAAGATTCCCCCGAGCCCTCTCCTCTCACCTCGGTGCTGTCAATAAGTGTCATCAAATAAACTCTTTGCATAAACTCATAATGTTTAATGATATTGACGTCAAAGACTCAAAGCATATTAAACGCAAAACGAAATATAAGGGAATACAAATTTATAGAGGCAAATGCAAAGGTAACATTAAATCCAGCATGAACTAATGATAGAAAAGATCTCATTACAGAATATGTTAGATGACATCCAACGGATAATTAGTAGGAAAAATCACAAGCATGAATGGGTCAGTAGATTGGCTATCAATCACCCTGGTTGAGTAAAAAGGTGCAGCTAACAGGAAAGTTGTGGAAAGAAATTGGATGACCCTTGAAATCTTGAATTACCTGTTATTTACTAGAAGATTTGCTACCATGCCTCTATTTCAGGATACAAGGCATACTGTCACACTATATATATTTGGTCTTAATTACTAACCAAAAAATTATCTACGTAGTATATACTGGATGAAATCATTAAATTTATACTATCACATAGGTACTATGAAGTGCATTAACGTAGTACATAGCTCCAACTACAAGTAGTATCAACTTTCTCATATGTACCAATTGCTTCTAAATGCTAGATCACTACAAGGGAATCAGAGACTAATAGAGCATAATGCATCAGAATATATGCAGAGCATAAATTCTCCAGCATGCCTAATTGGTTGTCAAATTCAAAAGGCTCGCAAATTATTTGACAAAATCAGTTCACATTCACTAGACCTCAAACCACTAATAAGTTTATTACGGAAATTTCCTAGTCACCCTAGTTGAACAGCATGATGGGCATGCACATGAACGGAGATTACATTGTAACATAAAGACACAGTGCTATAAGAAACTAACCTTGATGTAGAAATAATCATCACACCATTTCTTGAAACGAGGATAGAAGCTAGGATCAAATTTATCACAAGCATCTTTTTGGACCTACAAGCAAGCCATGCATCAGAAAAGTGTGGTAGGTAAAATGCAGCCCTCACATCGTTTCGTTTCGTTTGTCATATAGAACTATCAACATCTCACATAAAAAAATCTTTCAAAAACAAATAGTATGTTTATTTTTTGTAGTAAAGACACCTAATTCGACTAACCAGAAACATTTTATGTGAACTCCATTAACAAGCAAAAACTGTCAATTCTGGAATAAACCAAACAGCTAACTACGACTTGATTGAACACCAGAAGTGTTCTGTTCATAATTAAAAAGGAAAGAAAACAATGGCTCGTGACTTCAGATGGGAAAGGCAACTTGTGCAAACCAGCAAAAAAAAAAAAATATATATATATATATATGTAACAGAGTCTAAGATTCTAAAGGGTCGAATTTCATTTTAAACAAAACGTTGTGAATATCTTGCTTAACTCTTGAATGTTATCTATTTCAGACTCTTAGATCTGAAGAGCACAGCAGAGAGTCTGATGTCAAGCATTAAAATTATATGTCAGCACCAGTTTAATCTCTCTTGACATAAATTTTTAAAAAGCGGGACTATACCTGATGGAAGTGTTTAACATCTTCCTCAAAAATGTAGGCAGGAGTAAAGTCAGTACCACCACCAAACCACCATTGTCGAGGTGCTCCAGGAGCATCTGTACATTCAGAACAACAAATGTTCAGAAAACAATTCAGTACTTGCCAAAAACTAGGCAAAGCCACAAAAAAAGACATCCCTAATTCAAACGTCTAGCATCAGACTCTCTCCTCTGTTCCTTTGAAATGCGCATGTGTGCAACAAAGAACACTGCTCTAAGCTTCACTTAATAACTAAAGCAAAAATAATATTTATTACTCCTTATATTAAATTAACAGCACCTGTTTACCTATAAAGATAATTGAGTAAAAAAAACTATGGTTCATGTAGCCAACCCCAATATTTGGGATTAAGGCTTTGTTTGATTGATTGATAGAGTAAAAAAACTATACAGTGGATATCAGTTTAAATTACAAAATTTTGATTATATTGACAGCCAGGAGACAGGTGGTACAACAATTTATGTGTCAAATTAATGATATAGAATCGCAAATGGGATAGAAGCCATTCACACACAACAAAAGACAGCGCAACAACTATTCAAAATCTTGGAACATAACAACAGTCTTAAGAACTCAGGCACAACAACTTTCTGTATCCAAACAAACCAGGTTGGTGACTTGATTATCCCCTACATTCCTTCTTACATCTTCCTCTTGTTCTTCACTACCAACAACCAAGCTAGACATAGCTCAAAAGCACAATGTCATCATCCAATATATGTACTTGTACATTTTAGAACTTCCAACCCTTATACATCCTTAAATAACTGTCTACCAATCAAGTTATAAAGATATTACAAAATGTCTCCAAAAGTTCACATAACCTAAAATAGTACTCCTTTCCAATGTTGTTAAATACTCTATAAACTTGCACAAGACGCGCCTATTTAGAAGATCATGTGATTTGCAAACGCAAATCTCTTATCATATCCTATTAGGTACAACTCACATAACCAATTCAAAAACCATGACATTATCTAGGCCATGCAAAACTACATTGTCCCCAAGTTCATCACTAACATCACCTAAGCTAGACATAGCTCAAAAACACAATGCCATCATCCATCAAATGAGTCATTACTATGTGAAGAAATAAACATGTTTGGGGACCAGACTCCATTTTTATGGCAATGATAATGAACCTTTCCTTATAAAACACAAAAGGGTTTATTAGCGTTACCAATTTTTATAACTTCCTTCTAAATAGGTTATTAATATCTCCTCATACATCTAAATTAGTTGTCACATATCTTAAGACAATATCTTCTTTAAATTGATGTATTTTTCACAACACGCGCTTATTTAGAGGATGATTTGAAATAGCCAATCTCTTATCATATCTTCCAAGAATCCAAGATACATCATACATCCGTTACAAAATTACCATATTGGTAGGCTCAATCAACTTATAAACCATTGCATTAACTTAAGCACATAATGATAAGGTAAAACCTTTTGAGTTATATAATTCATCCAAGCTAGCGATATCTCGAGCACATAATGATAAGATAAAACCCACATAAGCAATACAAAAGCCATTGCATTATTTAGGCCATGTAAAACTACATCCTCGTTGAGTTTGTTACTACCACTACTCAAGCTAGACATGGCTCAAAACCATAAGGTCATCATCCATCAAATGAGTCGTTAAATGTAAAGAAAAACACATGTTTGAGGATGATACTTCGTTTTCATGGTAATGATAATGAACCTTTCATTGATAACTTCCTACTAAAGATTTAATTACCATTGATCCATTCCATCATTTATAACTTCCTACTAAATGGGTTGTTAATTTATCCTCATACATCTCAATTAATTGTCACATATCTTAAAACAATATCTTCTTCAACTTGATGTATTTTGCACAACACGTGCTTTAGAGGATGATTTGAAATAGCGAATCTCTTACAGCCTTACCGTATCTTCCAATAATCCACGATACATGGGTCACAAAATTAATTGCTGCTATCCCAAATGGTAGGCCCTATCAAATCATAAACCATTCAACCATTGAGTTATATAATTCATTCAAACTACATTTTGCTATTGCTCTTAACTACCACAGGCCAAGCTACGAATATCTCAAAAGCACATTGTCATCATCATCCATCAAACCTTCACATCCTAAAATAGTACTAACTAACCACATTACACTAGACTAACAACAAGCAAAACTCAATAAACCATACCCTTAAACCACATTAAAATCATCACAAATTCACACCAAAATGTTAATACAAGACAACAATACCCTTCGGAGCATCCGTCTCAAAGTAACGATAATTGAAGTGCAAAGTTGGCGCAAACGGATTCTTTGGATGCAAAACCTTCACAAACCAAACAAACAAAAGAAAAAACTCATGAATCACAAACGAATAATAAAAAAAACTAAACAAGCAATCCATGTGCGTACCGAGCTAATTCCAGCAGCAAAGAATGGTATAGGACCAGGCTTACTACTCCCACCATCCGCCTTCGCAGCGCGGTAAGCATCAGGCGGCATAACACCATATACAACCGAAACATTTACTCCAGCTTTCTCCCAAACATTACCATTTTGCAATACTCTACTAATTCCACCACCGCCACCGGGTCGAGACCAAACATCTTCCTTAAACTTTCCACCACCATCTGCAGCCTCAATCGCCTCACAAACCTTGTCCTGAGCTCCCCTGATCATCCTCTCAAACCGTCCTCGGACCGAATCAGCCGAATCGTCTCTAAGGAATGTGGGTGGAGCTTCAGCTTCTGGGTTTTCCTTCTCAATACCAGCCATTGCAAAAAGGGGTGACAGTTTGTGGTGGTTTTGGCGGGAAATTGAAATGGGTTTTTGTTTTTGTGGGGTTAAATTTGGGGGGAAAATTGAGGGTTTCAAAATTAGGGTTTGTGATTTTTGAGGTGATTGAAAATGGGATTTTGTTGGGAGTGAGAGTGGTGGTGAAATTACAGAGGTTGCCATTGTTGAAAAAAAGTGAAAAGTGAAGTGAATCAAAGGAGATATTGAGAGAATTTGAGAAGATAGAGATTATGTTTTCATTGTAATTTGGTTTTACTTTTGATTCCAATGGTTGGAAATTCTGTGGGTTGAATTTGATGTTTTTTTTTTTGCCAAATGATATTGTGGGCCAGTTTTTGTTTTGGACATAGGTTTTCAAAAATACTTGGTGGGTGAATTAGGGGGAAGTAGTATGCAATATCAGATATATGGCAATATCTAGTACTGTTCTATTATTATAATAGTTAAAGGGTAGGGACCCCTCATATATGTTCACAACAATTGACTAAAACACCCAAGATATATGCAATATCTGATATTGATTAATCACCCCTCGGTGAATTAGTCCGGTGTCGGAACGGTAAGTAGATTTTGTTGCGGATATGGTAAGTAGCTTCATTTTAAAGATCAAAAGTGTGTGTTTATCGTTTTCATAATGATAGTGGATGGTAAAGAAATTGAAAGAAGAAAGCAGATGTGATTACGTGGCGATATCAATTTAGAGTGTATATATAAACTAAAATACATCAATATTAGTAATTTACTACCTTATTATATGAACATTCATCAAATGGGTTATACTGTGATGGATATTAAAATCCACCTCAGCATCCATACAATAGCATTAATTGTCTATTGCAAGTGTATTATCTACCTCAATAGTTGTTTTTTTTCTTTTATTCTAAATAGTTATGTATAAAATCTCATTTGATCCATTACCAAAAGTACCTTTGATTTCTTACCATAAGTTGCATGTTGATATATTTCCTAAAGTGTAATGAGGTGTACTATTGGTTAATTGCTTTTCGAGGGTGTATTGTGAATCAACAAAATCTAAATTTTTTACTTATTACCTAAAATATCTGTTTGGATACAGCTAAGATTGCAACTAATTGGTTGAACAATTAAATAATGAAATCATTTTGGATGTAGTACCTTTATCTTTTTTTATTTATAAGAGTAGTATCGTTACTTTTAATTGAAGAAAAAAGATTTTAGAAAAAGTAATTGAAATAAATTTTATTTTACTTTTATGTTCGTTAGATAAACTCAAAAAAAAAAAAAATATATATATATATATATATATATGTGGGAAAATATCAAAATCTGGAATTAGATTATTTCCTTCATTTGTAGAACCAAATCATCCGTATAAGGAAATGAATCCATATACTTACATGGAAAGAAATGAAGCAATTTTGTTGGTCATTCCATAATTATATTATTTTTAATAAATAATAATAATAATAACAGCATTTAGACTAGTAGTAACATTTTTTTTTAGAACTAGTAGTAATATTATTAGCATTGATTTAAATTCAAATTTATTTAAATAAAAACACGTATATATTATTCAAACAAATACCCAACAATATCATTTTTTTTTTGGGGGGGGGGGTAANTGGAAATTCTGTGGGTTGAATTTGATGTTTTTTTTTTTGCCAAATGATATTGTGGGCCAGTTTTTGTTTTGGACATAGGTTTTCAAAAATACTTGGTGGGTGAATTAGGGGGAAGTAGTATGCAATATCAGATATATGGCAATATCTAGTACTGTTCTATTATTATAATAGTTAAAGGGTAGGGACCCCTCATATATGTTCACAACAATTGACTAAAACACCCAAGATATATGCAATATCTGATATTGATTAATCACCCCTCGGTGAATTAGTCCGGTGTCGGAACGGTAAGTAGATTTTGTTGCGGATATGGTAAGTAGCTTCATTTTAAAGATCAAAAGTGTGTGTTTATCGTTTTCATAATGATAGTGGATGGTAAAGAAATTGAAAGAAGAAAGCAGATGTGATTACGTGGCGATATCAATTTAGAGTGTATATATAAACTAAAATACATCAATATTAGTAATTTACTACCTTATTATATGAACATTCATCAAATGGGTTATACTGTGATGGATATTAAAATCCACCTCAGCATCCATACAATAGCATTAATTGTCTATTGCAAGTGTATTATCTACCTCAATAGTTGTTTTTTTTCTTTTATTCTAAATAGTTATGTATAAAATCTCATTTGATCCATTACCAAAAGTACCTTTGATTTCTTACCATAAGTTGCATGTTGATATATTTCCTAAAGTGTAATGAGGTGTACTATTGGTTAATTGCTTTTCGAGGGTGTATTGTGAATCAACAAAATCTAAATTTTTTACTTATTACCTAAAATATCTGTTTGGATACAGCTAAGATTGCAACTAATTGGTTGAACAATTAAATAATGAAATCATTTTGGATGTAGTACCTTTATCTTTTTTTATTTATAAGAGTAGTATCGTTACTTTTAATTGAAGAAAAAAGATTTTAGAAAAAGTAATTGAAATAAATTTTATTTTACTTTTATGTTCGTTAGATAAACTCAAAAAAAAAAAAAATATATATATATATATATATATATGTGGGAAAATATCAAAATCTGGAATTAGATTATTTCCTTCATTTGTAGAACCAAATCATCCGTATAAGGAAATGAATCCATATACTTACATGGAAAGAAATGAAGCAATTTTGTTGGTCATTCCATAATTATATTATTTTTAATAAATAATAATAATAATAACAGCATTTAGACTAGTAGTAACATTTTTTTTTAGAACTAGTAGTAATATTATTAGCATTGATTTAAATTCAAATTTATTTAAATAAAAACACGTATATATTATTCAAACAAATACCCAACAATATCATTTTTTTTTTGGGGGGGGGGGTAATTTACCGGTTAGAATAACAGTGCTCGGAGAAAAACAAAAATTATTTGCGAAAATACTCATTCATATCTGTTTATAATGATTAGATCTTATTTTTCTCAACTACATCTCAATGATAAGTATTGCTATGCTTTCAAATTTGAACATTTATAACATATATAATTTTAACTAGCTTGGTACTAGGTCAAATTGTCAATAAGTTTGGCTTATTTTAATGAATTAATTATGCACAATTTTTTAAAAATAATAATTATGCAAAAATTATTATTTTTATTGATATGATAATCAACATATAAACCCAAATATTTTTATGTAATATATATATAGGATGAGGTTCAAATGAGAACTTTTGTTACATGAGAAATGGGAGAAAAAGGTATAAACATTTATTTCAAGTGTTTTAAGCTATCCAATAAAATTGACCTATAAGTAGTAACTATGACCACCTAAATTGTATACGATTTTCAAAAGCCTAAAACAATAACTAAACTTTGTTTAAATTGAAAACTAAGGGTATACCTAGTTATAATACATTGTTAATAAGTGATTGTAACTTTTAAATATATCTAATACAGTCGTTATTTAGTAGTTCTCACGGTTCTCATGCAAAGAGAGTTCTCATGGGATCCTCACCCGATATATATATATATACTCACGACAATTTCTAGTACATATGCTACTCATACTAGTAAGCAAAGTGGGATGGATACATATACCCTCTGTTTTTTTAGTTGCAACAAATGAATATTTTATATCTCACAAAAAATATCCTGAAATACTTGAATTATTTGATTGAACTAATTATACCCATTTGTTGCAACTTAAAAAAAAAAGAACGGAGGTATTAGTAAAGAACAGAATGGCAATGAAAAGCCAAAATTTTAATGTAGTGTTTGAATTATTTGTTCGATCTAATTTCATTGGTAAATGACCATTTTCTAAATTACAATCATAACTTTTTTATTAAAAAAAAAAAAAAACATAGTTGCTAAATCAAGACGATCTTTCGAACTTGTACCATATACTAAGGACAACTAAAGGTTTTAATTATATTTGCTGCGTCTGCCGATCAATAAAATAGAATTGAAGTTAAGCGTAAATATGTAAGAAAATTTATTTGAACTCAAAAGTTTAACAAATAATAATAATTAAATACGAATTACATAAATACAATATGATCTCCATATGACTAAATTTCAGGTGGTAATCATACACTCAGTATTATTAGCCTAAGTGTAATAAAGTCGAATAATGTAAGTAGTTTCTAATTATGTCATGTTGCTAACAAGCTATTCTTATGTCAATAATTTTGATTGCTGAATAAATAAATAAATAAATATATTAAAATAATTGGAGAGCATTGAGAGTGTCATGTAGGGTTTTAACCCTTATAAACCAATTAGGTTTGAGATAATTAATATTTTTTATTTAACTAATCCTCATGCCACATAAATAAATCAAACAATTCATATTAAGTACAAAAAAATCAAATGACACATAAGCAAAATTAAGCCAATGATATGAATGATAATAAATTAATAAAAATTATACTACCAAAGAAGATAATTTGATCAATAAAATAGATACTGAGAGATGAAAAATCATGCAAATTAGATATTAATAATTTACACATTCAGAAAAGTCTAACAAATCTCATATAACTATATTTTGTCTTACATATATGCTGCAATAATGATTCAAACAAAATTGGTGAATAGTGTCAATTAAAAAATTTAATTTGATGGAATGAAAAAACAATTCTATATATATATATTATTTGTTAAATAATACTTCCACCTTTTATTATTATTATTATGTTATATATATAGCGAGTGATTAGTTTCAAACAAATTGTTTAGAAACAGTTAACATTCTACTCATTAATCCTAAAATGTATGTGCAACAAATAGGGATATCAAGGAGTCGAGTAGTAGCTAACTTGTTCGAGTTAAGTTTGATAAATATTAATAGAGCTTATTGAGCTCAAATTCGAGCTTTCAAAATTCTTGTTCGAGCTTGGCCCGTTTATATTTTCATTATTCAAGCTCGGACTAAGATCGTTTATTGCTTGAGCTCAAATCAAGCTTAGGAGTAAATGAGATTATAAATTAACGAGCCTTAGACGTCACTTTTTTTTAATCATCTCATTGTTTATTGTTAAGGAAGTTAGCTATTTAAGAAAATATGTTGATTAGCTGCTAAATATTTTCTAATCTAAAATTTTAAATTATTTTGTGTTACTTGCAATAAATGAATAATACTACCTTAAAAAATGGAAAGGTCATTATAAAATTCGAGCTTGACCGAGTTTTAAACAAGTTTTGAGCGAGCTTATAAATAAATTTGAACGAGTTGCTCATAAGCCTTAACAAGCCGAATAATAAGTTATTCGAGTAAAGCTTTTGTATTAATCAAGCTTGAATTTGTTTAGTCTCGTTTCTATATATATGAAATAACTTGCTTTGACCGAGCATTATACGAAATACGAAATAATTTGCCATTAGTAATTACTACCATAATAAGTTTATAGATTCAGTAAAATAGAACATGCAAGGATTTTCTAAAGGTTGATATCTTAAAAAAGGACAAATGCCAAAGGATATATAATGGGTCATTGACATGCAATAGAATGGGATCATCACATTTGTTAAAATATATTAGGTTATGTCATATTAAAATCTTTAAATATTTTAAAATATTACACACAAAAATACAATATATTTCTAATTTTAATTACCTATTTAGTGTTTTTATATAAATGGAAAAACATCAAAGCATTAGCTAGACAATATTTTATTTTGATAAACTAATTTAATTAGTAGGAATTAAGAAAAAAAAGTGTATCTCTCAAAAAAAAAAAAAAAGAAAGAAAAGAAAAAAAAATAGTATAACACTATAGCCATGTACATACATTTTAATTAGTACATACATTTTAATTATGTGGATGTTAACTAACTCAGTTGTTCTTCATATTTACTTTCATTCGAATTTTTTGTTGTTAAAAAAAAAATGTAACGCCCACAAAAATAAATAAATCATTTTCATAAGGAATAAAATTAAAATTTTTGTAATAATATCATGTCAAGTTTGCCTATAAAAACATCCAAGTTTTTCACTTAATTCTTATGCATCTTAAAATTTTCTTTTCTCTTTATAAGCATTTCTCTTTTTTTATTAGCTTTGCAAGTGAGCTTAGTTCCTAGTTCTATACACCCTTTTAAAACTAAAAATAAAAATGTTTGGCGATAATCTATATTTTGGGTCACCAATAGTTGGAACTATTATCAAAGTTCGAGTTTTGGTTGTAGATAATGACTCTACTTGTTTGGCTTTCACCGCAGGATTGCTCAAGTTGTTTAACTATCAAGGTATGAAGTATAAACGTGGTAAAATTTTAAAATTCTCATATCCATATTATATATACGATACATATGTAATTTTTTCCAAAAATCGACGTAAGAAATTTATTATTCCCATTCATCGTGAGATAAAATTTGAAACATCAATTTTTCTTATTTATCATGAACGAATTTTTTTATTTACCAATTTTTTTATACTGCAAATTATTTCAAACATCAATTTTTGTTGAATTTATTTTTATTTTACAATTTTTTCAATTACGAGTAAGCTAAGGTAATTTAATTTGTTTAGTTGTTTTTTTTAAAGCTTATGAAATGCAATTTTTTACTAAGTTTAATTTTGTTTTTTATCTCCTACCAACCCAAGTTGTATATGAGATCTTTTTAATTTTTGTAAATCATTTATTATGCTACAAACATCATTCACACCATTATTAAAAGATTAGTCAAAATCATGTTAATATGTTGCATATATACTATGTAATATGTGATATTTTAATTTACTTATTGTTGTCATGAATCGCTCCCTTTATATAAAAACTATGTTTTATAGAATTGAACCCATGAAATCACTTATTGTTGTATTCAACACAACTCATCTTTATTTATGATCGATCATTATGTTTACACAAATTTTCTGTATACGAGTAATAAAACAAAATACACTAACAACATGACCACTCAATCATGCATTTCTTTACTTCACTCATCATTTAAATTTAATTTTGGGGAAAAAATCAAGGAATTTTTAACAATCTATTATAGAATTAAAATCGTCTCTTTTTGAGACAAAGAATTAAAATAATCTTGATAATTTATCCTGTGACTCGGCCACCCACGATAATACACAGTGCAATAATTTATTTTTGTATGAAATTTGTTTGGTTCTATTGAATTGAGAGAAAAATCATTTATGAAATATCCTAATTCCTGCTCCTTTAAAGAAAAATGATTTACAAAAATATAGTTATTAAACAAAATTTATGGGAGATAAATAAAAATTAATATATAAGAAAACATTTATTTACGCGAGAGTAGTGATAAATGTCTTCCCATATATTATGAGAGGTAGCTCATTTGGTTAAAACTTATCTCTTGATTCTTTAAGGTCTTCATTACTTGCCCCTAGTGGCTCCCCAAAAGAAAAAAAATAAAAAATAGTCATACTTAATGTTAATAACACAAGATTAACATGGGTCGATGTACCATGGATTAATTTCAAATACAAATTATAAATTTAAATTAATATATATAAATCTTAAAGGACTATAATTTCATATTATAAATTTTGAAGGATTATTATTTATCAAAAATTGATATACACAAACACACTTAAGCTTTATATTTCAAAATTGATGTCTAATACTCTAATCTATAAATGACAAGTTATCAATTTGATTAAAAAAAATTTTTTTGATAATGTGCTAATTAATTAAGTTAAATTTCCCATTTGAAATGACACATACATACAGTTGGTAGCGCAAGAAGTGGTGTAGAAGCATTAGCAAATCTTCGGGCAAATGTAGGCCTATTCGACATCGTGATTTCTGAGATACACATGCCTGGAATGACAGGTGTAGAACTTCAGAAGATTGTTGAAGTTGACTTTAACATTCCAGTCCTCTGTAAGTTTTACTTACTTACTTGCTCTTCTTTTTAAGTTGTTTGCACTTTTTACATTCTATTCTATTCTATTGTTATTGTTTTGTTTTACAAAGCAAAAAATGTCACAGTAAAAATAGAATGAAGCACCAATATAATGCTTTGATAGTGATTCTATGTTGTATTGATTTTAGTGACATCAAGTGATTCAAAGGAAAGATTGGTCACAAAAGTTGGGTTGAGCCGAGATGCATGCGTGATTATGAAGCCACCATCAATGATGGAGATTAGAAACATTTGGCAATATGTTATAGCTTGCAGAAAAAATAAGAATAACCTTAACAAACAAGTTTTTGTGAAAGGAGAATGCAGTCTGAAAAGGAAGTCCTCTAATGACGATGAAGATGGGGATGACAATAAAATTGTTGAAGAAGAAGAAGAAGATGCCAGTACCAACCCTAATAATAAGAAGCAAAAAATGATATGGACTACTCCATTGCACAACAAGTTTTTGGAGGCTATTCGAGTCATTGGCTATAATCGTAAGTCTTCATTACACTTGCATGTGTGACATGGTCATGGTCATGTTCATCTTTAGAGCCTGCCTATACATGAATTGAATAATAAATGTGTTCGTTATTTGTTTGGTTTTGTACTGTTTTTCTTCATCCAGGGGCTGTTCCGAAGAAGATTCTAGAATACATGAATGTCCCTGGATTGACCCGAGAAAACATAGCTAGCCACCTTCAGGTTTATTCTTATGTTTTTCTCCCTTCAGATTACACTTGAAAGCAAAATTTAATTTACTCAATACTAATTATCTTGTGAAAAAATTATGTTCAATATTGCAGAAGTATCGCATCTACTTGAGGCGTATTTGTGAGGCGGGTGCAGCGGCAAGAAATGGTATGCCAGAAAATTGGAACCAAAGACCATTTAGGTCAAGTTTCACGTGGAGTCAATTTCCATTGCTAGCTAATAATACCTTCTTGCTTAACTATGCTAATGCGTTCAATCTAAGCTTAATTGAACAAGAGGAACTAAGAAAGACATATGCATCCAAGTCTATTGCTACATTCGAATCTGATGAAAATAACATTATGAGACCATGGGGTAAGTGCAAGTACCCTCGCTTTGGTTCCTCAAATAATCAAGGCCTTAAGAGCTTAATCAACGATGCTACAGTTACAATTATTGCTCCAGATTATCTTACTTGCAATGATTTGAGCACTATTCCATTGACCATCCTAGAGAGTTCATTGGTGGAAGCACCAAAAACTAATGGCAATGCTAGTCTTGGCAATCTTGATGGTGGTTTGAAGAGTACTCCAGTGCCTAGTAATGAGTCCAATGTGGTTGCAACATCGTCCATGGGGATAACTAACATTAGTGCACAAATCCAAGTAAGTGCTCAAGAGCAGCAGTTGGCCGCTGCACCGGTAGAAGAAGGTTTTGGTGAAAATCTTGTTGATGGAATTAATGTTGAGAACCATGAGAAGGAGCACCAACAATCACCGATTTCTGACATATCTGAGGTTTCCGAGCAAACAGAAGGTGTCGACGACATGCCTACAAAATTTGTGGAGCAACCTCCCAATGTTGTTACCGATCCCCAATTGACAAACTTCATGGATCAACAGTCAAATATTGTTGCCAACATGTCCAACAATGCTCTACAAACTCCCGTTAGAGTTGGTAATTTTGGCATAAGTCAACATGAGCCTACTACTTTCGTTGGGAACAAGTCTAAATATATGAGGCAGCATCAATTTTCCAAACCCAAAATGAGAAAATTTGTTCGAAAACATCAACAACAATCTGCAAATGTGGTCAATATGCCTAGCTATATGTTGCAACAGCATCAACAACAATCTGGAGATGTTGTCAACATGTCGACAATGGTGTCTAAGTATATGCCTCAACAACAATCTGGAGATGTTGTCAACATGTCGACAATGGTGACTAAGTATATGCCTCAACAACAATCTGGAGATGTTGTCAACACGTCGACAATGGTGTCTAAGTATATGCCTCAACAACAATCTGCAACTATTGTCAACATTTCACCAATGACATCTAAGTATATGCTGCAACAACCTCAACCTCAACCTCAACCTCAACCTCTTAGTACTGATATTGTGAACATGATTCATGACTTGGTGGAGCCACAACCCCAAATTGGTACAATTGAAAAAATGAACAACATATTTATTACTCCTCAACAATTGGTTATGCCCAACAATGTGAATAACCCTTCTACTCAATCAATGGTTGTCAATAATCAATTGAACACCCTTTTTGCTGCCACAAATGACATTTATAAGCAGGTACTTAAAAAAATTTTCAACCAATTCTTTTATTATTTATTTACTACATATTTTTATTCTATAAAATATATATCTTATATTATCAAATAAATATTGTTAGGGGGTGCAGGGTTTTGACTTTAAGAGTGGAACCATAGATCAGCTTCATGACTGGGCAATGAACACTACGTATGAAGATTTCTCCATGGTAGGTCAACGTACATGCCCTATATTACTAGTAGTTACACTAGGAGATCGACTAGCTATGACTTTAGCTTGATGGATTGACTTTTTTTTTTATGTGATGTGTGTTTTATTAGGAGCATTTAGAAAAATTTGCTGATGGTCTACTTTCAAACATTGATCCTCAAATTGGAGACAACAACGATGAGATGCCATAATATAATTAATGCACTAATGGCTACCTTGGACAACATTATTGAAGCTTCGTCCATCTATCCATGTTTAAACTTTCTCAAACGAATTGAACTATCTGTTTTTTAAGCTAGTTGTTGAACTTATTTTTTATCCTTGTGGGAAATGTTTATGTGTTTGTATCAATATGTTGTTGTTAAACATTGGATATTACTCTTAGTTGCACTTTGCTATCAAAGAAGTTTATTTGGTTGTTTATAAATATATATATATGTTTTAAACAATATCTTGATCTTGGTTATACATACTTTATGAATTGCATGCATTTTAGATGCGGATAATTAAAGTAGATAGTTGCATGAATCGACGTAATATAACTGTTATATTATGCCATGCAAGTTATAATTCATCGATATCCTCCTCTCGATACATGCGGCATAAGAGTTCTTGGGTTGAAGGAAGCCTCATTTACGTTCCTTGAAGGAGGACTTTAGATCGGGCTCACTTTAATACATTGTTGAATTTGTAAGTCTAGTTTGTGTGGTTGTCAAACTAAAACAAAAACTCCATTATTTCAAGGCTAGTTGGATTTTAAGTACCTTATTTTTTACCGTTTTTGAATTTTAGTACCTTATGAGTTTTTTTTTTTTTTTTTTTTTTTAATTTTATTAACTTGTGGTTCAGAAAATCTCAAATATTAGTACCAAGTAATGGATTCTGTCACAATTTCCATTAACCGGGGCCCATTGCAATAAATTAATGTTATTAACACATTTTCCCCAACTAATTAATCCATTTAATCTTCAAACCCCCAAATTTAACCCTAAACAACTCACTAATGCAATCCTATTCATATCTCTCTCCCTTATCTTCTTCAACACCTAATTGCATCTACCAATGAAGCCGCCTTTAATTTGTCAATTGTCATAGTGCATTAAACTGAGCTAATTTGCAACTTTCATCCTAAACTCAACACAAACAAAAGTAAAGATTAGATAGATCTAACAAGTTGCTAGGGATGTTCAATTCGAATTCACCACAAATTCAGAGGACATTTAAAGGGTGAAGTGGTTCTTTCTGCAATGTCTCATCCTCACGATAATCATTTCAGAGATATGGCTTCTGGTTATAACATAGGGGGTTGAAAGAGCAAAACAATACCTACCATAAACGAACTGCAAATTAAATCCCCAACTCAATTGCAAAATCCCCAAATCAATTGCAAAAACCCTAACTCAATTACGAACCCTAACACTAAAATTCATCAACGAATTTTGTATACATATCTACTGGATTGCTAGGGAAAATGAATTTTACTCGGAAAAAAAATAACAAATTTTGCAAGTAAAAAATTTGATTTAATTGGGTTCACATGGAAGAATATATATATATATATATATATATATAATACATACATACATAATATGTGATTTCGAAGAGATATAAGAGAAATAAGTGGAGAAATGTAAAATACAGTCATAAGTGGGATCCACCAAATGATTTAATTGACAGAATTTATCATTTGGTACCAAAACTTGTGTTTTGAGTAAAAATAAGGTACTAAAATTTAAAAAATAAAACATAAGGTACTAAAATTCAAAAATTGAGAAAAATAAGGTACTAAAAAACAAAAAAGCCTTATTTCAAAGAAAAATTACTTCTCTTTGTTAATCATCACTACATTATCACTTATATAGTTCTCGGCCTTCATAATATCCCCTATCTACATTTGTTGTAACTAACCATAATCACATAGACACCTTTTAACACTTTGAACCTAATCAATAAACTAATCACTCCATAGTACAAATGCTGTAGTAGACTAGTGGAGTACTTTATTCCTGTGAGATTTATGACTTCTTAGTTCTCACCCTTACACTTTTCTTCTTAATTGGGGCCTGTTTACTTCAACTGAAAACAACTGAACTGAACTGAAAGTTTTCTATGAAGGATTAATAATTAGCAACATAAAAGAAAAGTTAAATTAAACAGAGCTGAACTAAACTGATTTTAAGCTGAAATAAACAGACCCTCAACAGTTTCTTTTAAAAAAAAAAAGCCCCACTTTGGCCAACATATCAACATCAACTTTTCATTATTCTTGTCCTTTTTTTTACAAAAATAAATTAGAAAAATAATTATTTTTTATTTTTCATTTTTCATTTTTCATTTTCCCACCACTAATAAAAATCCAAAATCTTGACTTTCAGTTCATATTCTACACTTTAAGACTGTAAAAACACTGAAATCACCAGAAAACAACATTCATTGAGTAAAAACAATAATATCTCAATAATTATTTGCTGTAATCTGGTGATTTTTCTGTCCAAAAGATTTTGTTTATACCTCATCTTCCTAAAATTTTCACCCCATCTCACTAAATTCTTTCAGGTATTTTTTTTCATTATTTATTATTTCTTCATCTCTTTATTTAATATCTTTTGTACATAATTTGATTATAATTATAATTTAATTACTCAAAGATCTGCAAGATTCAATTTTTATTCTGTTAATCATTTCAATTTGTATGTAATTTCATAAATTTAATGCCTTTTTATTTTTTTTATAAATGTTTTGCATTCCTAATTTTAATGGGGTTTTGAGTTGATTATGCTGTGATTTTGTCCTTCTCATTTGTGTGTTGTGTAAAGGGTTTAATTCTTCTGGGTAATTTGTCATTTTCAGTGAATAATTATTATATCAATTTTTGACAAAGTCAAAATTATTCATGTTAAATTATTAATTAATGTACTAAATTAGTTTTGTGGAAGACAAGCTTCTAAGAAAAGACCATATTGTTTGGAGGAAATTTCACTGTAATGTTGACCTTAACAGTTGATAAATGATTAATTAATTTTGTACTGATTTGCTGATTGAACTTTTGATTCTAGAAGTGTTTACTGAGTTTATATGTGGGATTTTAAGAATTTTATTTATGTGATGTTTTCCTAAGTTTGTCTGAGTTTAGAGGAAACTGTTATTGAATATACAATTTGGAAATGTCAAGTGATCAGAAGTATACTATGTTGTTTTCAGAAATAAACAACTGCATTACTGCGCCTTCCGTACAGTTTCATAGATATGAGATGTTGTCATAACTAACTATATGATTTGTATATTGCAAATTCTAGTATATGCTTTTTTGTCTTTGTCAATGTGAGGTGAGGTCTATAGTAATCTGAACGATTGGTCGGTAATTCGGATTTCTTGGTCAAAGGGAATTGGTTTTAAAAATTGATATCAGCAAAGTTTAATATGTATATAAATATAAACTTCGATTATTTCTTCCTTTTTTTCCTTTTCACTTGCTCATAACTTCATAAGCTCTTTAATCTTCTTGATTCATGTGTGCCATAAGATTTTAGCTAATTACAAGCACGTGAAGGTCTTTAGATGGGTTTATTGAGATCTTTCATTCAGGTCATATTTAAGTTTTTATTTTTCGCATGATCATAACGTCTTAAATGAGAGAATGGAAATATCTTAGTCATTTATGATTGAGATTAAAGCATTCTATCTTACTCATGATCTTATATATATGAGTTCTGCTTTTGTTTTTGCATTGATATGTATTCTGTAAGATATCGCTCCTTCCTTATGGAATTTTTTATTATTAGTTATGATGTTTCTTGTAGACTGCATGCACTGATTGTCTCTTCTTTTTTGTAGCTGTATGCCTGTATCTGATTTTGTTGATGGTTCCCTGGTTCAGTTTAGAGAAACAAAACGTTTAGGCAGCTGACCAAAAAGGATTCGTGTTGGACTTCACACGCAATTCACTATCGTTATAAGGTTCTGATGCTATTTTTCTTTTGCCTGCCTTTTTTTTTCTTCCTTGTTTTTTTGGGGGTTTGTTCAAGTTCTATAATGGTAGGAAGGACTCCTCAGTAATTGACAGTTGTTGTTATTACAAGTAGGTTTTGTGTTGAGTTGGAGCTAATCAAAGCACTGTTTTTTTGGGGGAGTTATCAATTTTCATATTGTTTTGTAAAAATCACCGCAACAAAAAATCATAGCTTTAATCCTAAAAGGTTGGGGTTGGCTGCTTGAACCAATAATATTCTACCAATATTCTATTTCAATTGTTCATAGTCAAATATCTTTGTCCTTCATTGATTCCTTGTGAAATCCATTTATCGTATAAACATGTGAAAAAAATATCAATATGCAAATGAAATTAATGGTATTGAAATGCTCCATGTACCTTTTGTTTTAAAGTCATTGCTATGGAGTAGCGGGTGAGGTTAATCAAACTGCTACAAAGGAAGCCTGAACAGATCTTTTCTTAACAAACTAATCCAGGACTATAGGTTCACGATGGGTAGCCAGATACAGGAAGAACATCATGTCCCACCTGAGCTTAAAAAGAATTTGACAGAATTGTACCCTGAACTTACTTTTGAAGAGGCTCTTCAGCATCAGGTATATGCTAAGAACATTCCTAGAAGACATATTTCCGTTTTTTCAACTGTAAATTAGAGAGGAAGTTTGATGTACTTGTTCAATAGTAGTACATAGTGGTTCTCTGGTGTGTTGATTTATTTTCTTCAATTTTTTTCTTTTTCAGGAAAGTCTTTATCAATCACTTAAGGTAGCTTGTGTCGACCAAACAGCAAGATCTTTTGACAATGAGCCAAGCAGTAGCCATGGTCATTCATGGGCAGAATCTTCGCATTCAGGAAGTGGTGACTATGACATGGCTCTGGATGAAGCTTTGGCTAGATCTTTGCAAGAATTGGACTTGGAAGATGAAAATGATCATGTTGCTATTACAGAATCACTTCGTACTGGCTCCAGTAAGTAGTACTTGACCAAGCTTGTATTGATTATAAAATGCTGACATTTTTATTAATTGTTAATTTTCTTTTGGTAACATTAATGAACCAAATTTATTTGAATGCAAATTAGACTTGATCTGTAATTTCCTGTGGTCATTACTGCTGCAGTGTTGTGGGGCTATTTTTAAGAATCAAACGATGACTTTAGGAAGATCTTATGTTAATACTCTTCTATATTACAAGCATATGCTCTTGGGCTGCACCATGTACACAATCACTCCTGAAATAGGGGCATGTTAATATTTCTCTAATTGTTACGTAAACTTTGATTTAGTATGTAAGTCCGTGGTCATTGCTGCTGAACTTTATTGCTCCCATCCTTCTCGACCATTCTGTGGTCATGGGCTGCAACTGGTACTGGCGTTCCTGTAATTATGAGACAGCTACCTTTCAAATCTTTTGCTCATCTTCATAGTTTGTCTCATGGTGGTCTTGGGGAGTGCTTTGGGGTCATGTCTCTCACTCTACCTGGGATACTGTACGTCAAGCAAACTTTTGATTTTTGTATGAGGGAGGTTAATGATGTGTTTTTTTTTTCTTCCTCAAATGTGAATTTTGTCAATTGTTTCGTATGATTTTATCCTCTGGTCCCTTTGCTTTGCTTTGCTTTGTCTCTTTATTCATCAGTTCCTTTATGTCGACTTCTTAGAGCACCTGGAGCCCTGGCTGGAGGCCCATCCTGGTCCTCTCATTCGGAAGCAACTTACTTTAGACAGCCTAGACATTGTTGTGAAAGTGCTTACTGTCACTATCTTATATTTCCCTGGAATAATCTTCTCTCTGGTTTATCGCTCTGTGCATGTACCCTTGCCCCCTCCACCTTCTTACCTTTAAGGAAGCTTCTGCGTACTTGTAAAGCCTGAACCTGAACCTATTTTTTATATTATTCAGGAAACATTGAACCTGCAGCTGCCGGCATGCCTGGCACCTCTGTTGCGGTAAATCTAGTTGGAACAGGCACATAAAAAATCCTTGATCTATTTATATTTGAGTGAATAATTTAAGTCTGTTGCTTCCATCCTTGTAGGATGCATATCAGGATGACGTTGATCTAGATCGGATGACTTATGAGGTAAGTTGAGCATCTTTGGCTAGTTTTTCATTATATACTGATGATTCAAGTTTCCTTCTTTCCGAATCCTTGTGGCATTAAAAAAACAAAACAACAAATAGGCTTTCGTTCCCATTTATCCCATAACCTCCTATTAAAAGAAAGGGTTTATGGTCATGGAATTTAATATTGAAATTTGCTATTGCAATTACTATTTAAAGCTTAAGGGTTGCCTTATGTAAAGATTATGCAAACCGTTCAGTAAATGGTTCCTATACAGAAATGTGAATCTTCAACAGTGATTTATTCTTTGCAAATTTGTTTTTATTTCAGGAATTGCAGTCCTTGGGCGAAGCAATTGGCAGTGAGAGCAAAGGATTATCTAAGGCAGAGATATCCAATTTGCCATGTTACACATACAAATCTAAGTTTTTTTCAAAGAAAACCAATACGGAAGAGTGAGTTATTCTCTTTTCCTTTCTCATTCACCTCAATAAGGGGAAAATTAAATTAAATTACTTGTTGGTTATTGTAATTTCCGTTGGAAAAGTATGCACTTAATCTGTTTTTTTAGTAATCATCATTTTTTTTTATTTGAGCTAATGATTAAGATTAATTGATAATCAAATTGACCTCAAGCTCTCAGGAACTAGCTCAGAATATTGAATAACCCCTCGTAAAATTACAGATTGCTTTAGCATTTCCTATCATTTACTGTTGTCTTCTTAAGAAGAGGACCATTATTCTCAACTTCACTTAGGTTTTGACTTTTGATGTTCTGTACTAATTACCCAGGTCTTCTCATGCTGTTACATCATTGAGCTTCATTCCTCATTCTCTAAATGTGGTAAATAGCAGTTGTTATAGTAACATTATACACTTCCTTTTCTAATGCAAATTCGTTAAACATGCTGCTCACCCAACTACATATACCGTACCTACTAATCCTCTGCAATGTGCTCTGTATATAACCAGAAGATGACTAGCTTTGGGACACCAAGTATGTTCAAGACCTTTTTTTTTAGTTCAAAGGGACGAACTGACCCCTCAGAAACCATACCTTAAGTCACCTTTTAGCTTTTTATTGGTTTTACAAATCAAGTGGTATCTTAGAATCCCAATCAATTCTTCCTTGTCATTGACAAATCTTCTCCCAGGCGCAACTGGCGTTAGTAGTAGCACTGATACAGAGTTTGCTGCTTTAATTTTTCATTTGTTATAATGTCGGCTGTGTTTGTTATAGAATAGATTTGTCATTAACTGCATATTGTAAAGTCATATTTTACTAGAACATTATGTATAATGAAATCAGTCTAATTTGGAATAATGCTATGAACTGGAGTAAATTATGTAAAGTTTGTGCGACTGTGAGTAACCTATTTCCTAGTTCTTCATGTCTATCTAAAGCGGCAGTGAGTAGGGTAAATATACAATAATACTCCTTCAATCCTAACTTAAACTTCCATCTGGGTTTTTCATGTCAAGTATACTTTTAGAGAGTGGTTTGCATGTGATGTAAAATTTGTTGGATTTGCTGGAGAAATTAGGTTAGCATCGATGGAAAAAAGTCTTATTAGACAACTTGGTATCAACTACATTGTAAAGCCTTGGGGGCGAAATTTTATTTCCATTATAGTAAGCATGAATATTATTAGAGTACCAACTCAACCAAAAGCTTAAGTTGATGGTTGAGGCTCATGAATACTTTATATGCTCTATTAAATATCAAAGCGGGGCAGATGAAATTGGTTAGGTAGAAGCTGAAATTTGAAAACAAAACGATGTAGGGAGTATGATTCTTCTATTTTGTGATGGATACAGTAATGTATCTGTGACTTCCCCAAGCTATGCATGCAATATTTATTACAGCATGCCTAAAAATATGTGTGTATTAGTGTATATGAAAGTTTCAGTAACCTATATACTTTTACGTAGTAGTTATATTTTAACTTGGTGAGTTTTACTGATGGTTCTAAATGCTTGACTCAGGTGTGTGATATGTTATACAGCATATAAAAACAAGGATTCTTTGATCACACTACCCTGTGCACATAAATATCACAAAGATTGTATAGAGCCTTGGCTAGCAACAAGTAAGGTATGCTACAATTTTAATTTTCAAATCTTAATTCCATGTTTTTGACGACTTTAAAGAAATAAATATATGTTTAGTTGTAAACTCGTCATATTGGGGTCTTGGTGACTTTGTTTACTCGAAAGTTTGTTCAGACTTCAGACATTCCATGTTCGATAACGAGTAAACTTCTATCCGGATTTGTTTCCTGTGCTATATGAAAAGGGCAGTCAAAAATACAGTGACTTCCTGTACTATCTGAGTCTTTAAGCTTTATGATTCGTATTTATTGCTATTTGCACTTCATGCGTTCAATTGATATTGAAAGAAATTTGATCTTGCATGTGCATCTGTTTCCATTCATTTCAACTTATCCCTCCGCATTTGGAAAGTGTATGCTAGTTAGCCCAATGTGAATGTTATTTGTTCAAGTGATGCTTTTTCACATTGTTTGCAAACTGAGTGGACCAGTTTTGAACATGTTATGGATTGCCTGGTTGTTATCATTACAATGGACCAATGGTTTCTGTCAAAACAATTCGCGGGCTTCGATATTACACTTTTTCCTTGGTTATTTGGAGGTGGCCTGTGGTCCAGCTTAGCCTGAGCCCACCCTGGCTAGCTGACTAATCAGGCCAATTCAGTTCATAACTTGACTCTGACTGGTCCCTCAGGGGCCAGGGGGTGTAACGTGGGCTGAAAATCACAGCTCGTTTAGCCTTCTCCTTTTCAGACTATCTTTTGAAATACTCTGTACTGTAAGTAATGTTACACATAATGTTACTCTTTATTATAACAAAAATTGTTCTGCCTTGCATTTTGATTGCTTCATGGCCTAGTGACTAGTGAGGCACTGAGGCACTCCGACGACTGCCTGGTCAATCCTGACCTGTTGTGATGCTATATCATGTGTTAACTAAACAGATAATCTGACATGAACCTTTTGTCTTTCATTCAGATTTGCCCTATTTGCAAAAGGGAGGTGAAGCTATCTTATGATTGACCTAGCCAAGTTTGGTGCATCACAAGTCAACCATCACTTTGTTGCAAGTTTTATAAGCATATAGTTGTGAAGATATTGGTTGCTTTCATTTTATTTGTTTCATTAAGGTATAATTTAGAACCCTTTTCTATAATTCAGATGTGGCTACATTTGTATAGTAATTCAAAAATTGAGTTATAGCAAACATATTTGAATCATTGAATGGTGTATAAAGTACAATAACGGTAGCTTTAGCTCAAAGTTATTGATTCTCATTTCATCTTTGCCATGCTCGATAATATTGGAATTTTACTGCAATCATTTATGTTGCGATTGTGTAGATGCCAACTTGTTTAATTGGATAAGCTTACCACAGTTATTTTGGCCATTAGTGGTGTGTTATCCAAGATTAGTGTCAAATTGTATCTTTAAACTTAAGGTAATTTGTATTACTTACCAAAGTACTTGGGGTTGTGGAAGTAGATTTGCATGTGGGTGCACATGACATGAGAAAGTGGGACAAGCAATACCTTAATTTTCAGTTGACATACTCAATATTATAATAATGTTCAATTCCTCATGCTAAAAAGTTTTTATTTTATTTTAATTTTATTTAAGTTTTTATTTTATTTTATTTTTTTTTTCTTATTTAAAAAATGTTGTTTTTGTTAATGTTGACGGATTAGGAGTGGTTTACCCATTCTAACCAACTAAAATCAGGTTCTGAAGTAGACATTTTACGGGGCATTTAGTAAGTTGGAATAAGAATTCAGGAAATAGAGGGTAAAGGTGAAATTGAGAATTGATAGGTAATGGAAGGTTCATTCATCCCTAGTTAATACTAATACCTATTTAGCTCTTCGTCATATGCACAACATTACAATTAAATAAGTTCTAATAGATTCGAGTACGGAGTAATTGAATAAGTTCTAATGCCCGCATTTAGTATGGAGTAATTTTGAAAAACACCCTATCTAAGTGCTTTTCATTGTGCAAATTGTCCATTCTATGTTGATTGTTTTATCACCACAATTTTTCTTTGTTTCATCCCACTTTCCCAAGTTTATGCTAACTTTATTTTCTATGTTCTCAAATTGAGTGTTATTTCAGAATTTTTTTTCTTTATATCAATAAACTAAATAAAAGTTCATAAATACGAATTTTCGCCATTAACACTCCAACATTTTTTAAAGGATGTTTAGGGAGACATAATAATAAGTGATGAAAGCCGATCAATCCAAAGATGACTATTTGTATTGTAATTAGTTATTGGTCCGGATGATGGCCCGGACAATGTATAGTTATTATGATCAGAAAAGAAAAAAAATCAATGAAATTTGATTAAGATGGTGAATTAAATGAATAAAAATGAAAGAAAAATAAAAAAAAGTGGAATAACATAGACAAGAGCTTTATTATATGTTTTAATGATTTTAAGTACACAAGTTATTTATAAAGTTTTATTGTTTTTATTCTTGATAATAATGATTTATGGAGTATTAGTAGTGCGCGCAATTACTTTAAAACCATGAGTTCCAGGGTTCAGGTTCAAGGTTCAAGGGTAATATATATTATATTATATTATTATTATATATATTTTTTATTTTTTGCAAATGATCAACAATCATGTTGATAAATGCTAACTTGTCAATGATAACTATGACAATATGACATCAAATTTAAGTCGAGGAAGGTACAAGCATGCCAATAAGCACTTGGACAATTGTGGACGTTAAATCACTAAATTAAAATGGATGGTGATGTTTGGCTATTAAAATTTGTTGGAAACTTTTTTATCATCTCATGAAAAAGAAAAAGAATTAGTGGCACATTTGTGACATCAAATCTTAGCTTTATTTAATTTGTCTAATTTATAATCATGACCAAAATAAAGATATCAATTACTACGTACATGAGACCAAACCTCGAGGGACAAGACATAACATTACATGTTCGATATATTACTACGTAAATTATATTTATTGATTTGTGACTTTTGAATCCTTCAAATTTTGTGTTGTTTTCTTCTTTTATTTATGATTTAATTTTAAGGCATTATGATTTATTATATAAGTGGTATTTACTATCTTTCGAATCAAAATAAGCACCTCATTAGAGCCAAATAAAGAAAAATATCTATCAAATGATATGAGATTGTGAGTTGCCCGGAGTATATTTTAACAACAAAGTATTTTATTTTATTTTTATAGCTACTCTTGTATACAATACGTCACATTTTCAATTTTATTCTCCCAAAACTAATTCAATTAAACCAAGCATTGTAGGAGAGAGAAAATAATAGCTTTTCATTTTATTTAAAGGTACATTTTACAAAAACATATTATTCTAAAAATAAAATTAAAACATCAAAATTCATATTTTTTAATTCTCTACATATAGAGATCCATACTGATGTAGTTTTGAGGCACTAAATTTTTGACCCATCACAAAATATTGAGTAACCTTTCCACAAGAATTTAAGTAACCCCTACAAGGCTGCAAAAAACACTTGGTAATCATTATACTCCTTACTAAACAATGAACAACTCCTTCATGCAGCCTACGTTGTTCAAATTTCAGTTGGGTAACTTATACATTTATGATAAGTAACCCTTGTATCTGAAATATGAATTCATCTTCATTCAAATGTGTAACCTCATATATATACTTATATCAATTATCTTAATTATTCGAATGAGTATTGCTACACTTGATTAGCCCCAGTACTTGCACACATCATTATTGAAATAAGTAACCTTTGTATTTATAATAAACGTGTAACCCTTATTATTTAGATGAACAACCTTTGTATTTTTAATTAATAATCCTTATTGTCAAAATAAGTAACCATTTATTTTTCAGATGATTAACCCCGACCTGTATTTATAATAAGTAACTTTCATTATTCAAATGAGTAACCCATGTTTTAAAAAAAAAACATTAACCCTCGTTATTAAGATAAGTAACCCTCATTATTCAATTTAGCAACTCTTATTTCACCAAAAAAAATATAAATTAGCAACTCTTATACGTAGATAATCCTTATTATTTAGATGAGTATGTAACTCCTATATTCATAATAAATAACCTTTATTATCAAAATACGTAATGTTGTATTTATAATAAGTAACATTTATAAGTAACCCTTGTATCTATAATAAGTAATCCTCATTGTTCAAATGAGTAATCCTTGCATTTATAACAAGTAACCTACACTATTAAGATGAGTAAACCTTATATTTATAAAATAAGTAGCCCCATGTGTTCTTAATAAGTAACTTTCATCATTCAAATAAGTAACCCTTGTTATTCAGATGAGTAATTCTTGTATTTATAATAAGTGTCTTTCATTATTCAAATTACTTTATTTGTATATAAATGTAACCACGTTTTATTATTATACATTAACTAAATCTTTAACTAGAATAAATATATTTAGGACAAATAAGGCCATTAGCCCATTACTATGAAAAAGTTGGATAAAAACAAAGGAAAAGCACATTAGCTTAATAAGTTGTAAGGAAAATCAATTTTTCCCAATGAATCCTTGCAACAGCAACTCAATAGCGAAGTATGACCAAATTGAATATGCTGAATTGAAAAAAATTCACTGACATCTTACAAGACTTTCTTATTCAATTGAATAAATCACTGGTAACTTACAAAATCAATTACAAACGTGCGAAAAGTCATGGCTACTATATAATTATATCATTAATGGATCATCAATCATCAAACTATTGAAATCATCCATGATGATTCATATTACAACAGATGCTATTTAAATCAATGGCAATAGTGCAAAACAGAGTTTGAATTTCAAGGGGAGAGGATGACAGAGATTCCATTTGATTTTTTTAACCTCTATTTATAATTATGTAATATAAATTATAAGGTGGCCACACGGTCAACTGACGGTGTGGCTAGCCACATATAAGAATTTGCCATTTTCTTATTTTTTGCAAAGAAAAAATGATAGCTGAATAGGAAAATTGAGGTAATTATGATTAGGTATTTATATACTCCAATCTTGTTAACCCCGTACTAAGAGCATGTAATCATTTTTTGTGGTCCCCATTGAAAATGATGTCATCAAATTCTTCTTAAGACCCATTAAGACTCAATTAAATTTATCACTTTAGCCGTAAGAGTCAAATATATGACATATTTAGTATATATAACATTAATGAACAAAGCTAAATAAAACTTAGGTGGGTTCCAATCTCAAGTCTTAAGTTGAGTCTTGAAATTTCAAGACTCAACTTGAGACTTGATTGAAATTTTTAAAGAATAATGGGACAAGTCTTAAGCACAAGTTTTAAAACCCAATTTGATGATGTCACCCCAAGTCTTTAAGACTTGGGGCTAAACATGCTCTAACTATACTTTCTCTAATACAAAAATTAATAAAAAGGCAACACTTTTACTTTTGGCATTATTTACAATCACTCGCATAATTAGCTTGTATGTTTTAATTTATATACATGAAAATTATATATGTAGATTCTTTTGGATTTGTAGGTACTTCCTCCATTTTCTATTTTTCTTTACATATGTTATTTTATGATGTTTTATACTCCCTCCGTCTTTTTTTACTTGCTACATTTGCCTTAAACGGAAATCCCAAATTACTTGCTACATTACTATATATGGCAAGTGGGTCCCACAATGATTTTACTAAATTACAAGTGGGTCCCACAACGATTTTACTAAATTACCCTCACATAAGTGAATTAGGGTTATTTAACCCTAAAATTACCCTAATTCACTAACCTAACCTCTCCCTCCGTTTTTTTATTTCCTCTCCACTTCTCTCTCTACTGCCGTCACTTTGTACCTTCTGATATTCCTCTCTTTTTCGCCTCTTTCATCTTCAACCTGCTTCTTTCTTAGATCTTGCTCAAGTTTTAAGTTATTTGCTTCTAAAAATTGCATTTTAATAATCACTTCATTTTTGTCTACATTTTGGTGTTAATTTTGTGCATTGTTGTTGCTGTTTTTAAAAAACCCCATTTTCATTTGTTCTGCAACTGTTCATCTCGTAACTTCCTCTGTTCTTTAAACGTGTTTGTGTGTTTCATTTTTGTTGATGGATCCATCTCCAGAAGAGTCATTTAGCCATTGGTTTGCTGGTTACTCTTCTTATGTTGAAACTGAGGTGCCGGAAAGTGAGTTGGAAGCTTTGTGGGAGACGTTGAGAAGGTATCACCAACCATCTCAACCCCATTCCCCTGATTTTCAGCCGAAAAACCCATCACAAAAAACAAACGACAACAAACAGCCCCCCCCCTTCTTCTTCCTCGCCGTCTTCCACAACCCCAAACACACCTAAACCCCATGTTTTTTGTCATGAAACCCCCGATCTGGTGGTGGAGGACACTCCTGACCGTCCCGGATACACTCCTCCTGATTTTTCAATCAATGGAATATGTAACACAAGGAGAAGCCGTCTTGATTTTGGGAGACCTTCATCCCCAAAATTACTCGACTACGACTCCGATGAAACGCAAGAGCCTGATAATTGGGCTCAATTTAAAATGGAGAATCCTCAGTTCTTCCACAACCGAGCTGATCCTAATTCTCCGTTTTATGTTCCTTGACTGGATTTTGATACTGTGATTTGACTGATCCTGATTTCGTGATTATTTATATTTTGCTATGCATCTGATTCTGATTATTTTGCTACTACTTTGGTTTTGTGTTTGTAATTCTGATTATGCTCTGACTCATAAGTTTGATTTTGCTATGGCTTGCGTTTTGTGATTATTCTGAATATTTTGAACACATAGCTTTGATTACTGAAATTTCATATCACTTGCGTTTTTTTATTATTCTGAATATTTTGATTATTTTGGTATGAATATTGATTTTTATATCATTTTGGATTTGTGATTATTCGTCTTGTCCATGAATGGCTGGCTTAAATTCTTCGCCGGGTCCCTCAAGACGGGGCGTAGACGAAGCTTGCCTTTCTTTCTTACAAGTGTAAACACCATAAGGGAGAAATGCTTCTGAATATTTTGAAGACATAGCTGTGATTACTGAAATTTCATATCACTACCGTTTTTTGATTATTCTGAATATTTTGAATATTTTGGTATGAATATTGATTTTGCTACCACTTTGTATTTGTGATTATTCTGAATATTTTTCCCACATCGCGTTCATTGTTGTTCNTGCGTTCATTGTTGTTCTTGCTATCAGGTTGTGTTCTGTGATTATTGTGAATGTTTTGATTATATTGCTGTGTTTTGTGATTATGCTGTGATTACTGACTTTCATTTTGCAATGATGTTGTGTTCAAATGCTTATTGTGTGAGCCTGATCAGCTTGTGTTCTACTGTGATTATTGATTTTGATTTTGCTACCATTCTGTACTTTATTACTTAGCCTCGAATGACTCCTCGGTACTTTATTACTTGCTACATTGTTGAAATGAATTTTTCCCAACCTTGGTTTATGTTCTTTGGAAGTTTGGTATCAATCACATTGTCCCGATTGCGAAAACATGTTGCTGTGAATTAAATTAAAGGGTTGGAGTCTATATGCAACAAGTTGACCGTGTTGCCTTAATGTTCAATTGAACAGCCACCCCAACTGTTTTCAGTTGGTTTTGGAGGCGTTCAATTGAATAATGTAAGGATTAATCGATTTTGTGATGTCCTGGCCCTTGACATGTGGTGAACTGTTCTGATGAACTTGTTGTGGTGATTGACTCCAACCTTGGTCATCATGGAGCACATATTCATATGCCACACCAACTGTTCATCAGTTGTATGTTGAGGCAATGTGTAATTTCCCTGAATGACCATAACAACTCAATGATGATAAGTTACTGAGAGTTGAATTCACATTACCTCAAAATACTTTTTCATAATCATTTACTTAATTTTCAACTTTGTCCATCCTATACTTCATCACCCATACATAAAAAAGGGTGATTTCTGTTCTATCAAGTGCTTGTATCCTACATTATACTTACATTGTCCCATATTCCTTTACAAAATAAGCACTTGCCAAAAGTAAATGCATAGAAAACTCTAACCTATTCATGTACAAAATGGTTGAGTTACTTACATTTTAAATATCTTCTTCTGCTATTTCATCTTCAGCCTCTTCATAATCATCAACATCAGCGTCTGAGTCTGTTTGTGGGTCTTCTTCATCGTTGACATACCCATCAACATTACCATGCTCCAACCACCATAGGCATTCATCAACTAGGGCCTTCTCTGTTTCTAACTGAACTGGAAGCAAGCCTTGTTTGTCTAATGCAACTTTGTTCATATGAGTCAGCTTGTAGTTGTTTTGACCCTTGCACTTCAAAATTTCAATCATGCAACTTTGCAATGTTAAAAATATGTAATTCAGCTTAATTGGATCATAGTTGTAGTACGCATCTTCAACTGCTTTAATCAGCTTCTTCTCATCTTTGTATGACATTTGTTCTTTTATAGCTTCAATTGCCCTAAAAAAACCAAGGTCAAGTATGTTCAAGTCTGGACTTTGAGCAGGTTGGTTAATCAATCTAATATCAAACCCATCTTTCTTTGCCTCTTCCAAAAAGTCACTGTCATCAGCTGCAATATGTGGCCTTGCATTATCTTGTTGAATCCATATTGTTCTTGTAGCATGTGTTGGCCATTTTGCTCTTAATGTTGGAAGCAAGTCTTCTATCATTTTCTTCTTCAAAACCTGTTGAGTTATGCTTAATGTGGCCTTAGTCTCAATTGTGCCTTTGTCTCTATTTTTGCTCTTCTTCTTTGCTGCCACTTCATCTACAAAAGGCCAAATGCCAATCTTCCCATCCCAAATAACTTCTTGTGTTCCTGGAATAATGTGTGGCCTTGCCACTGCAGCATAAAACATAATCTTTTTAATGAACCTTTTGCTTTTGCATTTTCTATGTGGTCCTAGCTCCTGTGGGGCTAAGTAATACCTTTGACTGATCTTTGAGAAGCAAAACCACTTCTCATCTGTGTGCACAAGATTGTACATTCTGCTGAATTTTGGTATTGTTCTGATTGAGTGGGGGATAAATGCTTTTATCACCCACTGGACCCTTGCAACTACATGTTTCTCTGTCAAATAAGGCTTCACTGTGTTTGTGTGCTTTTTAATTGTTCCCCTTTTCACCATCCTGTGAAAAGTGGATTTGTGAATTCCTAAAGCTTTTGCTGCACTCCTTATTGTTGTTCTCATACATAGAGGAGTTCTCATCAACTCCTCTATGTCAATCTGAACTCTCTTTCTACCAACATTTCCAGTTTTCATGTTGTTGACATCTATGTTAACCTTCTTCTTCATCTGATCTTGCACTATATGCCACAACCTTGAGATGCTCCACCTTGAGACATGGTAACTAGCTGCCAACTCTTTTATTGTTCCCTTTGGCAGTGACTTATCTTGGTATAGTTGTTGAAGCTTGTTTGCTACTTGGGATCTCTGTTTGTTTGACAATTCATTGTGCTTTCTTTTCAGTGATTCACAGCAAAGGAGTTGAACTGGTTGTTGTGGTTCACTGTCTGAATCAGAATCAGTGAACTCGTACCCTTCACGTTCAATATCAGAGTTGTACGCCAACAACTCTACCACATGCTCTCCATCAGAATCTGATTCTGAACCTCTTCCCTCTGCACCTACATTATGTTGGTCTGCTGATGGTTGAGTTCCACACACCGTTTGTGCAACCAGCGATGTTGGTGAAGTATTGCCAACTAGGATGTCAAAATACAGCAACAAATCTCCATTTAACTGTTTTGAAAGAATTGTTGCTCTACTTTCATCATCCATAATTGAAGGTTTTCAATTGCCAACAGCAATGTGTTGCCACGGTGTGAAGGAATTTCCAAATGAAGCAACAAAAAAGATGAATTACCGTTAAACAATCAGGTAAAACCTTACTCAATGATGAAATTAGCTGAGAGTAATTCTATCCCTACTCCCCACCCCCCGCCCCCAAAATGAATTTTTTTTCCTTAATGTTTTTCTTTTCCTTGATTTTTTTTTGACAAATATGAAACTATGAGGTTTGAGAGAATTTTGGATTTTGGTAAATAAATGAGCATTTAATGCTCAATAAGTGTATTTATACCTCAAGTCAAATGTATGTTGTTCATTTTTTCAAATTTTGGTGTTAATTTGATTTTTGGGAAATTTTTGGCTCCCCACCAAAAATTTGGTGGGAACACAAATTTTCACATGTGGGGTTTGCATTTTTGGAGCCAAAATTAACTAAACCCTCTTTCCTAATTACTTCTCTCTCTTTCCTTCTATATGTGTTAAAAATATGGGGCCCACTATGATTATGACTGTTCTTGGGCTTTGTTCCACCAAGCAATGTAGCAAGTAATAAAGTACTGAGGGAGTAATATTTTTTTTATTAAGATGGACCCCACACATCACCCACTTGATTGGTTGCAAGTTGTTTCTCTTTCATCAATTATTAGCCCAATTCGCCCCACTGCTATTATTATATCATATACCATAATAAAGAGGTGAAAATTGGAAACAAAGGGAGTACATCATAAAAATATATTTTTCATTAATATTTTACAAAAACGTAACTTAACTATTTTGTGCATTGACAAACATATTTTTATTTCAATTTTTTTTTATTTTGTTATTTTTTTTTAGAGTAGAGGAAGTATATGTTTGGTGCTAGAATTATTGAAGATCGAATGAAAATATAGGTAGCTAATGAGGGAGTTTAGTTTGACTTTGTTGCATTATCGTGATCAGACAATTCGTGGGTCATGAATTCTTTGATAAAATGAAAGAGTATCTATATTATAACGCGTGATGTATATAAATTTCTAGTAAATCATTATCTGACGGTCCAATAAATTATAATAATTGGTTTAACTGTCAATAATATACATGTAACCTCGCTGAAATATTATTCTGTCGCTTTTTAATTTTTCGTGTAATGCCATGCATGGTTGTGTGTATTGGTTTACATTTTACAACTTGATGAATGATGGATGCATGCATCATTGATGACAATTTTAAGTAGATGTATTATTCATTGCACTGTTTGCTCGATTTTAATGGGTTGTTGAACTACAGATTAGTCAATACCGAAAAAAAAAACAAGCAAAAACTAAGGAAAATATACGTATCTAATTAGCTAATTTCATTTATTTTTTGTTTGATATTTACAGCTAATTTCTATTCTAACGGTCAAAGTGTCTCACAAAAGAATTGCTCTATTAACTAATAGCTTCTAAATTAACAAAGGAATACCAAAATTGGTAATTAAGTAACTAATTAAGGTTATTTCAAAAGATAAAAAGAGACACAAGATAGTTTAGTTTTAATAAAGGTTTTTGTAGTTTGTTGAACCCCATGTGATTTACCCTAGTGAGTTGTCCCATATCGGAGAAAGAAGAGATGTTGAACTAGTTTATAGGCCTAGGAGTTACTCCTCATATTACCAATTGGTTTTAGGATGGAACCTCATTCGGCTAGTGGACTAGTTTGACTCTCCTGCTTGACCAATATTAGGAGTCTAGGATAGAGCAGTTGGTTCGTACCTCCCAATTCTAGAAACATATATATGCTATGTCCAAACACAAATCACACAATTGTGCCATATTATACTCAAAGTATCCAAATCATTGACCTAATCTTTACGTGAACAATGGTAAGGTCATGTCTGATTATGCATGCCTTTAGCTAATTAATCATTCATCAGCTGGCAGTTCCTTCAAGATTAAAGTGCCAACAAAAATACACAGTATCTTAATTAGGATAGAGAGAGCATTTAAATATAATCTGGATTTACTGTGTGCTGCTAAAACAAATCATTTAATCATGGACCAAATCGAATTAAAAGATCTTAATTAAAGGTAAGAATTGATGTAAATTGAAAAAAATTAACTACTTCGTACAAAGAATTGAACTAAACTATAGTAAAATAAGACAAAAGTAACTCATATTTTGCGATTTTTTTGTTCATACTCCGAATAAGGTATTACTTCCATTCGCTAAATTAGCGGTACAATCCATCATCTCCAAATAGCTTTCAATCAATTCACTAAATTAGCATCACCACCTAAATTAAACTACGTTGTCAATCAACATTTTTATTAGAAATTTCATTAGCCATTGCAATAAACTTATCATCATTAAGTGACCCTATTTAAGGCTCGCTTTCTCCAAAATACTAATTAATTTAATTCCATTAAAAAGTTAAAATTTTCAATTCAAATTAGTTGAAATAAGCTCTAATAAGTTAAAATAACTTATAACTAGATTTAATTTAGTCTAGTAATTTCAATTGCTCCTTAAGATTAAGTCCAAACAATTTCAATCAAATTTCACATATCTAATATAGTACTCTACATTTTTAAATGTTTGATATATTTAGAATCTTGACAGATGAAATACTTTTTAAATTATGTCTGATATAAAAAATATAATATAGTCATATAAAATTTTGTTTGATTCGACTCAACGATTATATTACTAATATCCAAATATTATAATTTTTACACATACATAATAAAAGATAATTAAGTTTAAACAAATACATTAGTATATATACAAATAAAAAAGTATAAAAAATATGCATATAAAAGTAATAATATGTTAAAGACAAATTAAATTCGGCTAAGTTGTACAGAACGTAGGCTATTATCATCGGTGACGGTATGAATAAATAAAATAAATCCCACGTTTTTTCAGCTATATTAAGATGATGGTCCACCACATATATGAAAGCTTGGAAAAAGTGGGACCCTCAACTCAAGTCCATTTCCCATCTTCAAAAAAAGACTCAACTAACCTTGAATAGAGCACTTCATTTCATTCCCATCTTTATTAAATTTGTTCTTTCTCTCTTTTTTCTTTCAAAAAGCTCCTAAATGATTAGATTAAACTATGCTAAACTCCATCTTTTTCCCTTCTCTTTCAGTCTACTACCTCTTACTCTACCATTGAAATAACACACTCTTTTTTTTTATAATTTTCTATATTTGGGGTGTTATTATTATTATTATTATTGGGCTTTATTTGTGGGCTGGATCAAATGGGTGCTGGACAATCTGGGCTGAGGTCTGGGCTAGGAGAGTTACCAGAGAGCTGTGTGGCGGAGATATTGGGCCGATTGAGCCCATTAGAGATATGTAAGTTGGCGGAAGTGAATAGGGCTTTTTATGGTGCTTCATTGTCTGATTTTGTGTGGGAAACTAAATTACCTTCCAATTATGAGTTTCTTGTTCGAAAGTTGTTTCGTCTAAATCTTAATGATAATAATAATAATTATCTTTCTAAGAGAGATATTTTTGCTAAGCTCTGTGCTCCTATCAGATTTGATGCTGCTACTAAGGTAATTAGTCAGTTTTTGTTTTAATTATATGATTTAGTAATATGAAAAGGAGGTAGTATATTGACATATAGTAAAAATTAGTATATGATATTTGTTTTATATGCTTTAAAAATAAGATGTTATGGATTTATCGAAAGATATTTGTTTGAGTACCATCTCTTAAGACTTTAGTAAACTGTGTTAAGTTGTTTCAGAAGTGTTAGCATTTATTTGTATATGATCATGTTGTGTAGGAGATATGGGTGGACAGGAGAAGTGGGAAGATGTGCATGGCAATTTCATGGAGAGGAATGGAGATAACTGGAATAGATGATCGTAGACATTGGAACCAAATTTCTACTGCTGAATCAAGGTGAGATATTGATTAGTTTTTAAGATAAACATTTTTAGTTCATACAAATTATCTATATATGTATATATCATATATGATCGTATGTTCGATCCACACTATATTGTTGAGTATCCAAATCTTAGATATGAAAGTGTAGATCATATTTGTATATATGTTGGAGTTTTCCCATGAGATTTGATCTGAGATCGATTCTCATGGTTGAATTGTCTAAACAGTAAACACCCAAAAGCAATATCTTTCTATTTTTGTGTTACAAGATTTTTGAGTGAATGATACATATTGGATATACAAGTTAGTGCTCCTCACGTTCTTTTTACTTGCTATATATTCTCTTTTTACATTTTCCAATAACCAACTTTAAAAATAAATATGTTGTGTTATGTATAATAAAAATATTATAAAATTATATATTTGGAAATTAAAGTATAGATCGAAACGAATCAAACACGATCTCATATGACTATGGTATTCGTTACGTATAAAACACTAAATTGAGTCAAAATTACACAGTAAATAATGCTGAAATGTAGCAAGTAATTTACAACGGAGGGAATAATTCTAATTCTAAGATGAAGATTATTTTTTATGAGCGTATTAAACCAGAAAGAATTTTAAAAAGTCTTAGCAAAATTCAGAGGCTACAAACCCATAAAATTGGATGGAGTATGAAAGTATGATATATGCGTGCACAATAAGTTTAGGTGTCGCATTCAATTGTATCGCGCTTTTTGGTTGGCATTTAAAGTGTAATAAAAGATATATCGTCATTCCATAGACTTTGCTTATGAAAGGGAAACATGAGAAACAATTGACAGTGCTACGACCCTTGAAAGGGCCAACAAACACATGGCAAAATTTATTTTCATCAACAAAACCTTATGTTTATTTAGATGCTTAATAATAAGTTAATCGACTATAGTAAAAAATTAGGTGAATCCGAATTCACCATAACATCGTTTAGACAAATGACTTGCATATCTAAGAGAGGATGCTTGCTCTTCAATGCAAATTTTAACATTGACTTCGTTGTGGCTTTGTTATCAATATATAATCATCTTAGAATCTTCAGAAAAATCAATAAATTTTGGCGTATAAAGAGCTACGAAAGGCGATAATGTATTAACCATACGAGGAGCTTAGCTGGATCCGTAAAGTAGACAATCATTACTTGATGATAATATGATATGTCATATGACATATTTGTTGCTTACAATATTAGATCTGAAGCTCTAGTTTTCTTTCTTGCTTTTCACGTGTATGCGAAAGTCAATGTCAACGAAACGAGAGCTAATCAATATATCACTATTATATGCAATTTTTTGTATATTACAGTGACATTTTGGATAACATGTTAGAAGTTCAGAGGTAATGTTGTCTTTATTTAGGGATAGTGTGGTAATAAAATTTTCTGATTATTTACCAAAATACTATGTCATTTTCTTTTTATACATATCAGTATATCACAATTATTTACAAGATATTATCCTCAAAACGAGTAAGATTATCGGTATACATGTAGTTTGTGATACTGCATATTATATTCTACCCAACCACGTACTAATCTACGGTTATCTGCATATTATGATACCAGATCTACTATAATGGACTTTTGTAGTCTATTTAGTTTTAAACATATTTAGACAAGCATATAGTATGCTTCTAATTATTGCCCATATCTTTTGATTTGTATTATTCTAATCAATGTGTTTAATGACTTTAATATATAATTAACTATTCCAAGCTGTTCTTTGAATGTTATTGGATGTGGTATGTAATGAAGCTCTGACTAAACTGCATGCATACGTATGGTTGTCTGTTTTTCGTTACGCAATTAGTTACGTATCTTGCACATCTTAGCTAGACTTACATTGGCTTGTAAACTTAACTATGGCATAAACAGTGATTTATTGTATAAAAATCCACAAATAATTTTAACCCTATGACATCGTTTGGTTCGATGGAAAGCATTTTGAACTCTATTAATCTCCAGATGGAGAAATTGTTTCAATAAAATTCGCATTTGATTCAGACTGACTAGTTTAGACTAGAAAATTTTAGATCATACCCCTTGCCTGGCCGGCCTTTTCCGGCAACTTAAGCTAGGTTGGGGTAATATTGATCTTAATTTATTTTCGATCAAAATCACCTCCTCTAGTCTCTTTCAATGCAACCTACCAAAAATAGAATTTAAATGTACTAATGATTGAGAATTTTTCCTGATGTTGGTGTAGATTCAATGCGGTTGCGTACCTAAAGCAAGTATGGTGGTTGGAGGTAGGAGGAGAGTTGGAATTCAACTTCCCTGCAGGAAGTTACAGCCTGTTTTTCAGGCTTCAGATAGGCAAGTCCTCCAAATCAAGATTTGGTCGACGAGTTTGTGACACAGATGGAGTGCATGGTTGGGACAAAAAACCAGTAAGGTTTCAAGTGTCAGCCTCGGATGATCAGTATGCTGTTTCTCAGTGTTACCTAAAGCAAGCTGGAAACTGGGTTTGTTACCATGCTGGAAATTTCACAGTTGAGAATCACCATGCGCCGGTCAAGGTCAAGTTCTCCTTAACTCAAATCGATTGTACACACCCTAAAGGTGGCCTTTGCTTGGACTCTGTAATTATCTGTCCCTGTGAATTATCAGACTGTTTGAAGTAGTCCCACTTTTTGTAGTATACTCTAGCTATAGTTTAAAGAGGTTTATTTTGTAGATAGTATCATATTATATATAAAATATGAACACAAGATCGAGGGTGATGCATATAGGCTATTGATATTGATTGTGTATAATGAAATATGTAAGATTAAAGTTATCTTTCGGTATCCATATTGCTGCTTAATTAGGGATGAGAGTGGTCAATTGTAATGTAGGTGCTTTATACTATACCATATTGAAAATTTATGTCAACATATTTGAGTAATTTTTTTGGGTTCTGATTTACATTCCCCTGCTTCTACCGTTGCTGTGAATGGTTAATCCTCAAACAACTTAGTCTAATTAAACACTAGTACGTGTATTGAATGCGAGTCAATTATACGTGTCAAGACATGTCAAAGTTCCGAATTTCTGACATGGAGTGCTGTCCTTTTAGATAAGAGGGTACGGACACAACTTTCACAAAACACATTGCAATCTGCCAAAACTTCTGCCAGAATGGGTCATGGGATGTGTTTGTATATAATCAGTTTGATGGTGTTCTTGACCTCGTTGAAGTTTCAAGTGTGACAACAGCCAGCAAATCGGTTTTTTAGCACCAGAAATTTCGCTTCATAATGTTTTAAAATTTTGACCCTATCATGGCTCACAAACTGCCAGCAAGTTCAACTGTGATGCAGTGGCAAAATTGCTCTTTCACTGTGTGGCTCTTATGATCTTATCATTCCAGTGTGTCTATATTGTACTCGAACTCAAGTACCCATTGATTACTAGCCGTAGGAAAAATAGGAATATTACCATGAAATGGTGCATGCAGTTTATTCTATGTTTTTTTTTTTTTCATATCTCATCTATCTCATATTTTCGAGTTAAAGTGACAGATACAGTTAAAGTTCGGTTTTTGTTGTTTCTGTGTATAGTTTTTATTTGTTATGATGCTGTAGACTAATTATCAGCTGCGGATCAGGGAGTAAAAATGAAAC
>PYUH01000049.1:4275646-4311848 GCA_016808085.1 Suaeda aralocaspica
ATTTGAGTAATTTTTTTGGGTTCTGATTTACATTCCCCTGCTTCTACCGTTGCTGTGAATGGTTAATCCTCAAACAACTTAGTCTAATTAAACACTAGTACGTGTATTGAATGCGAGTCAATTATACGTGTCAAGACATGTCAAAGTTCCGAATTTCTGACATGGAGTGCTGTCCTTTTAGATAAGAGGGTACGGACACAACTTTCACAAAACACATTGCAATCTGCCAAAACTTCTGCCAGAATGGGTCATGGGATGTGTTTGTATATAATCAGTTTGATGGTGTTCTTGACCTCGTTGAAGTTTCAAGTGTGACAACAGCCAGCAAATCGGTTTTTTAGCACCAGAAATTTCGCTTCATAATGTTTTAAAATTTTGACCCTATCATGGCTCACAAACTGCCAGCAAGTTCAACTGTGATGCAGTGGCAAAATTGCTCTTTCACTGTGTGGCTCTTATGATCTTATCATTCCAGTGTGTCTATATTGTACTCGAACTCAAGTACCCATTGATTACTAGCCGTAGGAAAAATAGGAATATTACCATGAAATGGTGCATGCAGTTTATTCTATGTTTTTTTTTTTTTCATATCTCATCTATCTCATATTTTCGAGTTAAAGTGACAGATACAGTTAAAGTTCGGTTTTTGTTGTTTCTGTGTATAGTTTTTATTTGTTATGATGCTGTAGACTAATTATCAGCTGCGGATCAGGGAGTAAAAATGAAACGGTTTTCGATTTTGGGGGCCTCATCATCTAAAAGTAAAAGTGAATGGCTATGAAAATTTCAGCTGATTTTATTTCATCTGAAAGTACAACTAGCATTACAAAAGAAATCATAAAAGCGAAACAAAGTCAATAAAAACAGATTTCTTTCAAATGAAAGTAGTACTCCTTACATAACTAGCCTTGTACTGCTGCTGCATTTTGATCAACTAGAATGATCTGCAGATTGGTAATGAGACCAATATTCCTTTACAAGGTGAGCGAAGAGCGAATCATCCTTTTTCAGCAAGTTTGTAGGATCATCATATTCCACTAGTTTTCCTGCAGTACATTACAATCTTTCAGAACACAATTTTCTTGCTTCAAATTCATTAAAAATCGAGCCAAAACAATGTAAAGTATGGGAAAAGTAGATGAAAAACTCACCATCACTAAGGGCTAGGACTTTTGTGCAATCCATTACAGTTGGTATCCTATGAGCTATGGTGATCACAGTGCAGTCTGCAAATTCTGTTCGTATTGTTTTCTGTAGAATCATATCAGTTGCATTATCTATTGATGCAGTTGCTTCGTCAAGAACTAACACCCTGCTTCTTCTCAATATAGCACGGCCTAGGCAAAACAGTTGCCGCTGTCCCATGCTCCAATTCGATCCATCTTCCACAACTAATATGCCAAATTGACATATTTTTGATACAATATCAGTAAATAATAAATACATAGATTATCTACGGTTGAAATCAGCTTTAACCAAGAAACTTAATTCTTTTGACAAGAATATAGTGATGTACAAAAAGCTTTGTCAAGAAAACAATGTGAAGTAACATAAGAAGAGATTTACCAAAGGAATCCAGGCCTTTTTCTTTGTTTTGCACAACTTCTTTGAGTTGGCATTTTTCAAGCACCTTCAGAAAAATACAAAAAAAAAGAAGAAGAAATAAGTAAAACATCAGAAGCATCTTATCTGAATTCTGTACGTAACCAAGGAAACGGAAATGAACAATACCTCCCAAATCTGTTCATCAGTGTGTTGACACAATGGATCCATGTTGAACCTTACACTTCCTTTGAAGAGAGTGGGATCTTGAGGGATAATCCCTAGACGTGACCTGAGATCATGAAGTCCTATCGAACATATATCAACATCATCAACTAGTATTTTTCCTTCTGCTGGTTCAACTAGCCGAAATAGAGCCCCTATTAGAGTAGTCTTCCCACTGCCTGTCCTACCAATAATGCCGATTTTATCACCCCCTTCAAATGTACAACTGATTCCTTGTATAACCAATGGTGCATCTTGTCTATATCGTATCTGTTTTGGAAACGAAAAGTTCTTAATTTCTCCATTTTTTTTTTTACAATTTTACTTGTACTACTTAGGACTTTCAACACTATCCACATATTGCATTACATATTATATAGTATGCTGGAGATAGTAATACAGAAGGATAATCACCTGCAGGTTAAGTATCTCTACTTTTCCAGCTGAAGGCCAGCTTTCTGGAGGGAGATTACTGGTGATCACTTCTGGAGCTTCAGAGGGAATATCCATGTACTGATTAAGCCTCTCCATGGCAATGATGAGGTTAGATAGCATGCACTGACTCATAATGGCGAAAACCAAAACTGTATTCAATGCAAGACCCTGTGATAGTGCCATTCCAATAAAACCAGGTCTAAAAGTTCCAGGAGGAAGCAAAACCATGAAAAATGCTGCTGCGACAAGAACAGTGGCCCCAAGGATCTCAATTCTCACAATTAGCCATGCAATGGCTGCACAATTGTGAAAGTATGTACTTGAATTTTTATCAACAACATCAAGATTCTTATTGAAGAAACGCTCTTCTTCTTGACAAGCTCTAATGATCATGGCTCCAGCTACTGATTCGGCCAAATGATTGGCTACTTTTGACTTGGTCGTACCATTGAGTCTCATCAGCTCCTTTGCAGTTGCAAAATAGTATCTCTGTCAGAATTTTTTTTATCAGTACTTTTCAGATGTTTAATTTCTAACAGTATTTGTGCTGATATATAAAATATTACCTGAAGTAGTACTGCAAAGTAAATCACTGGTAAGGTGACCAATAAGACCTGCCAGACAATGACAATCAACACTCCTAGACTTACAAGTGCAGTTGCAGTAGCTCCAAAGGTACCTTGAATGGCGAAGGGGATATCAATGTCGATAATGCTCAAATCAGAAGACATCTGCAGAGTTTATCGAAACTGATCAACAATAAGTATTTGTGAATTAAGCTTATGAAAATGTTTTATAAATATACTTGGTTACTTTACCCGACTGAGTATCCTTCCAAGAGGAGTGGAGTCATAAAATGACATTGGAGCGCGAAATAATGAGTACAATAGCTTAGAGAACAAAGATTTTGATGATTCCATCCCTAGTTTAACTATTACAAGAGATCTTAAGAGTATACAGATTGTGGACCCGAATCCAAGCATGAGGTAAACCAAAATGAGATTTAATTTGCTTGCTTGAGGATTATCAATGCGCGAGGCTATCCAAGTGCTTTGTAATGTCTGACCTATATAAAACCCAATAAAAGCAAGAGCAAATATAGCAAAGTACAAGTAACCCAATTTGTTCTGTCTCAGGTATATTAAATATGGCTTAAAACCAACATCTCCAACTTCTCTTTCTTCTTGCTTAATCAACTGATCCCCTTTCATTTCTGCTTCATCTTGCATATTGACCTCAGCTTTTGCTAATTGAATCTCTTCAGTACAATAACTTTTCCTTATAGAGGTTTCAGCGGCAGACATATTTTCAGTACTACTACCGGAAGTTTCTTTATGAGCATTGACGAGCTCTAAAAACTCTTTACTTGAAGATAATAACTCATGATAAGAGCCTGAATGAAGGACTTCTCCATTAGACATCAGCTGCAGGAAGTTATGCATCTCTATAAGCGACAACTTACCTATGTACTGTAAAAAAAATATTGTAGCAAATAAGAGATTGTGAAGTGTGAACTCACCAAACAACTATGAAATGCAGGAAGAAAATCAACTTGGTGAGTTACAATCAATGCTGTCTTTTCAGAAAGAGCTTCCATAACATATTCCTGCATATCACAGTCCGTGTAATGTAAGAAGGTACTTAGGGTAGCATCAAATAGTTTTGACAGATATTTTAAAATGAATTCCATGTTTAATTAAGGTGCAAGAGTTACACTGAAGAGGCTTGTTGCTGTGTGTGCATCAACAGCACTAAATGGATCATCCAAAAGATAAACATCAGCATCTTGGTATAATGCACGAGCAAGCTGAATCCGTTGTTTCTGTCCACCACTTAGGTTGACTCCTCTTTCCCCTATTTCAGTCATATCACCATATGGAAGAAGTTCAAGGTCCTTTTCTAATGAACACCTACGAAGAGTGTCTCCGTATCTCAGGTCATCCATGGCCAATCCAAATAGAATGTTTTCACGTATTGTTCCTGTCTGAATCCAAGCTGTCTGTGAAACATACGCAATTCTTCCATAAACTTCCACCTATAAGAAAAAAAAGATTTTAAAATTACTTACATGATGATGGAACAAAAATAATAACAATTATGATGCAATTTCCGGAGCTTACAGTTCCATCTACATGTGGTACTTCTCCCAGGATTGCTGCTAGTAGTGTGGATTTTCCGGAGCCAACTTCTCCACATATAGCTATCTTTTCACCTGGATGAACACTTAGGCTTATGTTTCTGAGTGCCGGCTTTGATGAATTTGTCGTATCCCATGAAAGATTTGGAGCCTCGATCAATATTGCAAGGTCATTCATATGGCATTTCATTTTCCTGACATTCTGGGTCTGAAGCTCTGAAGCTGCAAGAAACTTTACAATTCTGGCAAACGCAACTTTTGCTTGAATCACAACACCTATGGCATCAGGAATTGTTCTCAAGGGATCTTGCAACATACGAAGAGTTGCAAAAAACGTGAAGACGTTATTAGCGTGTAAAGGAATTCGTAGCAAGTAACAGGCACCAAGTGTAGCAGCTGAGATCAGAATAGGAGACATCCAAATCAAGCATGCATTGTATGTCTTTTGCAGTTGAACTGCAAGCAACCATTTAGATTCAACTTTCCTCAGACTATTGATTGTATCCATGAAATGGATTTCCCATGCATACAACTTTAGAACCTTCATGTTCAAAAGAGCCTCAGAGCAAGCCTTCAACCTCGAGTCTTGAGCAACCATCAATTTGCTCAGGAACTTATGTTGCAATTTAGGAATCGGAATGTTGCATAGCACTGTTAAAACAATCACTGCTAATGCTGCAACGGTTGCTAGTCTGATAGAAAAGATCAAAATAAGTAATGCCAATAAAAGTTGGATAAATGTAGTCCAAATTTGATGAATCCAGAAAGGTAATTCCGCTATCCTGTAAACATCCACAGTTGCATAATTCATGATCGCGCCACTGGAGTGTACCTGTCTAGCATCATTCGATAACCTTAGTTGCTTCTTATAAATTTTTGATATGAGCAAGGACCGTACTTTAACTCCAATCAACCTAGCCTTAAAGAACCATTGCCTTTGTGATAACGACTCCAAGATTTTTGACACTAAGAGTAATACTGGTAAAACATACTTTTCGTGTCTAAAAGCTTGTTTTTTCCCTTGTGCAATCTGAATGAATAAGTTCAGAAAAAGCGGTCCAACTGCAATTGTAAGTGTCTTAATAAGAGCAAATAAGCCAGACATCAAGATATCACTCTTGTGGCATGCTACAATCGTCCAGAAAAGCGAAGATTCTGATGAGGATTTCTCATCATTCTTTCTCTTGCTCGAATGTTCAAGAAACTGAGAGTAACAATATCTTGATCTTTCAGTGTCCCGCAATGCGGGTATGTCACCTTCTTCCAGAGTCTTTTTACTACCTAATTTCATCAAAGGATTCAGCCACCAAAATGACATTTTGCTGAATAACCCAGCTTTTGAAAATGGGGTAACCTGTGCAGCTGTATGCTCCATATATCTGATAAACATAACAAACATACATAAATCATCTAGTAGAAAGTGTAACATAATTCAGATAACATTATAGTATAACACTATGATCTTACTAGCTTGAAAATTAGTATACATGCATATGTACAACATAATAAAGACCAACTTATAGAAAAGCTACTATGAATTATGATAACACATGTTTTATTAAAGTACTAGCTTATTATAAAGTAGAAGTTTAAATATAAACAAAAAATATGCATACCAATTTAGTTTTGTAGGATTAATCAAACAAGAACACAAGAATACAACTGATACTAGTATACTACAAGATCAATGAAGTGAATTAATATTAGTTTTATATGTCTACATATTTTTTTATATACCATTTTATTTTAATTTATATAATTTTATTATGTCAATTGCAACATTGGTATGTTGCACAGGTTATTTGCCAGAAGAAAAGAGATGTAACGCAAGTGTCAATTGCATAAGGAATTAAGGATAAAGCAAGGAGTTATGTCTTTCAAAAACAAGGAGTCGTCATGTGGACTGTGGAGTAGGCTAACATTAGTAATGTGAATGCAAATTAAATATCTCAAAGGATAAAAGTCAACCATAAATCAGTCCGTCACTCATAAAGTCATAGATTATAAACTCATAACCGTAACTTAATCTTTAAAGATTGCTAAGGTTCAACCAATACGTTACAAGCTTACAACACATGATAAATAGCTTCCATTGAACAAGGTTGCATTTTGCAAATGAGGAGCTCATCTTTTTTAGGCCGTATTTAGGCCCTATTTACATTTGTTTTAAATAACTAAATTGAATTGAATTGAACTAACTGAACTGAACTCATTGGAGCTGAAGTAAACAGGTCTTTAACAACACAAGTGTGTGGACAAAGAAATAGTAAGGTACAAAATGTTACTTGCAAAGATCAATATGTTGATGTTATAATTCTTAAATCATATATATAATGGTTGAAGTCAATCCTCACGAGACAAAGGATTTAATCAAAAATTTGTTTAGATTGTTTAATTAGATGGCTTGAAATGAAGGCCCTTGTTAAATATTTCTATTCATTTATAGTTGGTTTGAATTTTTATCCCGATATCAGGAAATTATAGTACCTTTTAATCTCCGTCCTTGTAGCTCTCTATCACACAAGGTCAAAGCTCAACAAAAACATATAGTCAAACCTACAATGAGACTAGACTTAAATACTTAATCAGACCAAAATTTTGAACCAATCTATCTCAAAGTACACTAACCCATTTAATTTTAAACTTGTGCATTTATTGTCCAAAAATTCTACACCAATACAAACAAGGGTGCTTACGATTTAAGTGAAGGTTGCTCAACTTGACTCATTAACATCGTAAATTGAGGACTAACTCATCAATCTCAATTGAAGGGTGGTGTTACAAAATGGATGCGCCACTTGATTTCATTGACTTGAACATTTTGTAGGTTTTGACCGAGGCTATGAGGTTTGGCCAAAATTTGACAATTTGAGTTTTAACTGAATTTTTAGCGAGTAATTTTTGAAATGACCTAGTTTTTTTTAACACTTTGCTACTTAATTTTAAATATTTAACTAAAATGTTTAATAATTTCAAAATTGTTATAAAATATTATTATTTTATGGATGTCCATTATACCCCTTAGGTATAATCTAGAATGTTCTGGATACTAGGGTTTATTCTACAGGAAACCCTAGTTTAAGCTTGTATATATATTTGGTACTGAATAAGAAAACAAATTAATTCTCCTCCCCACAAACACTCTCTACTAAAACCCTAGTTTATAACACGTTATCAGCACGATTGTTATACTAAATCAATTAAATCAACAACTTCTACCGAGGTATGTTATGCTATTGTTTGTTGAATTTATACTCCATACTCCACACGAAAGTGTGTTGAATATTATTTTTTTTTATTTTCTTTTGCACGATTAGTTTGATGTTTTCTGTTCATTTCTTCAATTAGCTTGCTTATGAATTTGTTTGTTCAATCAGTTTAATGTTTTCTTGAATTGCATGTCATTTGTTTGGTGAAAATCTTTGAATTTGTTAGTTCGATGTATTCTATATTCATCAATTAACAATTAAATTAAAAAAAAAAAAAAAAAATAGAAAAATGCGAAATAAAATTCAACAGAAAAAAAAAAAAAAATAAAAAATACCTTGGTAGAAAACACGACGATAGTCCTTGACGAAACCAGGAAGGCGTTCGTCGTACTTGAATCCGGCTTTCCATATCAATGATCCATATCCGAATACCCATAACACCATTTTTATTTTTATTATTATTTTTTTTTTTTTTTTGGGTAAATTGAAATTTGAAACTGAGCTTTTTTTAAGAGTTTTTGGGAAAGACTATGAGGGAGTATAACTGACTAATTGCAGAAGACTACGATTCTACAAACAAATGGTTAATGGCGTGAGTTAGCCAATGGTAAATGTAAAATTAATGATTGGGTCGGATATTGTTTATTAATGTTTGATATCGAATACAATATATTTTAAAATATTCTATATTTCATCAATTAGCTTGTTTTCGTTCTTTGTTTATTCAATTTGTTATTTTGATGTATTCTGTATTTTGGTATTCTGAATTTCTGAAATTGCATTCGAATTAGGATATTATTCAGGTTTTAATTTCTGATATTATCAAGTTTTAATGATATTAGTCAGGTTATGATTTTGCAATTCAATATTATATATATTGTATTCGATATGGTGCATTCTAATATGATATTAGGCAGGTTTTAATTTCTGATATTTATCAGGTTTTTATGATATTAATCAGGTTTTAATTCTGAATTTTGATTTTATATGATGTATTCTGAATTTTTGATATTGTGTTTAATAAGATGTATTATGATATGATATTAGTTTGGTTTTAATTTCTGATGTTGTTTAATTACTTGATTTTTGAGTATGAAATTTATGAGGTTTTAAATTGGTTTTAATTTTGAAATTTCTGAATTTCGGAAATTGTATTCGATATGAAGTATTATGATATGATATTAGTAAGATTTTAATTTCTGATGTTCTTCAATTACTTGACTTTTCATTATGAGGTTTTAAATTGAAATTTTTTTTTAATAAAATAATGTTATTCAAAATTGCAAATCTAAGCATAGTGGATCATAATCTTTTGACGATAAAATAATGTTATTCAAAATTACAAAGGCTTACCTATAATGCTCATTAGTCATTAGCTTTGCTTGTTGAAGTTATTCATTGTATACATGATAAATATATAAGTGTTATCTGGTAGATAACTAATCGGTAGATCCAAACTAACAACTTCCACCATGTATACGTGTTAACAAAATAGATTCCAAAATAGATTCCAAAATTGTGGTTGTATTTAACAAATACAATACAAATACAATACGTGTTTCATTTGCTCTTCCTATTAGTTAATAAAGAAATAGATTCCAAAATTGTATACGTGTTAACAACTTCTACCGAGTACCTATTAGTTCCTAATTTGTGTACATTTTCGTATATAGTGTATCATGTCAAACTTAGCAAAACTTGAATTTGCGGCTCTTGATATTACTGGAAAGAATTATTTGTCTTGGGTATTGGATGCTGAAATTCATCTAGATGCAAAAGGTCTTGGAAAAACTATCAAAACAGGAAATCAAGAAAACAGTCAAGACAAAGCTAAAGCTATGATATTCCTTCGCCATCACCTTCATGAGGCCCTTAAGACTGAATATTTAACTGTGAAAGACCCAATGGTGCTTTGGAATAATTTAAAGGAAAGGTACGACCACCAGAAAAATGTTATCCTCCCTCAAGCTCGTTATGAATGGCTTAATTTAAGATTACAAGATTTTAAATCAGTAAGTGAGTATAACTCAGCCATGTTTAGAATCACTTCTAAACTGAAATTATGTGGAGAAAAAATAACTGATGAGGATATGTTGGAAAAGACATATACCACTTTTCACAAGGATAATCTCTTATTGAGTAAACAATATCGTGAAAAGGGCTTTAAAAAATATTCTGAATTGATATCTTGTCTTCTAGTGGCTGAACAAAATGATGAGCTTTTATTGAAAATTCATGAATCACGGCCAACTGGCTCTACTGCATTCCCTGAAGTGAATGCTGCATCCCATAATGGGATACAAATTATCAATAGAGGCCCTGCCAGCAGCAGTGGCCGAGGTCGTGGTGGAAGTCATGGCCGCAGAAGAGGTCGTGGATATTATAGAGGTAGAGGTGGTCATTTCAAAAACTCATATTCTCACCGGAAGTGGGATAATGAGGATGGTAGTAAAAAGCATGAGAAGGCTAAAAGTGAGACTATGTGCTACCGTTGTGGAGGAAAGGGCCACTGGTCTCGTATATGTCGTACACCAAAGCATCTTGTTGACCTTTATCAGCAGTCTCTGAAAAAGAAAGGAAAGAAAGTGGAGACTAACTTGGTATACGAAGATGGCGAAGGTGATTTTGATAATGGTGATACAACACACCTGGAGGTTGCAGATTTCTTCACCACCCCTGAAGGGAATAATTAAGTCAATAATAATTATGTCTATTAACAAATAAAGATTTAGTAGTTTACATTCATAATTTAGGTAGAATAATTTATGTTATTTACTTTGGCTTTGTTATTTTATGCATGAACTTGATAGTTTAATAGTTTGTTTTGTGCTTTAAGACTTTGTTACTTTAATCTTATTTTAGTTACTTTGAATATTTGGATATTTTAGGATATGTTATTTACTTTCTATTATTTTATTTGAAGAACATGAATGCTCTCCAAGCTCAATTAACAATAAATGGTGAAGAAATATGTCTAGCTGATAGTGCAACTACTCATACAATACTTAAAAATAAGAGATATTTTTCTCAATTGATGATGAATAATATAAGTGTGAATACTATATCCGGTAGTGCAAACATTATTGAAGGCTCCGGAAGAGCAACTATATTGATGCCTATGGGAACAAAATTCGAAATTGTTGATGCTTTGTACTCCCCTAAGTCTCAAAGAAATTTATTGAGTTTTAAAGATATCCGTCAAAACGGATACCATATTGAGACAATAAGTGAAGGAAATAATGAATTCCTTCAAATTACGAGTATAACCCAAGGCACTAAGCAGGTTTTGGAGAGATTATCTGCACTCTCCACTGGCTTGTACTACACAAAGATTAATGTTATTGAGACATATGCTATTGTAAACCAGAAGTTTACAGATAGCTTTATAGTTTGGCATGACCGGTTAGGCCATCCCGGTTCATCAATGATGCGAAAAATAATTGAAAATTCACATGGACATTCTTTGAAGAGCCAGCAGATTCTTCAAAATGATTATTCTTGTGCTGCTTGCTCCCAAGGTAAGTTGATCATTCGGCCATCACCAGCGAAAATAAATTATGAATCTATTTCTTTCCTTGAACGTATACAAGGAGACATATGTGGACCAATACATCCACCATGTGGACCATTTAGATATTTTATGGTTTTAATCGATGCATCGACTAGATGGTCACATGTGTCCTTACTATCAACCCGCAACCTGGCGTTTGCGAGGTTACTTGCTCAATTGATAAGATTACGAGCACAATTTCCAGATTTTCCTATTAAGAATATACGTCTGGATAATGCTGGTGAATTTACTTCAAAGGCTTTTAATGATTATTGTATGGCTATTGGAATAAATGTTGAACATCCTGTAGCACATGTTCATACACAAAATGGTCTTGCAGAATCACTAATTAAACGTCTTCAGTTGATTGCTAGACCATTACTTATGAAGTCGGATCTACCGATTTCTACTTGGGGACATGCTATTTTACATGCTGCAGCACTAATTCGCATCAGGCCAACCAGTAAACATAAATTCTCCCCATCACAATTGGTTTGTGGTCAGGAACCAGATATTTCCCATCTAAGAATTTTCGGATGTGCTGTGTATGTTCCAATTGCTCCACCACAACGCTCTAAGATGGGTCCTCAAAGGAGGCTGGGCATATATGTCGGGTTTGAATCCCCATCAATAATTAGATACCTAGAGCCATTAACAGGTGATCTATTTACTGCTCGTTTTGCAGATTGTCACTTTAACGAGTTGGTTTTCCCAGCATTAGGGGGAGAGAACAAGCAGCTGGAAAGTGAAATTAGTTGGAATGAATCATCATTAAACCACCTTGATCCTCGCACTAAACAATGTGAATTGGAAGTCCAAAAGATAATTAATTTACAAAGCTTAGCAAATCAATTGCCAGACGCATTTACTGACCTAAATAGAGTAACTAAGTCACATATACCAGCTGTAAATGCTCCTATCAAGATTGATGTCCCTGAAGGACAATCTCATGAGTCTAAGGCACGCCTGAAGCGTGGTAGACCAGTAGGTTCCAAAGATAAGAATCCTCGGAAAAGAAAAGGAGCAATGATAAGTAATGGCCAGATTGAGGAAGCAATAAGTGAAGGATCTCCAGAAGAGACCATAGACATGACAAATGATAGTGTTCTAGAAGAACCTCAGGTACCTGAAAATGAAGAGATCTCAACAGATTATGTCATGTCTAGAATAACTTGGAACCGAAATGAAATCGACGTCGATGATGTGTTTGCATATAATGTAGCACTTGATGTTATGAATGAAAAAGAGGATCATGAGCCTAAGTCCATTGAAGAATGTAGGAAAAGAGATGATTGGCCAAAATGGAAAGAAGCAATTGATGCAGAATTGAAATCACTTGCAAAGAGAGAAGTATTTGGGCCAGTAGTTCGTATACCCGAAGGTGTAAAACCAGTGGGATATAAATGGGTCTTTGTGCGGAAAAGAAATGAAAAGGGTGAAATTGTGAGACACAAAGCACGTTTAGTTGCACAAGGATTCTCACAAAGACCTGGTATTGATTTTGAGGAGACATATTCTCCTGTGGTGGATGCAACTACTTTCAGATTCTTAATTAGTCTGGCAGTAAGACATGGACTTGATTTACGACTAATGGATGTTGTAACAGCTTACTTATACGGCCCACTTGATAGTGATATATACATGAAACTCCCGGAAGGTCTCAAGTTGCCTGAAGCAACTGGTTCGCGTTCTCGAGAACAACATTGTATTAAGTTAAATAGATCCCTTTATGGATTGAAACAATCAGGGCGTATGTGGTACAATCGCCTTAGTGAATATTTGTTGAAAGAAGATTATAGAAATGACCCTATTAGCCCTTGTATTTTCATAAAGAAATTCGGGTCAGGTTTTGTGATTATTGCTGTCTATGTTGATGATTTGAATATCATTGGAACTCCAGAAGAGATTCCAATAACAGTGGAATACTTGAAAAAAGAGTTTGAAATGAAAGATCTTGGTAAGACAAAATTTTGTTTAGGGCTACAAATTGAGCACCTAAAAGAAGGAATCCTTGTGCATCAAACTACATACACAGAGAAGGTGCTCAGAAGATTTTATATGGATAAAGCACATCCGTTAACTAGCCCAATGGTTGTAAGATCACTAGATGTTGATAAAGATCCTTTTCGCCCTCGGGAAAATGATGAAGAGATTCTTGGTCCTGAAGTACCATATCTAAGTGCAATAGGAGCATTGATGTACCTTGCTAGTCACACAAGACCCGACATATCATTCTCTATCAATCTATTAGCAAGGTTTAGCTCATGTCCTACCCGAAGGCATTGGAATGGGGTTAAGCATATATTTCGCTATCTACAAGGTACGAAAGATAAAGGTTTGTTCTTTTCTAACACCTCCAAAGAAGAATTAGTTGGTTTTGCAGATGCAGGGTATTTATCAGATCCTCATGTTGCTCGATCACAAACTGGATATGTATTTACATATGGTGGTACCGCAATCTCTTGGCGTTCCATGAAACAAACCATTGCTGCTACTTCTTCTAATCATGCAGAAATTTTAGCAATTCATGAGGCTAGTCGAGAATGTGTATGGCTAAGGTCTCTAATTCAGCACATACAAGAAGATTGTGGTCGTTTATGTGGAAAACAAGCTCCGACTACATTATATGAAGACAATGCAGCCTGTATTGCACAACTCAAGGAAGGGTACATTAAAGGTGACAGGACGAAGCATATTTCGCCAAAGTTTTTCTTCACCCATGACCTTCAGAAGAATGGTGAGATTAGTGTCCAACAGATTCGTTCAAGTGAAAATTTAGCAGATCTATTTACCAAGGCGCTTCCTACTGCTACGTTCAAGAAATTAGTTCATCAAATCGGGTTGCGTCATCTCAAGGATCTCAACGGATGATATCATGAGGGGGAGTCAATGCGCGCTGTACTCTTTTTCCCTTAGCTATGGTTTTTCCCACTGGGTTTTCCTGTTAAGGTTTTTAATGAGGCAGCATTGCACATGCGCATTATAAAATGATGTATATTTGCTTTATAATGGACATCCAAGGGGGAGTGTTATAAAATATTATTATTTTATGGATGTCCATTATACCCCTTAGGTATAATCTAGAATGTTCTGGATACTAGGGTTTATTCTACAGGAAACCCTAGTTTAAGCTTGTATATATATTTGGTACTGAATAAGAAAACAAATTAATTCTCCTCCCCACAAACACTCTCTACTAAAACCCTAGTTTATAACAAAAATGTATTTATTTATAAAAAAAAAAAACTATATTGAGCTTTTCATGAGCTTTCTGAGCCAAAGCAATCAATTGTTTGACTCGACTCGCGAACTAAAATATTAAGTCAGGTTCAAATTCGAATCAAGCGTACTAAAGCGAACTTTGATAAAGCAATTTTTAGCCACTCCACGCTCGCAAGTGGTGTCGTCTCATACACATCCCTGTAAAAACTTCCATTTTTGGCATTTTTTTTGTGATATGACCGTATTGCCCCAACCATCCTACTTTCTTTCCACTTTCCTTATTTGACTCTCTCTTTCCATCCACCACCGTACCACCACCACCATGGCATCTTGTAGAACCACCACCATCTTCTCTCTCCTCCCCACTTATTTCTCTCTTCGCGCCAAAAATAACCGTCGAAAATGGAAGTTACAGTTGCAATTGCGATTGCTGACACTCATGAATGCTCTACGTATTTCGGACTTCATCAATGGCGACTTCGAGGAATATTCTTCAATTGTCGAGCATTTGATTGACACCACTCGTTATCATCTTTCTTCATGTATGTTGTTACTATCAACTTTTGCAATTTCTTCATAGATTAGGGTTTCGCTTATATGTTTTTATTTTGTTTCGTGTGTTTTACTGATAATTTATCTGCGTATTTTTGCAATGTTGAAATCAATTTGATGAATTATACTGTAAATTGTCATGTATTGTGAGGTAAACCTAATTCTTGAATGTATTAGCTGAATTAAAGTCGAATGTCGTCTCGTCCTCTCTAAACTATGAATTGAGCATACTTGAAAGTAATATGTATAGGTTGAATTTTGATTATATGATTTTCTTTTGAATATATATACTACCTCCGTTTCTTATTAACTGTAACGCTTGAATTTTTTAATATCTCACAAATAATACTCAGGTGTTGCAATTAATAGGAAACGGAGGTAGTATATACATAATTGGAATGACCATTCAAATATTCAATGTTTTGTTATTCGATGATGCATTCATTTGTCAGTAGTGATCTTGAACATACTAATCTAGTTGTTGTATCAAACTTGAAACACTTTAGCTTCTTTGACATGTAAATCATCCTACTCGTAAGTAATTTGAGTGTGCTTTTGAGCAAAACATTTGTTCATTGATATTCTAACTTCAATGGATGAATATGCATGATCGGTTGCTAGATCTTTGAACTATAGTAATTTCAAAATGAACCTATGATTATTTTAAAATGAAAATCCGTTTCTCTTTTTTTTTTTTTTTGTAGTTTTGGAGTTCGATTATCCCGTAAATAGTTGAATCTGTATTTAGTTAATAATTTGTTTTGATTTTAGGGTTTGATTTATAACGAAATTGAAGGGGATTCTATGTATATTTAATGGCAAGTTTTCTCTTGTTTGTTGATAGTAGAGCAATTTATGTAGGGAGATGATAGAGTTTTAAAAATAAGGAAGGGAGAAGAAAAAAAGACGATAAATAATTTTAGTCAAAAGGAAAATTTGCCAAAACACTTTTTTTAGAAACGTTTCTTTTTTCTTTTTTTTTTACTTTTTTTCTTTTTTTTTTATTTTTTTTTTTTGCAAAAACACATCTTTAAAAAGATTTTCTTGTGAAAAAACACCTTAATTTAATTTATTTATTTTTATGACCGGGCTGGTTTCACTAATATCACTCTCATTTTCTTCATTCTTCTTCATTTTCTTCATCCATCTTCATCTTCATTCTCATCCATCTTCATCTTTTCATTCATGTTTTTGTGGGTCAATCACAATCCCTTCTAACCATCACCACAACCCCTTAAATTTTTGTGGGTCAATCGAATCAAAGTTTCAATCTTTTGTGGGTCAATTTTAAATTTTCGTTTTAAGTATTAGTTTTTTTGGGTGCACCGTTTCTCAAACAAACCCATTTTCAGAAGTAGTGCTTGAAAATGGTGGTGGCGGGTTAGAGGTGGCTTCAAGTCGGTGGTGTAGTAGTAGTGGTGGTGGTGGTGAATGAAGAAGAGATTGCAACAATGGTGGTGGTGCATGAAGGGATATCAGTGGACTAGTGGTGTAGTTTATGTGCAAGTATAAGAAATAAGTGTGGCATTAGAGAAAACGAGCAGTCAACGACGAAATAGTTAAGTCAACACCTTGAAACCGAGCATAAGGTGTGTTCTCGCAATAAAAAATTGGTTTAAGATGTGTTTTCACAAGAGATCTTTTAAAAGGTGTGTTTTAGCAAAAAAAAAAACGTTTTTTAAAAGATGTGTTTTGTCAAAATTTCCTTGGTAAAATAAAATAATAGGCCTTGATATGAATTAATGTTGTTTCAATTTAATTGCTAGTAATGTTACACTCCTCCCGTTTCACAAAGTTTGTTGTGTATTGCATTTAGGGTGCTTTTTTTTTTTTGTTACATTTAAAATCTTTCCATTTATATAAAGCATTCTTATTGCTTGTTAATTGAAATCGTAATTATTTAACGTCATGATCAATTTTTTCTTACTTGTGATTCACTTAAGTATATAAAAATTACTCATTAACACTATGTTTGGATTACAATTTGGTAGGGAAAGAGAGGGGAGAGAAATAGGAGAAAGGGGAGGGAAAAAAAAGGGAGAGAGAAAGGGAGTTCCATTTTCCTTTCAAATTTTGAGAGATAATATTTATTAAAGTAGGAGGTAAAATGGATCTCTCTCTCTTTCCCCAACCAATTATCTAAACTCGGGAATTTTCCGTCCTTCCTTCCCTTTTTCTCTAATTTCTTGTATCCAAACAATGTGTAATTCATCATGAGTATTAAATAACCCATTGAAATCCGTTTTTTTCAATTAATTTAATATATGCTAACCCCTTTAACTCAACCCTTAATATGCGTGTAAGATTCCAAATGTAACAAATTTTATGAAATGGATGGAGTTTTATCAAACTCCACAAGCATCTTGGAAATAATTTCCATATCTTTAGGCTCCGTTTGGTAGGGAGTAACATTGTTTCGTTTGGAGTAAAACATAGGGTGTAAAGCTTAGGATTCATTTCCCCAAAATTTGAAGGGGAACATTTTCCCTCAAGATTGAAGTAATTGATTTTCATTTCAAACAAACAATGGAAAATGTTTATACAAGAAACCCATTTTCTATGGTACCAAAGTAATGGAAATTTTTCATAAAAAATTCGTAAAGAAAACCATTTTCCCTCAAGGTTTGAAGGTGTTAGCAAAAATATGAAGGCTTTTGATTTACGATTATAGGGGATGGAGGGGGGGAAATTTATGTGATCACCACATGGAATGATTAATTTTGGTTCATGTAGCCGACTCTATATATGGGGCTAAGGCTTTGATTGATCTATTGATTGCCCCTATGGTAAAAGAAGGTTCTTTGGCTTCTTGTTGGGGTTCAAAAAGCCATAAAACGAACTTGAGAGAGCGAAAAAGACTGTTGCTCCATTCTTTCGAAATATCCGTGAAAGAGGGGAGGGATATATTGTGGTCACCTAGAACACATAGTAAAAAAAACAGGGTGAATACTAGATGGAGCTCGGGATAACCCTCCGAAAGCCAAAAATGAAAGTTATACATCACAATTTCTGGAGATTTCAAGGTTCCGGCAGAAATTAAGCAAATATATTAGAATGTGCAAATATATTAAGCAAAAATTAAGCTCGGGACAACCCTTCGGAAGTTGAAAACGAAGATTATAATTTATATTTTTCGGAGGTTTTGGGGTCTCAGAAATAAATTCACCGAAATTTCATAAGGTGCCCCTATGATTAAAAGAGGAACTGAAAGAAGGAATATAACAAGTTTTAGGAGGCCGAAATCGATCATAAAGAGTCCCACCAGAACGCGTGGTAAAAAAAATTGGGCGGAAACAAGAAGCTCGAGACAACCCTCTAGAAGTAGAAAACGATGGCTATAAGTCACTATTTTCATAGGTCTCGAGGCTCGGAAAATAGTTTTCGAAAATTTTACACGGTGTTCCTATGGTCAAAAGAGGAATCCTCAGCAGCTTGTCGGGTTACAAAAGGCCATAAGATGGACGCGGGAGAACGAAAAGGACTATTGATCTATTCTTCCGAAATGTCTTTGAAAGAGGGATGATTTATGTACATTAGTGTCAAACACACTTTATTGATATTAAGGAATTAAAGTTGTTATGTTGGGGACTTTGTATGATGAAGATTCATTTAATACTGTAACAAAAAGGTACTTAAACTTTACCGGTGTATGAAATAGTAATATTATATGGATACCTCATTACGGTATTACGTTTAGACAATAAGAACGAATAAGATTTGTCTCAATAATGTCTCATTATGTCATTGTGAAGGGACTAGTATGATTTATTTCTTTCTCTTAAACCCGTTATTTCTTTCTTCTTTTGTCAGATTATTCATTCTACTCCTCAGAATATTTTTTCTCATTATAAGAGCATCAATTGAGTGTCCTCTTTTGAGAGTTGCTATATGAGCAAGATCTTTCATTGGATCAATAAACTAACTTCTAGGTACAGATGAATGTATACTAGAATCCTTAGACTTCTATGCTCTATATGAACTATAAAATTATGCTTTTCTTTATAATCCAATGTGCCTCTAAATCACTCATTCACACTGGATACATTACCATATATAGGTTGATTTATATCTTAATTCAAATCTTCAAAAATGAGAAAAGGATGAGAATTTTTTGAAGTTTGGGTTTGTGAACATAACACTTCTAACATCCCTATCCTAAATAATTGATTTTATACCATTTTCAAATTGTTTCAAACCTTTTACTTATTTCCACTTGACCAAACTACTCTCCCATAGTCCCATATAAATCTCAACATTTCCCCTAATTTATTTATAGACTTCCAACATTTGTGTTTCTCTATCTTTTTATCTAGCTTCTTGTCAAATTATCTTTCATTGTAATCCTAATGGATCCATTGGAGGACTCAAACAAAAGTCTTACTGAAAACCATTCAGAAAATAAGGATTTATTGTTCGACTCTGATGATGATGATGGCATCAATTTTTGTCCCAGCCTTGTTAGAGATTTGGAAGATCTGGAAACAAGACCATTACTTTCTCGTCTCCAGGTTGTTGCTATGATCTACGTCATTTTTATAATCACGTTTATGTGTCGTGAATTCTTCATTATTAGATTGTATGACTATGTATACTAATTCATGATTAAACTTTGTTGCTTCTAACTTAAAAACAATGTGTAATATCTGAATAAACATTTTTTAAAGCCTTTGTTTAGTATTTTAGCTTCCCAAATGTCAAAATCTATTGATTTCAACGACCCCCCTCCCCCCCAATAAAAAAAAAAATCATGTGACAAAATTACAAAATTACTTCCTGTTTTTTTTCCATAATTTATTTTTATTCAATCTAGAAGAAGTTGGGTGAGATCTCACATTATTATGACCATTGTCATGAATGTTGAGCTGACATTCGTTTCATTTAAGTTCCATTTGTTTTAATGGAAATAGTTTTCAATGGAAAACTAACTTGCTAAAAAGTTTTCCGTTGTTGGGAGGAAACTTGTGACGGAAAATAAAAACATAAGGAAAAGGGAGAGGAAGAGAGGATCAGAGGAGTAAATAGAAAAATGTGGCATACCTTTTTTACAAAAGGAAAATAGTTCCCGCCTCGAAAGAGCTTTTTTCTACTCTTGAGAAAATTCATTTCCACCACTTATCGTTACATAGAAAGGAAAATCTGTTTTGGGGATAACAAATGGAGCCTTGTATGAAATCTTCGGAATGTCAACATATATCTTATATTTGTGTTGACTCAACAAGATGTCAAGATGGCTATAACTATTTTACTTAATTTTATTTACTTGTGTCTTGTGATCAATTGTTGTCCAAATTATGGAATTTTTAGTATAATTTGTGAATTGGGACAAGTAGATTTTTTCTTGGAATTGATTTGGACTATATGGTTCCTTGTTTGTGGTCCACAAGATGTTTATATTATTAATACTTTGAGCTTCTTGAGGTAAAAAATTACTCTGTTAATGATAGAAATATGAGTTGTTTGAGTCTCTCATGGCCTTACTTTTAGGTTCGGTATATTAGCAATTAACTCAATTCTATGTGTCATACTCTTCTTTGTCACGTAGGATTCAGGGAGCCAAGCTACATATACTTGGAATTGAAATCTGTGATATAGGGTTAAGTTAGAGTTAAGTTGATGGACACAAGAGTAGTTAGACAGTCGGAATGGTTTGTTTGAACTGTGTGTCATAATGTGCAGCTTAAATCTTTTATGTGGGAATTACACACTATATGCACAATCACATAATGCTTGGGCTGCTTTCTTTTTTACCAATGTGCAAACTTTTAACAAGATAAAAATGGTGAATTGAAAGTTAAATGTTTGGAGAATTGATTCTAGCAAGAGATATTGTAGCTATAAACTGTGTAGCTGATCCAACTTTCATGACCGTGAAGGCATGGTCATTGTTATCTGGAGTTCTGCACTTGCTCTTCCAACGTATATTATTTAGTCACTGAATGATGGAACAAAGTTTTACTAAAGTTAGTGCCATAGCTTGTTTTCATGATTTAAATGTTTGTAACGTATTTGTAATCGTGTTTAGAAATCATACAAGGTCATGAGTGCAGCTGAAATCCGACAATGTCAAGAAAGTCATATCATTAATATAACTAACAATCTTTCTATATCAAGAGCTGAAGCTTCAGTTCTTCTACTCCATTTTAACTGGTAAAGCTCTAATTTCTTTTATGATTTAAATCTAGTGCTATTCACTTTAATGAGTGTCATAATAACATATTTATACATAATGACATCCATTATCATCTACCCAGTGCCCACTCTAATATGCAATTAATTATCATATCTTTTAACATAGCCTCCCGTTTTTACTATTCTATTTTGAACTTTAACTATTTTATCTAATGAGATTATGAAGCAAGTTAACTGATTGTTATGTCTGTCAGGAACGCTAATGCTATTCCTGAAATATGGTTTGCCAATGGGCAGAAGCTCCGTAAGGAACTTGGTTTATCAGGTTTTCGGATTGTTGGAGTTGAAACATCAGATGCTAAAGAAGTAAGTTATCTAGAATACAGCAAGTAAATGTACTGTACATGTATCCTGTGTTATGTAATTATTGCTGAATGTGCAATTTTGACCTCATTGGACAGATGGCTTGTGGGATTTGTTCAGGAACTTCTCAGGAGCTAACTGCATCTACTCTATGTGGCCATATTTTCTGTAACACTTGCTGGGAAGGTCTGCTTTAATACAAATATTTTAGTCAATAATTTTTTACTCACATGATTAATTATATTTTCCATGATGCTTCATTCATGTTCTATTTTGCACATAAAAAGAATTTTTTTTTTTTTTGGTTGAAGTTATGGGCAAATTTACATAGCCTATATCATGGATAATTACTTGTAAGAACCATCTTTTCTTTATGTGTAGTTACCTAGGTTGCACGGACACACCTTCAACCTGCCGTACCCCGTGTCCGACACCGACACGACACCGACACACGTTGGATATGCGTATCCACATTGACGTAATTGATTAGGCACATTCGAGTATCCCATAGCTTTTGAGTTATTTTTCCCGCTTTAATTGTTTATGCCTTTTAGGTTTTTAGTAGTTATTAAGTTTAATAATCATATTATCATCATCAAATTTAATATTTACCTCTATATTCTATTGAAGTTATGTAGAAATTTATATATTTTCTTATTGTTTTCTTTCACGTACCCGTATCCTCAGTTTTTTCATTGGCGTTTTCTCGTATCCGTTTTGTGTCCATACCCGTACCGGTATTCGTTTTTGTGCAACCTTGGTAGTTACTATACGCATTGCTTAATTTTGCATGTTGCATTATTCTAGAGTGAAAGGCTACAGTTGCATACAAACTCCATTTCGGTTGCTAATATTTTCTTAATTGTCTGTCAAAGTTTGATCTGGTAAGCATCATAAGTAACATCAGGTGCAATTTGTCAATGAGTTTCTTTTCTAGTGAAAAGGATGTTTGTATGAATTATCTCTTCAGCTATGACTAGTAAAAGATACTTTATAAGGAAATGAAACGATAGAAATTTGCGTAAGGTTAGTAATACTTATACAAGCCCATGTGCTACAAAAAATGTTTAGCATTAGGGGATAGTGAGTAGCATAGGTGGTCATTGACAATAACTTTTTGTGTATTTTCATTATTATATTCTTTATAGACACGCCAATTGAAACATTTTTCTAATATTTTCTTTTTAAGCTTGTGATGTTTTGTTATTTGTTTCATCTCTTGCACAGGCTACATTGGGATATCAGTCAATGATGGTATGGCAAGCTTAATGTTACGTTGTCCTGATCCTGACTGCAGTGCTCCTGTGGGTCAAGATATGATCAATATGCTTGCTTCAGATGATGACAAGGATACTTATGCAAGTTACCTTCTGAGATCTTATATCGAGTCCAACCCAAAGGTGAATAAAATTCTGATGTTCCAAATTTCCAATTTACATTGGCTTATCTTGTGATCCATGCCTTTGTTGTCACAAAATAACCTTGTGCAAATTTTCTTTTATGTGAATAATTTTGTATTAAAAACTCATAGGTTTTTTCGTTAAAAAATATTAAAGGAAAAAAATAGAAATTATTTTTATCACTTTCTGCTTCTTTATTACCTTAGTGGGGATGTGTATAGGCCAAATGGTGTCCTGCTTCCGGATGTAATTATGCTGTGTTTCTCAACAGCGATTATAGCAGCTCCAAGGTGACTTGTGAGTGCTGTTATAGCTTCTGCTTTAAGGTGAGACTGTCTCAACACCAATTCTTTATTGCCTTTTGTAATTGCATAGGTTTTTAATTCATGGATTCAAGCTAATACTAAGAAAAACACATGTACTTCGAGTCAATGACTATTGATAAATACATTCAGTTAAGGAAACATGGTTTAAGTTATGTTGTTTACAAAATCCTTTTCCTTGTAGTGTTCCGAGGAGTTCCATCAGCCAATTAGTTGTAGTGCTCTTAGGAAGTGGCAAGTGGAAAGCCGCGTGCAGTATCAAAACTGGTATGATGTGATAGCCTGAAATTCAAACTCATGTATTTTAGGGTAAAATATGATACTGAAGGTAATAATTTATGCATTAACATACTTTGTATAACTTTGCTATTAAAATTTGATTCTGACATCTAGGGCAATACTTCTTTTGCCCTTGTAAATTTTTCCTTAATAAATCTTTATTTCCACACAATCGCTTAGCTACCATCTCCAAAGTGGGTATTGATACCTATAAAGAAATATACATACTTTTCTTTTCCTTGACCCTTTCTCTGCATATGTTTCCTGTAAGACTGGACTTTCATAATTTTTGCGTAGTTTTTATACAGAGTACTAGTTAAAACTGATTTTATATGACAGCGTAATATTATGTACATAGGTAGTCTCATTGCACTTTGCCTGTAATTTTTGCTTTCGCCTGAATTTTTGAGTGTTAAAGCTATTATTTTTCTTGTAGGACTACAGCTACAACAAAAACTTGCCCTAATTGTGGGGCATTAGCAAAGATGAGAGGCCACCCTAAGTGTGTGGAATGTGCATCATGCAATTTTCAATTTTGCAAGTAAATTCCTGACATTCTTGGTCACAAATATGACCCTATCTCTATTTTTGTTTGTTAGTTGCATGATATTTTCTACTTTAACTTGCAGACTGTGCCTTGTTCCTTGTGTGGGGGAAAGTGAATTGGAACATGTGTGCTCTGAAGAGAAACTTAAACTATCTTCTGTAAGTGCTTGATGTTCCCATTTCATTGAAAGAATTTTTAGCTGGTGTGTGTTAAAAAAAAAAAAAAAAAAAAAAAAATAAATAAATCTCAGGCTTTTATTAAAAGAACCCTATAATTTTCTTGATCTGATAGATAGAGGAGGAAGAAAAACGATTGAAGGTAGCCCTGCAAAGCATGAAAAGATACAATATGAGACTGTTGCAGTGGAAGACCCATGATTTGGTAATCATAGTTATAACTTATAACACAAGACTATGGAATTGATCAAGATCTTCTTAAGAAAAACGGACAGTCTAGTTGCTTGGAGAACTCAAATGGGGTTTTGGAGAGTTTTTGTTTTCCTCTCTATCCTCTTCTGAATTTTCTCTCTCAATTTAGTAGGCAGATGGACAGAGACTGACTTCTTACTTTTATGTTTTCTTCCTCTCTGGACAGCGTAAACAGACAGGTCTTGACGAGATTCAGAAGCTGCAAAATGGCCAGGTAATCAAACTTTTCAAGTTTTGTAAGATTTTTATATTATGTTTTCATCAAAAAATTTTCTCTAATTTATGTCATATCAAGTTTTCATCAGCATCAATTTGTTGTTTAATTAAGACCCTACTAATCTAAAATTTTGTGAAAACCAAGATTTTTTTCCCCTTAATTTCATGTACTCAAGTAACATTCTTTTTTCTAAAGTACTCTGTAATACACATCTTCTCAGAAAAACACTTCTTTCCATCTTGTTATACTTCTATAAACTAGGATAAACCCCAGGCCAATTAGGAATTTTATCTTCCAAGATAAATTTTCGCAGAATATCCGTGTTTTCACCAATGACTTGGTGGGAAGGGGTTAAAAAGGATATGAAGCTTTTAGATTTACAAGAGAATGAGGTCCTTGATCGCAGGCGATGGAGGAGGAAAATTTATGTGGATGACCACATGGAGTGATTAATTTTGGTTCATGTAGCCGACCCCAATTTTTTTGGGATTAAGGCTGTGATTGATTGATTGATTGATTGATGGAGCTTAAAATTAAAATAAAACAAAAATAAAAAAAAGGGAAATTTACAAACTATTTGTTATACTTTCTTCATTATCTTTATTTGCAACAATTTGGCCATCACTGTAACTTTGGCCGTGAATATCTTTAATTATAACTAAAATTTAGTAAAAGCATATTATCTGACAAGATCTAGGCTCTTGTGTATATTATTATCAAAGCTGATTATAGTAAGTATATATTATCAGAGAAGGTAGAATATATGAGTTGTTCTGATATGAAATTGTTGTAACTAAAACAGTACATAGGAATAACAGTATATAAACTACATAAACCCAACCGTTGTTTATAATAAAATGTTTTGAGCAATGATGTCACAGTGCTAAAAGAAGGTTTTCATGTTTCATTCTTAGAATGACAAAACAGCTCCTTGGGGATTTCTTTCAAGAAAAACAATGCTTTTCTCAAATTAAGCAGATACTAAGTTCCATGTTTTTGCAATTTGCAGCTCAAAGCAATAGCTGATAAACAAGGCCTAACTGAAGCAGATATGAACTTTGTAAAAGAGGCATGGCTACAGGTGAGTTCTAGCAAACTATTACATCCAGAAACATTGGTATGGCCACATTATTTGTATCATGGAACACCATTATGCTATCTGCCCCCTTTCTCATGCTTACAGATAGTTGATTGTGAACGAGTTTTTAAGTGGGCACATGTTCATGATTACTTTTTACTGGATGATGCAAATGATGATAAGCGCTTCATCTTCGACTATTTGCTAAGTATGCTTTTTATTTCTGCTTTAAAAGTGTAAATTAATGTGGAGTAATCGCTATTTTTTTAATCTTAGTTTGTTTCCAGCAGAGCGAGCTGAAACCATGCTAGAGCATCTTTATAAGTGTGCTTCTGACCTGACGAAATACCTCAAGGAGGATGGACCATCAGAAGAGTTTGCTCTTTTCCGTTCACATCTATTTTCTCAGACATGGTAAATTTTAGCATATCTAATAGCCTAACCCTATAATCATTATTAAGTTCTATTTTCAGTATCGTGTTTTCGAAATTAAGTGCCACTCCTTTAAACCCAAGAATTTTGTAGTACTTGTTGACTCAGTCTCTGAATAATTCACTAGTCATTGGCTTATTGCTTCTATTATTTGTTTTCTGAATGTATGAAATTACGAATTAACACTAATATTTTTCGGCTTTTTTTGTAACTAGTTTTTAATAATTAAAACAAAATTTTTATCATAAAAACTAATATATTGGCAGTAATCCTTAAGACTAGCCCTTGGTGCAGTTGTGTGCCGTTCATTTCAGGGTTTCTCTTTCATTCAGAATTAGTAACTTGTTATTTGAAACATGCAGGGTGAATAAAAACTACTTCAATAACATGGCATGGGCAATACGGAAGAATCTTTCAGATATGAATGCACTTCGTCGTGTACTAAATTCCAGGATGCTAGGTATGCCTGCTTCTGCTGCAGAGAACCACGAACAAACAAGAGCCTTACTTTATGCAGACAACAGTAACACAGAGCCCTGGAGTTGTGCTTGGTGCCAATTTGATAATGATCATTCAGCTTTATGCTGTGCTATGTGTAACCATCCATAATTAAGTCGACCATTTCACATTTCAGTTGTTAAGTCACTCAACCTAAGCAATCATTTCTTTTCTGTACTGGGGATTCTTATAGTAACGGCGGATTTGCGTTCCACATTTAGTAAGTCAGAAGAATAATTTCTGAGACAAGTTTTATTCTCTGGAGCAAGTCTGCGTTGAGACGAGATGACAGTATTTATGTTTTGATGTGTGATTGTTACTGCTTTATGAAAGCTATTGCATTGGTACTAAATTTGGAGCATGATCTTTATTTTGATAAGGATTAATTGAACTGTTTTTATGACATGCTGCTTTCTTATATTCAACTCAAAAATACCAAGCACTAAATTTTTTTATTAACTCGTATATTTTCCACCCCACGGAGAGCATGGTGTTGGGTTAGGTACTTAGGGGGGTAACAAGGGATAGTGAAAGGGAGCCAAGATGCGTGGCAATGAGGCGAGAAAGAGCAATTCCGGGAAATGATTATAGCTGAAGCAAATACAATAGTCTTTGGATTGCAAATGGCACTCTAACGCAATGCCAAGCTAATCATAATTCAAGTGATTGCCTCTTGTTGGTTAACCACATTAGAGCAACAAATAGATGGACCTTAATTATGAAAGATATTTTTTGTTGGGTAAATTACTTTTTAATTGATTTCGCTTTTTCTCACATGTATTTTCCGAAGCCAATATGACAGTTGCTCAATTGATTGTCGTGTATGAGTTGGTAGTCCCCCTATTGACTTATTGAACTTGAAATGTCATTAATTATTATTATTATTATTATTATTGAAAAGCCTCCCTTTTAATAGGAAGTCGAGCCGTAGCAAAACTTAGTGAAGATGAAGGCAGCTGCATGTGCCCAATAATTTGAGATGTAGAAAACCTTTAAACCCGCTTTAGTAACACAACAACATCTGCACCTAATTCCCCTAATATAGAAAAGGAGAATGGACAAAAACCATACTCAATTGCTTCGCAACGAGCTTTGTACTTCAGACGCTAACGTCGAGCCCCTTTAGTCACAACCCGATGGGAACAAAGTCAAACTACCCAGAAAACATTAAATAGGAAGAACCCAGTTAAATCAACACATATATCACGACAACTATCCCAGGAATATAACATGTTAGCAGGTCGGATAGCTCCATCAACGTAACCCCTCCACGCAACCCAATGTCAAACTTTCCCTATTGAAATCCCAGAACGGTAACAAACATCAACAAGAATTAATGTTCAAATGGTACCATCGTTTTAATGTTAAACCACATTGTACCATTATTTTACAAAAATTAATGGTACCATGTAGAATAAAACTCAAAGCCTTAATGGTACTATAAGGAATAAGTTTATAAAAACAAGGGTACTCTGTGGAATAAAATTAATATAATGATACTATATGAAAAAATCAATTCTTTAATGGCACTATATAAAAAATCTCAGCCTTAAATTTACCAAAAAAGCTTGGATTTACAAAAGGACAAGGTTTTCGATTGCAAGGGATGGAAGAGGAAAGTTTATATGTATGACCACATGGAATGATTGTTTCTGGTTCATGTAGCCTGCTGCAATTATAGGACTAATGCTTTAATTGATTGATTGACAGCACAATAGCTTGATTGATATATGAACCTTAATTTATATCTTTTACAATAACCTTGTCTCCAAGATATAGTATTGGCATACCCAATGTAACTAACACTCATGAAAATTGTTATTGGCCCTCCAAATGTGAATAATAGTTTGCTATATACTATGCAGTATATATGCTCACCTCAAAAGGGCTCAAAAGGGGAGGAGAGTGGAGTGGAGGATAACTCAACTAGTTAGAGCCCCCTCTTGATTTCTAGGAGATACTGAAATTGATTCTTATTACCCGCCATAGTGGCTCCTCAACGCACACAAGAGGGAGGGTGGCTCAAAAGGGAGAATCAATAATTTGAATAATCCAAATGATGGATACTGAAATTTTCTTTATTTATTTTAAAATAATATTTCTAATTATTAATTTTATCGTCATACTCATATAGTCATATTTGTCATATTCTATTATAATCTCTAACCCAATAACTTGCATATGTCCAGAATGCATAATTATCGTCATACTCATAATATTATAAATTCTAACTCAATGACTTGTACATATCCTGAATAACAATTTGCTATATACTACGTAGTATATATGTCCACCTCAAAAGGGGAGAGTGGGGAATAATTCAACTGGTTAAAGCCCCCGCTTGATCCTAGGAAATACTGAAATTAATTCTCATTACCCACCCTAGTGGCTCACCAACACGTACACACAAGAGGGAGGGGGCTCAAAAGGGAGAATCAATAATTTAAATAATCCAAATGATGGATACTGAAATTATCTTTATTTAATTTAAAATAATATTTCTAATTATAAATTTTATCGTCATATTAGTCATATTCTATTATAAATTCTAACCCGATAACTCGCATATGTCCTGAATGCATAATTATCGTCATACTCATAACATTATAAATTCTAACCCAATGACTTGTATATGTCCTGAATACATCAAGTACAAATTAGAATATTTATATTGTATAGAATAATTTTAATTAAATAAATATTGCGTATGTTATTATTAAAATATATTATAATCAATCTCACAAAAAAAAAATACTATAATCAATAATTTATTATATCAAGCAATAATAAAGAATTACTTATTAAAGAATTATTTTCTTTATAAAAAAAGTAAACAATAACATTTTTATCTAACTATATCATTCTTTTTTTTCCTATTGTTTTCTTAAACAAAATAATGGTTATATAAGTATACATTTTGAAACATATTATACAAAAATTTTCCTTAAATAATAATTAATATGATTTCCCAAATCGTATCAAGCATTATTTTTTCTTAAAATAGATTAGATTTTCTTAAATAAATATGCATACATTTTTTCCTAAACTATATTATGTAGATGTTTTTTTACTTCAATATATATATAATACTTATTTTCTTACTTAAAATAATTATTCACATTATATTTCCTATTATAAATTTCTATATATATTCCCTAAATTAAATAGATGATATATTTTCTGAAAATAACTTATCACACAATGTTTTGCATATTATTTTCATATGATATATTTTCCCCTAAAATATATTACACCTATTTTCATTCAAATCTTTTATGGCTATTTTTTTTTTTCTGAGACGTTTTATGTGTATATTTTTCTAAAATATATTACTTCGTTTTTTTTATTTAATTAACTATATTAAGTATATTATTACGTCTTATCTCTTGTTTTTGCAAGATGAGTAACGATAGTTTCTTATACTTTTAAAAATGCACATTTTTATGTGTATATATTTTTTTTTATTACATATAATTATAAGACTTAATTTACCATGCTTTACTTTAAGTATAAAACAATAATATTAAAGTTGATTGATGGATACGTCTTATACATTTGCAGCTAGTGACACATAGACAATGCTTCAAATATCTACAACTTGGTGCATAGATGACAAGCAATCAATTATTGGAATCTACAATGTAATTAAGAAAGTTATATAAATTGCATAATCTTCTTAAATTCGTGGTTAATTTGTATTGTTGAATTTTAATCTTGATATCTCCAAATTGAGTAAAACAACAAGCTAACGGACAATAGCATACTTTGTTCATCCAAAATCAAAATATTTTTTTTGCTGGAAGCGTATGAATTGACAATTGCCTGCATAGTTTATACGTTTAGTGTTAGAAGAATGTATAATTTGAAGAAATATACTACTTGATTAGTTTTCTTGTTTAAATCGTTATTCCTTTAAAGCAATACGGTGATTATGATAAGCGTTACAATAGTCAATGACTATATCTTACCACATACTTCTGATATTAAAATGATTTCCATCATAAATTTTATAAAATTCAGATTGTATCATTGTTAAACCTTCTTCAATTTCAAAGTTCCTCACATTAAAAAAAACCTCATTTTAATCTTTCTTCTGTAGCTTGACAAGTCGAAGATGATTCTAGATGTATGTTCTAGATGTTTATGCTAATATTGTTTGAATAAGTAAAGGATGAAGAGTATTAAATAACACAACAACGAGATGCCATCTTGGAACAAACATACATACAATACTACATATTTTGAACTACGGTCTGTGAATTACTTATCAATTCCGCTACATAAAATTTGAAAAGGAAAAAAAAACTTTACACTATATGTCTATTTAAACAACAAACTTGACACACCTCATGAATCCGAGATAAATAATTTGAATACAATTAACTAAGCTAATTGACATACACACGAGTCATTAAACTCATCGTGGTAGAATATTTCCATAATTAGAACAAATTTTAAGCCCGACTGACCAATACTCCGACCCAAACTCTCTCATCTTCATCCTTCGCACCCAAAAAAAAAAAAGACGAAAATGGAAAGTTCATATGCAATTGCAGTCGATGAAACTCATGAATACTCTGCTTTAAGCTTTTTAGAGCTTCATCAATGGCGATTCAATGGAATTTTCTCGAAATGTCGTCCATTGGAGTCAATAATATCATAGTTATACTCCTTCATGTAAGTTCTTACTCTCAAATTAGGGTTTTGCCTTTTGTATCTTGTTTTACTGATGATTTATTTGCTTATAATTGCAATGCATGCTATTAATTCGACTATGCATTAGTTTGACCTAGGGTTTGTTTAATTTAATAATGTTAGCTCATCTTTCTAAATCAGCTACATTGTGTTTTTTGGATGTAATAGTAGTGTTAAAGTTGAGTATTATCTTCTCTAAAACGATGAATTGAGCATTTGTTAGAAGTAAGTTTTGATCATACTTCTTTAATTGGATATACATGATTATTACTAGATTGGAATGATTTTGAACATATAAAACTAGGTGTATCGAATTTGGAAGATTTTAATTATACAAGATATAAATGAACTTACTCGAAAATAATTTGATAGGGCATTTTGCGCGTTGAGGTTAAATTTATGTTCATTGATTTTAACTTTAATAGCTGAATTTACATGATGGTCACTAGATCATTGAATTTTAGTAATTTCAAAGTGGAACTTACAGTTATTTAGAAATGAATCTCCCATTGTATTTACGTAATATTGGACGTGGACTAGTGCAAACTTTGATAGATTGGTGTGAAATTAGAATTTGATTCACTGTGAAGTTTAAGGGGTTTCAGACTATTCAATGACAAGCTTTGTTTAGTTTCGTGATGGTGGGGGTGATTGAGATGAGTAAAAGAAAATTGAGGGAGGTGGCGGTGAATGAGGAGCATGTTATGTACCAAAAAAGATGAAGAGACAAAAATGAGGTAGAAGATAGAAAGAAAAAACAAATGTTTTTGGTAGCAATAGCAATAACAAAGGTGTTGGTTTGGATTAGTAGTGCTTTACTTTCATCAGTACTAATGCTATATTATCAAACTTTAAAATGATTTTCCTTTATTAGATGTCTAACAAGGACCGTGCTAAGAAAGCAGGAGTTATTGTCTTATCGAGATATGCATGTTGAGATGGATATGTGCCAACATTTTTTAGGGATAGTGCTAGGAGTGAAAACTCTCAGAGGAAAGTTGGATTGTTAGATTGGTGTATATTGATGATAGAGTAAGGGAAAATTGTTTTCGTTTGTTTTGGTGTAAGATAGATATTAGAAGATGAACCACTATGAATTATATGAAAGACACAATGTTGTGAATTTGGGATCACATTTATATCCAAAAGAGGCGTGGAAGACAAAGGATTATGTGGTTGGAGGAAACCAAAAATTAAATGAATAGTTGTGTATGGGTTTGGATGAGCGTGTGGCACTTGATCGTTTGAATTGAGAGGGCCGGAGGGGAAGTGGTACATGTAGCCAACCCCACTTTTGGAACTATAAGGCTTTGATTGATTAAATTTAGGTTTCTGATGCAAAGATTTTAGAGAAGTAAGAAAAAAATTAAGTGTAGAAGATAGCTACTATATCAAGTTAAACTAATCTTAAAACTTGTGGATAACTTCACCCTTTTTTACTCCATATAAACTGTAGGAAAAAACATTGATGATCTTGAAGATGTTAACTAAAATTTAAGTGGGAGTGATATTTAGTATGAGTAATATGTTACCCTGGAGTGTTGGGGTACATGTACAAATCCAAGATTGGCATGGCCAATTTTGCATGATTATAGTTCAAAAAGAAGCGTCTAGGTGTCACAGTCATGTCCAAGAGTGAAGTTCTTCGATTCGGGACTTCGGGTACTTCGATAAATGTAACAATCTGAGCAACTTAGATATAACACATTAATGATTCCGTAACAACAACAAAGTGCATAAATTTTTATGAGTACGTTTACTACTATAACTAGTATTATTAAGATGACATGCTTCATTAATATGATGGGAATCGAAGGAGTTGTATTACGAATCTTTAGAATAGCGAGTTATATAATGCGACTATATCAACAAAAAGCTATGAATATATAGAATAGTATAATACTAAAAGGGCTCCTCAAAATGTTATTAGACTTATTACTATCAGGTTATAAGAACAAATAAGTTTCTCTCATGCATCATTTTGAAGAAGAATTAGTATAGTTGTTTCTTTCTTGAAAAGCATATACTAATCCTTTTGAAGCGGGCAGGGAAAAGTGCTCTTTTCTCATTCTCAGAGCACTAATTGAGTTGTCCTCTTTTGAGAATCTCTATTATGGATAAAAAAAATAGCATTGGATAAAGGTCCTTGTGTCTAGCATTGGATAGAGGTACATGTACAAATCCAAGATTGGCATGGCCACTTTTGCATGATTATAGTTCAAAAAGAAGCTTCTAGGTGTCACAGTCATGTTCAAGAGTGAAGTTCTTCGATTCGGGACTTCGGGTACTTCGATAAATGTAACAATCCGAGCAACTTAGGTATAGCACATTAATGTTTCTGTAACAACAACAACAAAGTGCATAAATTTTTATGAGTACGTTTACTACTATAACTAGTATTATTAAGATGTCATGCTTCGTTAATATTATGGGAATCGAAGGAGTTGTATTGCGAATCTTTAGAATAGCGAGTTACCTAATGCGACTATATCAACAAAAAGCGATGAATATATAGACTAGTATAATACTAAAAGGGCTCCTCATAATATTATTAGACTTATTACTACCAGATTATAAGAACAAATAAGATTTCTCTCATGCATCATTGTGAAGAAGAATTAGTACAGCTGTTTTCTTTCTTTAAAAGCATATACTAATCTTTGCTCATTCTAAGAGCACCAATTGAGCTGTCCTCTTTTGAGAATCTCTATTATGGATAAAAAAAATAGCATTGGATAGAGGTCCTTGTGTCTAGGTACACTTGGATATGGTCTGTATTATCTCCATCCAATATGGCTTCTAATCACATTATTGACAATGGCTGCATTGCCAAGTTTATGTTGATTTGTTTCTTATTTTAGCATTTTCAAAAACTGGAACAAAATCATGTGACTAAGAGGAAGCTAGGTGAGAAATTACATGGTTGGGTTCATGAACATACACCCGAAAATATTCCTTTCCTAAACAGTCAATTTTATTACTATTTTCAAATTCTTTCAAACCCTTTACCAACCTCCGTTTGACCGCCTTGCTCTTCCATAAAAAGAGGGTGCCATTTCCTCAATTTCACAAACTCCCTAATTTTTACTTTCTCTAGCATTCTCTTTTTTTTCCTAGTTTCTTGTCAAAGTCAAATCAATTTACCTTGTTAGTCCAATGGAACCAGGGAAGGAGGACTCACACAAAAGTATTTGTGAAAGCAATTCAGAGGATGAGGACTCACTTTTCGACTCTGGTGATGAAGATGAAGATAGTGAATTTGAACTTGACCTTCTTAGAAATTTGGAAGATACAGAAATGACTCAAACAAAACCTTTATTTCCGTGTCTTCAGGTATGTTTTACTCTGATATACCTCAATGTTAAAATCATGATTATGTTTTGTTGGATCCTTGTTAAAATGATTCATTGGTGTTGTACACTAGTATCCAAGGTTCCAACTTTGCAAAAATGTGTTGTCAAACTTTTTTTACTGATGCATAGTGTACGTGCCTCAACAACAATGTCTGAGTTAAGATACTGTTGTTTTCCATTATTTGCTTCATAATTTTTAAGCCTTAGTTTAGTTATTTTGCTTCTCAAATCTCAAAAATCTCCTGATTTCACCCCTTGTATTTTTCTCTATTCTCATATCAAAATTACTCTCATTATTCATAATTCAATTTCTGTTCCATCATAATAAGTTGACACCTCATTTTTCATTTGCTTGGAATCTTTTAAATGTTTTTTCAAAAATTTACCTTGCCTTTGTGTTGCACTATGTTGATTCAACTAGATGCTTCTAATCTAAATCTTTTACTTTTGTTATTTCTAGAATTTCAATGTACTTTTATCTGCTAAACAGTTGTGCATTTCCATAAAAATGGTGAAGTGGGACATGTAAATGTATTCCTATGCTTTAGATGAGGACACTTAAGTTTTTTTCCATTCTATATAATTAATGATGCTGCACAAACTGCAATTTAACTTTCTAGGCCATGGAGCTGATCAAGACCATATAATGCATTGTATCTGACTCTCTGTGGTTTGCTTTCACAAGATGTTTATGTTATTGATATAGTACAAGGCGATTGGGGCTTGAATACTTTGAGCTTTCTCAGATGTTTCTGGATCTAGGGTTTGCGTTTGAGGGAAATTACTAAGTTGAATAATAAGATGATGATTTGGACTTGTTGAGTCTTTCATGCCCGTGTCCTTGGGCTTAGTATTTTAAAAAATAATATATGCCATAAACTTCTCTATAATGTAGGATTAGGCCTTTTCGGGACGCAAGTTAACTTGTATGCGTAAACTATATTAAAGGGTTAAGCTAGAGTTAACTGAAGTTTAATTTAATGCACATGAGTGTAGTCAGACAGTGTATTGATCCATTTGGATTATGCGTCAATTTTGCCCCCTTAAATGCATCATGTGTAAATTCACGCGCTACATGCAAGTTAACACATAATGCTTTACAAATGTGCCGGCTATTAACAGTTAATTTAATTATTGTTTGTAGAATTGAACTCAAGTTAAAATAAATAAGTTAGCCATAAATGGAAAAGCAGACCCATCTTTCATGAGTCATGACTCATGAAAGCATGGCCGTTGTTATCTGAAATTGCTCTTCCAAAGTATTGTCATTCGGTCACTGGAACAAAATTTAAATATCTTAGTTTGTATTCATCATATTTAACTGTCAACATTGAAATATCTTTGTTTGTATTCATTGTATTAACTGTAACATTTTTGTAATCATGTTAGGAACCCTACACTGTCATGAATGAAGCTGAAATTCGACAGTGTCAAGAACGTGATATCAATAATATATCTGAGTTCCTTACCATTACTGCAGCTGAAGCTTTCCTTCTTCTACTTCATTTCAAATGGTAAATTCCACCACCCCAAGAATTGTTTCTCAACCTTATCAGTCAAGCGGGGGGGGGGGGGGGGGGGGGGGGCA